>OZ005649.1:245060211-245660211 GCA_963930645.1 Salticus scenicus
TAAAAATGTAAACACATTACAATGAAATAGAAAATATATTTAAATCAGCTAACAACAAAAAATTCAAAATATTAGAATACTTTCTAACATGGTTCAAAAAATTAGAATAATGAAAATATATTGAACATAATTTAAACTCTAAGTATTTTTACTTGCTAATCAGTACTTTGTTGCATCACCCTTAGCTTTAATGACAGCTCTTAAACGTTTTGGCATGTTTTTAACTAAAGGTTCACAATCTTTTTTATCCAAATTCGCCCATATGCTGTTTATACTAGAAATAAGTTCTTTTTTGTCTCTAGGCGCAACTTCTTGAAGTCGTTTCTTCATAATTCCCCACAAATTCTCGATAGGATTTAGATCGGGTGAGTTTGCAGGCCAAGGGATTACAGGTATGTCCTTCTCTTTGAGCCATTTAGTTGTTGATTTGGAAGTGTGGGGAGAAGCTGAATCTTGCTGAAACAAGAAATCATCATCACATAAATCCTCAGCTGAAGGAATCATGAAATGTTCAAGAATTTCTTGATAGACTTCTGAATTGACTGTTGTGGAAACAATACACAACCTGCCTGGGCCTTCAGCAGTCATGCAGCCCCATACCATAACAGAGGTCGCAAATTTAAACGAACGTTTTAAACATTCTTTCTTATAAGCTTCATGTTTGAGTCTCCAGACACGTATACCTTGATTTCCGTGAGACACACAAAACACACTTTCATCGCTGAAAAGTATATTTTTCCAATCGTCGTGATCCCAAAATAGCCTTTGTTTACACCATTTAACTCTAGCAGCCCTTTGCTTAGATGATAAGAATGGCTTTATCTTAGGCACACGTGATCTAAAACCTAATTTGCGAAGTCGTCGTAGTGTTGTAGATTTGGAGACATTTATACCCATTTCTTTCCATTTTCTATGCACATATCTCACACTCCGAAAACGATGTTTCTTCACAATCTTTTTCAATTGCCTTTCATCTCTTCTTGAAGTTACTGGCTTTCGACCACTTTTAAAGTGTTTATTTTGAAAACACTTATTATTAGAATATTCTCTCAAAACTCTACTCACACTTGCTTGAGAGCATTTCACTTCTTTTGCTATAAAAAGTTGTGTTTTTCCTATTTCGTGCAAGTACACAATACGATATTTCACAGCCTTAGATAAATCGCTCTTTCGTCCCATATTAAGCAAATACTACGCTACAATCAAATGCCAAACGACTTTTCATTTTCAACGGAGCACATTTTATAGTCCCACAGATGTTAATCCAGCAGCCGTTCTCTCAACTTATAAGAAAAATTTGAATATTCTAATTTTTTGAACCATGCTATCGAGGTATTCTATTTCTTTGAATTATTCTAATATTTTTTAAATAGTTAATTATTAATATCTATATATATAAAAATGAATGTTTGTCTGTATGTTATCTATAAAATCGTAAAAGGCTTGACCGATTTCGATCATTCTTTTTTTGTTTTTTTCCTTATAGGTCAGGGATGGTTTAGGAAAAAAAAAATTGAAAAAATCTTTAAAATTAATTAAAATATGAAAATAATAAACTTATTGACTTATATTGACTTAATATAAGCCATTTAAATTTTTAATTGTTGCCAAAAAAAGTTTACGAGATGTATTTATTTATTGTTTTCAGCATAAAACGAAATATGCTTTCACGCGAAAAATAAGAAATTACTAAATGTTAAATTGGTCGATGAGAAAATGACACTTTATAATTTTAAAATAAAATAGTAATATTAAAAATCTAACATATTTCTTCTGAATTTTATTTCACAGCATTTTTTTATATCCGCGATTGTAATGAAATGCTCGCCCTCTGGTGGGCTAAGGTGAAATTATCACACCACTGCATATCCTCATATTATGCAATCGACTTTCCATGATGAAATGGCGGAGAAAGAATAATAATTACACGTGGCTGTTATATTTACTAACAACTGCAGTGTTCAGAGAACGCCATCTATCGATCATTACAAACGCGGATACCTAAACTTCAGATTTTCTTTTTTTTTTTTTTTTTTTTTTGTAGTATGGCGGATGAAACACGCTTGGCATAAACGCTAATTCAGCAATATATTAAAGGTATTTTCTTATTGATAATTCTTGACAATTTTTTATAATTTTGATGCTGAAGTAGATCGGACATTTTTCGCCAAGGAAAAGATAGAAAGCAAGCTAAGTGATGACGTCACTGGCCGTTCGTGGATGCAAGAAAAATATTTCCTATGTTAACGCCCATTGAATTTTTTGTAAAAAATTATTAAAAATCGAGGAAAAATAGTTCCCGATTTTAATCCCCGTATTTAGGTATAGATATGTATTAGTTATCATGTCCATGCATTAGATTAAGTTATTTTTGTAGTAAAATTGACAAAATTTGAATTTTTAATTTCAAAACTCTAGAAAAAAAAATGCCAAACTCCCATATTCGATTGAAAACACAAACATTTCATTTCAAAGGATGATATTTACACAATATCCAACTAATATACTGATTGAAAGGGAAATGAAAAATATTCTATCATAATTTGAAGTCAAATTTGTTTTCAAATGTCTAAATAAAGTATCTAATATAAGATACTAATATGTTGTAGCGGAATAGATTTGATATCGGTCATCCTTGGTAGAAAAATAAAATATCGCCAAATTATTTGGCGAACATAATTTAATTCCTTTGAAAAATCATGGTTATTTTAACTACTTATTTTAAGACAGTAATGAATAAGGTACAACTATAGTATTTCCCCTCAGCTGAATTTGGCGATTTTTCTTTGGCGCCGATTTGAACGAAAACGATGTCGTTCTGGATTGTTTGCGATATAATATGGCAGCCTGCATGCTATTTATTTTGGATTTATGATTTTATTATTTATGATTTATAATTTAGCTTACGATTTTATCATTTATGCTATATGATTTATGATTTTTAGATTTATGATTTAGCCATAATCGCCAACGAAAAATCGCCAAATCTAGCTGAGGGGAAATACTATAGTTGTTCCATGAATAATATGAAATAATATTTCGTACAATGCATATTACGAAAATATACATCTGGCATGTATATTTTCGTATTACGTTTTTGATCACCAAATACAATAAGCGCCAAGAACGACAGAGTTTTGAAATTTAAAATTAAAATTTTGTCAATTTGACAGCAAAATAACTCAATCTAACACATGCACATGATAACTAAAACATATATGTACCCAAATATGGGGATTAAACTCGGGAAATAATTTTCTGCGATTTTTAATCATTTTTTACAAAACATCCAATGGGCGATTAACATAGGAAATCATTTCTTGCATCCACGGACGGTCATTGACGTCACACTTCGCTTGCGTAGGAACAATAATCGCATAAATTATATTTTGGTCTAAAACGGCAACAAAAATTTAAAAGTCGCCAAGGGCATTAAGGCTGTACCATGATCAAGTTTACATATTAATTTATTTATTTTTCTATATACCAACTACTATTAACTAAGCATGAAGTATATATAACCACAAAATAATAATAATTGTCTCATGCGATAGAAGTAGCCGATCATAGCATATTGTAATATTATATTTGGCTTGAAATTGCTGTCATTCTATGGTTGATCGATTAAATCAAATAAATATATAGAGAATAATTTGAAAGCAAATATTATGTACATCACGTATAATGTTGCTCATATATAACTAGGATTCAAATATAAAGGGCTACTTCAAAATTTTCGATACCGTCCGTATCGAAATTGTCATATGTGATAAGCACCTAAATGGAAGCCCACGGGTAAGTCATTGTCGCAGGCAATAGGGACAGGTATCGCAGAATGCGAGGACAAACAAGGCGCTGCCGAAGGTAGCGGGAACCCAAAGCGAACTTTTGAGCGATTTCAGTATTATTATTTTCTCTTTTTTTCATAAAACTATATAGAAAAGAGTTTCCTTTAAATATAGTGACCAGCGAAGCGGGCAAAGCCTGCTAGTATCAGATAAAAATAAATATTTATGTTATATTTATAAATGCTCTGAAGATAATTAGATACTTTTAATATATTTTTTCCTGGGCGCAGTATGCAAATTGACGCGTTAGCAACATCAAACTCATTCTTTTTTACATTATTCTAATTTTTTGAATCGGAGTAGTATATATAGATAGATAGATATTTTTTGCCCCCTTCCCCCTTGTTGGCGATTTTTTTTTTTTTTTTAGATATTTTGTAATATCTGTTTTTAAAATCTTGAAGTTGGAACCTTTTAAATATTTATTTTTTTCCTTGAAAAATAAAGCAAATGTGAAAAATATGTTGTAATCCCGTTCTTGCACCCTCCCCCCCCCTGCTCCCTAGCGGGGTCGATATTTTAAAAAAAATTATACCAGAAACCTTCGAGGGAATGTACTGAACAACTTCTCAAAGTTTCATGGCGATCGGATAAATGGTGTTGTAATGGATGAAGGATAAACAGACAGACATGCATTCGTTTTTACATATACAGATTACACTGTTACTGGTTTCTTGCTTGTACCAATATGGCCGCCGGTCGCTCTAAGCGCCTTACAGTTACTTCACTTTTCCCCATTCAAGAAAGTCGTCTGACCGGGTCTACGTGTTTCCTTAGTCTGTGACCCGGCATGTCTTACAGAAAATATTGCTTCTTTAAAATATGCGTTAAATACTTCTTTTTTTTTTTCTTTCATTGAAAAAAGAATAACAGATACCTCTCGAAGTCTTATAAAACTTATGTACAGTCGGTAACAAAAGTGTCCGAACACTAGCAAAAATTCCTATGTAAAAAAAGTACACTTCATACGATTTTGTTAAATAAATCCTTGTCGAATCATGGTCTGAGACTGACTAATAACATGATTCGACAAGGATTTATTTAACAAAATAGTATTAACTGTACTTTTTTTACATAGGAATTTTTGCTAGTGTTCTGATACTTTTGTTATCGAATGTACATCCGATTTGACTCGACATCCCCCTGTAAATTTCGTCTGATGAGGACAAATATTACACAACAGGATTACAATCCAAAAAAAAAAAAAAAAAAGAACCACTCAGCGCCAGGGGAAGAATCGAACCCCTTTTTCTACCCTCGAAAGAAATTAGCGAGGGCGACATACTTATTCAGCCACGGAATACCCGCATTCAGCGTAACAATTATTTTTTAAACTACAAGATTTCGCAGTTAATAATTCTATAAGATTCTACTGCATATTTTTACAATTTTTTTTTATAATATTATTCTTAAACTTATTTATACAGGGTGAGTTTGACATAATCTTCCAAACGAATGGAGGTGATAGAACAGCCCATGGGGAGCATAAAACACCATAGAAACCCTGTCCTATCTCTAACCGTTTCCGAGTTATGGTAGATAGAAGAAAAATCTGTTTTTTTCCATCCCGTCTGAAAACACCCAAATTTGTGAGCTTTCTGAAAGACTTACACGCAAAATAAGCACATATTTGAAAAGAGCAAAACAAAATCCTATTGGGTGACACCATTTGCATCAGGATACCTTAATTTGACGGCGAGCTACAAGCGCTAAAACATTGGCGAAGTTGAAAATCGAGTTGTCGCCAAATTCTTTAACCGGCAATTCTGCAAACACTATTCAAGCTACAATCGGTCAAATTTACCAAAAACTTCTCCATTCCACAAGCTTTAGAATGAGCCCACAATAAACCATATCGGTGTTCTAGTTTAGGGGAAATTTAGCCTTTTGTTTGAAATACATTCCTCAAGGTCAGACCTTGTAAGTCAAAGATCCGGGGTTCGATTCCCGGTCCAGGCATTATTTTCACTCAGTCGGAAAAATAAAATTTCAATAAATATGATTTTCTTCCACAGTTAATTGTGTGATTTTAATAAAAAATTGTATTTCTCTCCCATTGTTTAATGGTGTTTTCCTTTACCTGCGGCTTATTTTCTGTTGAGCTATCTAAATGATAGACCAGAGATGTTTCTGCCTAAAAGGTTGTATGAATGAGTAATGCAGACCGGGATGTCGGCCTGGATAGCTCAGTGGTAGAGCATTGACCTTGTAAGTCAAAGATCCGGGGTTCGATTCCCGGTCCAGGCATTATTTTCACTCAGTCGGAAAAATAAAATTTCAATAAATATGATTTTCTTCCACAGTTAATTGTGTGATTTTAATAAAAAATTGAAAAATATTATATCTAACACAATACATAATGTCACTTTTTCTAAATAGAAACTGCTAGATTTCAGAAAATATATTGAGTGTTGAGTGGGTTTTAACGTCGCACTATAGCTACGCAGTGGGAAATTGGAGATGGTCTCGTATTCACTCATAGGGATATTCTGGAGACATGCCATCATAATTTTGATCCTCCGTGGAGGGGATGGATTCCTTGCTTCAGTAACCCTAGAGCGATAGAAAACACAACCCTCCTATACTGAAGTTCCTTGGCATCACTGAAGGAAGGTTAATGTGATTTGGCGATGACTTTTTTCGTATTTGGCGTTCAAAACGTAAAGTTTAATAATTTTTTACAGCTTTCCTGTTGCGATTCAGCAGATAATTTTTTCACAAGTGAATTAAGTATAGTGTAAACTATTTTCTGTAATTTTTTTAAGAAAATCGGTGATTGCCACTTGGAAGAGTTCCCTTGTCAGAACACACGAAACCCGGTTCCACGGCAATCACTATCACGCATGTTAAAACCAAAAAACATCACTGGACACCCTTACAGCGCTGTGCATGAATCTCAGAACACACGAAACTCGGCAATCACTATCACGCATGTTAAAACCAAAAAAAAAAAATCACTGGACACCCCTACAGCGCTGTGCATGAATCTGAAAACGCGCCAAACTCGTTTTCGCAGCAATCACTGTCAAGCATGTTAAAACAAAAAAAAACATCACTGGACACCCCTGCCTCATATCAATGAAAATCAAATAAACCAATTAAATCTCTCGTAATTCCTCATAACGTAGCTCTAGTTCAGCGTAAAATACACTCAAATCAATGAAAAGCAAATAAACCAATCAAATCTTTCTTAATTCCTCACAACATAGCTCTAGTTCAACGTAAAATACACTCAAATCAATGAAAAGCAAATAAACCAATCAAATCTCTTGTAATCCCTCATAACGTACAGTCGGTAACAAAAGTGTCCGAACACTAGCAAAAATTCCTATATAAAAAAAGTGCACTTCATATGGTTTTGTTAAATAAATCCTTATCGAATCATGTTCTTACACTGACTAAGAATAGGATTCGACAAGGATTTGTTTAACAAAACCGTATGAAGTGTGCTTTTTTTACATAGGAATTTTTGCTAGTGTTCGGACATTTTTGTTACCGACTGTAGCTGTAGTTCAATGCACTCAAACCAATGAAAAACAAAAATAAACTAATCAAATCTCTCCTAAGATTCTCCATTCAGCATCATTATAGAAATGGGAAGTTTTATTTTCATATCTTTATTAATTAAAAGAAAACTAATCAAAAATTCGAAAATCTGACTTCGATATGCACAATAACCCTTCGGAGGGCACCTTTGTGTTAAATCACGTGACTGTCCGAGCTACCGTTTTCGAGAACAGTGAAATATACATATATATGCGCAAATATTGCTCACTTAATAGTATAAGATATATCACAGAAATACAATATAAACTGGATTTTATGTTCTGGGAATTTAAATTATTTCTCTATTTACATTAAGATACCTTTATTTTCAATGAATTTTAATCCTCGCTTTTATAATAAAGTAATTTTGATTTTTTCTTCCATATACACTTTTATATACAGCAAATACAGAGGAAATATTTGTAGGGATTTAATTTTTAAAAAAGAACAGAAAAGAAAATGTAAAATAAACACATTTAGGAAATGGATCCCATAACAGTCTTTGAACATTTTATTTTATTAGCAACTAGCAGGCTTTGCCCGCTTCGCTGGTCACTGTATTTAAAGGAAACTCTTTTCTATATAGTTTTATGAAAAAAAGAGAAGATAATAATACTGAAATCGCTCAAAAGTTCGCTTTGGGTTCCCGCTACCTTCGGCATCGCCTTGTTCGTCCTCGCATTCTGCGATACCTGTCCCTATTGCCTACGACAATGACTTACCCGTGGGCTTCCATTTAGGTGCTTATCATATATGACAATTTCGATACGGATAGTATCGAAAATTTTGAAGTAGCCCTTTATATTTGAATCCTAGTTATATATGAGCAACATTATACGTGATGTACATAATATTTGTTTTCAAGTTATTCTCTATATTTATTTGATTTAATCGATCAACCATAGAATGACAGCAATTTCAAGCCAAATATAATATTACAATATGCTATGATCGGCTACTTCTATCGCATGAGACAATTATTATTATGTTGTGGTTATATATACTTCATGCTTAGTTAATAGTAGTTGGTATATAGAAAAATAAATAAATTAATATGTAAACTTGATCATGGTACAGCCTTAATGCCCTTGGTGATTTTAAATTTTTGTTGCCGTTTTAGACCAAAATATAATTTATGCGATTATTGTTCCTATACGCAAGCGAAGTGTGACGTCACTGACCGTCCGTGGATGCAAGAAAATGATTTCCTATGTTAATCGCCCATTGGATTTTTTGTAAAAAATGATTAAAAATCGAAGAAAATTATTTCTCGATTTTAATCCCCATATTTGGGTACATATATGTATTAGTTATCATGAGCATGTGTTAGATTGAGTTATTTTGCTGTCAAATTCACAAAATTTTAATTTTAAATTTCAAAACTCTGTCGTTCTTGGCGCTTATTGTATTTGGTGATCAAAAACGTAATACGAAAATATACATGCCAGATGTATGTTTTCGTAATATGCATTGTACGAAATATTGTTTCATATTATTCATTACTGTCTTAAAATAAGTTGTAAAAATAACCATGATTTTTGAAAGGAATTAAATTATGTTCGCCAAATAATTTGGCGATATTTTATTTTTCTACCAAGGATGACCGATATCAAATCTATTCCGCTACAACATATTAGTATCTTATATTAGATACTTTATTTAGACATTTGAAAACAAATTTGACTTCAAATTATGATAGAATATTCATCATTTTCCTTTTAATCAGTATATTAGTTGGATATTGTGTAAATATCATCCTTTGAAATGAAATGTTTATGTTTTCAATCGAATATGGAAGTTTGGCATTATTTTTTTCTAGAGTTTTGAAATTAAAAATTCTAATTTTGTCAATTTTACAACAAAAATAACTTAATCTAATGCATGGACATGATAACTAATACATATCTATACCTAAATACGGGGATTAAAATCGGGAAATATTTTTCCTCGATTTTTAATAATTTTTTACAAAAAATCCAATGGGCGTTTAACATAGGAAATATTTTTTCTTGCATCCACGAACGGCCAGTGACGTCATCACTTAGCTTGCTTTCTATCTTTTCCTTGGCGAAAAATGTCCGATCTACTTCAGCATCAAAATTATAAAAAATTGTCAAGAATTATCAATAAGAAAATACCATTAATATATTGCTGAATTAACGTTTATGCCAAGCGTGTTTCATCCGCCATACTTAAAAAAAAAAAAAAAAAAAAAAAAAATATGAAGTTGAGGTATATAAAAAAATGCTGTGATATAAAATTCAGAAGAAATATGTTAGATTTGTAATATTACTATTTCATTTTAAAATTATAAAGTGTCATTTTCTCATCGACCAATTTAACATTTAGTAATTTCTTACTTTTCGCGTGAAAGCACATTTCATTTTATGCTGAAAACAATAAATAAATACATCTCGTAAACTTTTTTTAGCAACAATTAAAAACTTAAATGGCTTATATTAAGTCAATATAAGTCAATAAGTTTATTATTTTCATATTTTAATTAATTTTAAAGATTTTTTCAATTTTTTTTTTTCCTAAACCATCCCTGACCTATAAGGAAAAAAACAAAAAAAGAATGATCGAAATCGGTCAAGCCGTTTACGATTTTATAAAGCACATACAGGCAAACATTCATTTTTATATATATAGATAATACGAGAATTTTCTCTCCTTACTTTCGGACAAAGGTTTACTTCTACCCAGGGCTCGATTAACAAACTTTTGTGCCCAGGGCACTTTAAATTTTTCGTGCCCTCTTAGAAGAGCAAAAGTTCTCCCTCATATTCCCCCCCCCCCCTAAAAAAAAAAGACCGGTTCTAATATACTACAATTTGTAGCAAAAGGAAGATTTAGACCATATATTTTTAGCCATTAGTAAAATTTTGTGCCCCTCCGAAATTTCGTGCCCGGGTGCCCGTGCCATAGCCAGGCCCTGCCTCTACCCATGTTTCACAACGCTCAAAATGATGAATTGTACAAGTTAGAATGATAGTTTTGATTCTGTATCAGAACGTACAACATCGAACACATTCAGATTTTTCAACTAGTGTAAAATTTGCGTAGTGATGGCCTTATCATTTTGTACAATAACCGTTTCATAATGCAAGTTTTAACATATAGCATACGTAATTACATGTTTCTATTGATGTGGTCACTGGCGATTGTTGTTACAATAATAGGGTAAAGTGCCCTAATTTCGCACCCCCCCCCCTTTAGTTCTCTGCTTATCCTTGAATGGCGCCACTTGTCATGCAAGGTAGAAAAAACGAGAGGTATAACGAATCAGTAGTGAAAGTTTCGTTCACCAAGACACATACAGTCGGCTGCAAAATTATTCGAGCACTAGCCAATAATTCCTATATTTAAAAGTACACTTAAGTCTGTTTTGCTAAGTAAATCCTTGTCGAATCATGTTCTTAGACTGATTAAGAACATGACTCGACAAGGATTTATTTAACAAAACTGTATTAAGTGTACTTTTTTTTGGCAAGGATTATTGCTAGTGCTCGAATAATTTTGCAGCCGACTGTACGTCTGTTATATACGTTGGATTTCATGTTTTTAGAAGAGGTGAGTTCTTACAATGTCTTTTGTAGAATGTTATTTAGTGTACTGTAAGTCATTCTTTCTCATACATTGCATGTATTCTATGTTTGTAAGATGCTAGTAAAAGCAGGGCCTGATTATTGCACAGGCCAACTAGGTATCGGCCTAGGGAACCTCTGTCAAGGGGCACCAAAATACTTTTAGAATTTAAAGTGCTATTTTTGGCAAAGGTTTACTTAAAAAAATTAACGGAAATCTAGCTATGGTAATAATCTTTACTTGGAATTCAATCCTCTCCGTGGAGGATCAAAATTATATATCATGTCTCCGGACTGCACCTCGGGGTGGATCCCAAACCGTCAGCAATTTCCTACAGTGTAACTCTAATGCAGCGTTAAACCCACTTAATCTGAACCTCAAGTTGGTATCTAGTAATCTAGTTATATTTTCTAACTTTGTGAAATGAGATTAATCAATCAAAATTCAGCGTTTTTGAAAACTCTCCGTACTTAAGGCGAAAGGTGAAAATTGTGATGGCATGTTTTTAGACTACCCTTTGAAGGGATTATTATATTAAGAGCTCTACCCAGTGCTTCTCAGGTTGAAACAGTACTTATCATTTTTTTTTTTTTTTTTTTATTAGAGTAAAGAAAATCTGAGACGAAATTAAAATAAAACATTTTCCAGCATTATGATATTGCAGTGAAACTTTTGAATAGATGAATTCTAGAATCAACTCGGAAGGTTGATAAAAACATGTTGATGCTGATGTATTTATACAACCTCTGACAATAAAGTTCGGTGAATAGTCCTGTAACATTAACGTAGATGAAAAATTAATGAAAGTTGCCTTACTGTCCTTCGAAATAGTCACCTCCCATAACTATGCACCGCTAAGATTTGCTATACATGTCCTGGAAACTTTGCAAGAAGTCTTCTTTTGGGATGGTGTTCAAAAGCGTCGTCACGTTTTGTTGGATGTCAGGAATATCGTCAAATCTCTTTCCTTTCAAAGCGAGCTTGAGTCGAGGGAATAGAGATAAGTCTGGAGGATTAAGATCTGGCGAGTATGGTGGATGTTCAATTTGCACCATCCTTTAAACGTGCCTGCTTCTGATCGGCAGTCAAGTGATGTGGCACAAGACAACAACACGTTTTTCTCATCCCTAAATTCTGGGTAACGATTTGTCGCACAGATTCACGTTTAATCTGCAGTTCATCAGCTATCATGAGCACAGTTAATTGACGATCTTTCGTGATTAATTTCCTCACTTTCTCTATGTTTTTGTCACTGACGGAGGTCGCCAGTCTTTCGCTATGGGGTTGTCAGAAACACTTTCCCGTCCTTCTCAAAAACGGGGGGAACCACTCGTACACACACTTCATGGACAGTGCTTCATCTTCATAAACATGTACCAGCATCGCATGAGTTTCTGTCGGTGTCTTGCCAAGCTTAAAACAAAACTTTAAATTGATCTTTTCATTTTCCTGTTTTCAGTTAAGAACCAACGCACTAAACAAGTACTTTGTAAAACAAGTCTTACACGGAACACAAACGACGCTCAACTGAACAACGGTGGGGGCAGATAGTCAACACCTGTCGCTATGCAGGTGCAGCGTTTTGTTTTGCCAGTGCTGCCAGATCGGCCGTTCTGACTTCATTCACCGAACTTTATTGTCAGAGGTTGTAGAACTCCTGTCTGTACAATAATTTTAGTTTTTCTCCAAGGAGCATTAACATATCCCCCCCCCCAAAAAAAAATAAAATAAAATAAAATAAAATAAATAAATAATAATAATAATAATAATAATAATAATTTGAGTTTTTCTTTTTTTCAAAAGAAAAAATAACTGATTTAAACTAATTAATTATGAAGACAATGCTTTAACTTTATTTCCAACGTTTAAACTTCCTGCACAAATTAGGTATTTGAGAAAATTGCTTAAATTTGTTGGGAGGGGGCACTAAAATCATCCTGGACCTTGGGCCCCAGCAGGCCTTAATCAGGCTCTGAGTAAAAGCATACAATGAGTCTTAGAATGTTCAATTAATTTTACGAGAACTGAAGCTCCGCTATGTTGGGAAGTAGTATGGTCCCAATTTCGTCTCTCTTGAAGTTCTTAATTTCGGCTCCCTTTCTCTGTCTCCCATACGACCAAAATATCATGATAACTGATCAACCATCATCAAGTAGCCATTTTCAGCAAATTCCTGCTGCCATCAGCCCTAAAGGCATCAGGAAAGTGCCAGTGATCACATCATCAACTTCTAAAAGATGTGATTCAGCAACATGTATCTATGTTACCAAATGTTTTTTGGTTTGGTAAAAGTATTTTTGTAGTCAGTTCGGCTACGTTTAGATGTTTGTGGATAGTTAATGAATGTATTGTACAACCGCGATAACTTGGCACGCATATCACGTATTGTCAGATGATTCCATTAATGAAATAAGGTGAGAGGTTGTGTTTCCATGGTAACACAGAGTAGAGTGGCTTCCAGATTTGGCGTTGTTAGCCCGTTTCTTAGTGTGAAATTATAATTTCAAGTTGTTGATAAACTTAATGTTTGGAGGTATTTTTAATTACTATTTAAAAGAAGTGTTCGGAGGTACTATTGTTTACAAATTTTAAAGTTTCGGTAATCAAATAACATTTAAAAAGAAATTTTGATTTTTTTAAAATAAAGTAATCTTAATGGCTTCCGATAAGTAATTTTCAAGTACAATCATTATCAGCAGAAAGGGTTGAAAGAAGTAACTTACTTAAACTTTAAAAAAGTTTATTACTACAATGTATGAAATAAAAGAAACCATGATTAATACCATTACAGTTTTGATAAAATAAACATTAAATTATTGTAATTGTCATTAAATAACATGAAATAATCATATAATGGTTGTAATAAAAGTAGAATGGAAGAAATTTAATTAATTACGATGGTTAATATTTACAAAACATTCAATTATCATATATTTTTAGATTTAAATAATTAAACTAATCATGATAGTGAATATTTACAAAAAAAAAAAAAAAAAAAAATCATTTACAATAAATTTATATATTTAAATAATTAAAAAATATTTGAAGCTCGATTAGCATCAACATTAAAGAAAAATTCTTCATGAGATTTATCATTTTTAACACGCTTATATTAGCTTCACCTGTATGTATGTATGTTTGTAACTTCTCTGGGAGCAAAACGTGATTGCACAAAATCCTTCATATCTCAAACAAAAAACCATTGTGTATGGTTTCCAGAGCTTTTTAAGAAAACGGCTGATGGCTGAGCTACAAAAATTTGCATGGTGGTTCGTAATGACCTCTCCTGATGCACCTCGAAGCCCGATTTTCGAATTTTGTTTTGGTTTTCTTTTAATTAATTAAAATGTTAAAATAAAAACCTTCTAATTACTGATAAATTGGCCATTTAATTTTAATCCTTAATTTAATTGTTGCCAAAAAAAATTATCATTATTTTTTGGACAGAAAAAAAAAAAAATGTGAACAATAAAAATTACATTTATTTAAAATATTTAATATTATTCCTTAATTTAATTGTTGCCAAAAAAATTATCATTATTTTTTCGACAGAAAAAAAAAAAAAAAAAAAACGTGAACAATAAAAATTACATTTATTTAAAATAAGGAAAGTAAATTAAAGCGTGTTCTTTAATTTTTTAAAACTATAATATTATTTATGTACTAGCTAGAGTTATAAATGAGGGACACTGAAAACTCTATTTGCGGACTTTATCGAGGACTTTCTGGAGGACATTACTGACTAATACTTATATGCATTTATTTAAAAAAAGAAAAAAGGAAATCTTTTTATCCTTTTACTATTATCAATAAGTACAATTTAGGGTGTCATATAACTGATATTTTTCGCTACATTTCATTAAACAAATTTTATTTTTCCCTTCCTATAAATCTGGTAAGATAGTAAAATTCATATGCTAATGAGCACATGAAATATAATTGTGTTTACGTCACAGTTTTGATAATTTCCAAGCTTATGCAATTATTTGTGAATTTGACCGCGATTTTTGAGAGAAATGGATACAAATATTTAAACGTGAGGACAGTTAGTGTCCAAAACACACAAAAAAATTTTGGGGACAATACATTAAAAAAAGTCAGAATTCGGGAACAGTCCTCAAATTTCGAGGATATATGGTCACCTTACTATAGGATCAAAATATTTAAAATTTGCTTTAATATGTTAAATTGTAGAAAACTTAAAACTCAAATATTGTTATAGTACATAGGCCGACTAGAATCATGTTTTAAACTTAAAAACTTAAAGGGGGGGGGGGGGACCGCTGCGCTTGCTTCGTCCCTGTCTTTAATACCTATAATATTTCAAATTCACTTAAAGAGGAATCACTCTTCCCATCCTCAAAATCAGATTCTGCAGTTGCAGTTGATTCAGATTCATCTTCTGATGAGCCAGTGCCTACCACGAAATTTATTCTTTCAATAGTTTCTTCGGCAAAAATTGTCGAGTTTCCAATATTTTTTTTCAGTTATGATGACATGTTCTGTATATTTTATCCATTGTTCTTTAGAAATGCTGCCCAGTGCTTCAGTAGTTAAAGTTTTCAATGATGTTAAGTTTAGATCAGCGCTAACATTTCTTTGTCGTACATACCTTTTGGTGTCAGCCCAAGCTAGTTCTATAGCATTGAGATCACAGTGATAAGGGGGTATTCGTACCACATCATGGCCTTTTTCCTTTAAAAGTTCATCAATACAGTACTTTTTTGTTGGGGGGGGGGGGGCATTCGCCTCAACTAATTCAAAAAGTTCAGTTTTCCTCATTTGAAGATTATGTGCAATTTTTTTGCTCTCTAACCACTCAGTCAACTGCTTTTTAGTGGCATACTTCGATGGTTTTAAATTTAAAACCTTGGTATGGTAAGGGGCGTTGTCCATACAGATCACACTATTTGGTGGAATATTAGGTATAAGTTTCTCTTTTAACCATTTTGAAAAATTATCAAAATTCATTTGTCCGTGATAATCGTCTGAAGAAGAACCAGATTTAAAAACCAAACTCGCTCCTTCTATAAAGACATCCTTGTTACCAGCACGCACAACAATTAATCCATTCCCAGCACCTTTTTTAGTTACAGGTGTAATTTTTCCCATTTGCCAACATTTTCCGAAACACAAATTGCTATCAATCCAGGTTTCATCCAAATAAATAATTACTCTGTTTTCCTCTCTGAACTTTTTTATGTCACGCAAATACCTGAAACGCCACTGTATAATGTCTTGTCTTTCCATAGTGATGGATCGTTTATCTGGACTACGCTTCCACCGAAATCCAATTTTGTGCAAAAGCTTACGTAAAGTTTCTTTTTTCCATGGGAAATGGATTTTTTCTTTTATAACAGACAACAAAGTTGTTAAAGAAGGAATTTTGTTGTTTGCATAAAATTCGTTGACCGTTTGCCGAATAACACATAAATCAAAATCGTCCAAACTTAAAACCACATTCCTTTTTTGATTAGGTCTTCTTCTTTTTCCGGGAATCGACAGAATAGGCGAAATGTTAGCTTCCTGCTTTATTCGTGCAATAGTTCTCATCGATACACCAGTTGCAGCAGCTGTTCTCTTATGAGCCTGCTGAATAGGAATACATAGTTTTCCAGAAGCTGCCTCCTTCTCAAAAAACTGTAGTATCTTATGGACCACTTTTCTTTCATTTGAATGGATTGTTCTACCTTTTCCAGACATTTCGTTTTTTTTTTCCCTTTAAAAAAAAAAAAAATCTGGTGTGAAACAACCACACGACTTCCATTCTCCTCTCATTGGCCGATTTCCTGGCCTCTGATTGGCTTTCAGTTGCAGGACAAAATCCTCTGCGATTTTGCTCGTTTTACTTTCAGTGAGGATTGTGAGTGCTATGTGTGTCTCTGAGAGGTCCGCAGATCCAGCTCAGAACTTAGTTTCTGGCTGGACACTGAGACTTTCGTAGGATTCATGCATGCACTTCACTTTAATCCTCCTGAATTTTAATTATGATAGGAAAAAAAAAAAAATTGTATGGCCCCCTTTTTTTTATTAATTGCGGGACTCCGAGCGATTTCCTGTGCCCCTTGGGGCGCCCTGCTCAACTCTTAATTCCTTTTCGCCGTCCAGACCGTCTCGTCAACGCACGTAACAGTTTCACTGTTACACTTAGGTTTTTTCAAGGAGTTATTTATTTATTATTTATTTTATTATTTATTTTATTATTTATTTTAATATTTTTTTTTTTTTTTTTTTTTTTTTTTTACTTCTGGTGCTTCACTCTGATTGGTCTCTGCTCACGCGGAGATTTATTCAGAGTTCAAAATTCCAAATTCCCCATTTGGCTCTTAATTATTTTATGGAAAATTATTTTTATGTTTTTCGCATTTTTCGTTGGAGGTAAGCATTGGTTGCGACCAAATGCAGGTACTCCGAAGCACATCGTTGACTTGACTTGACACGACTTCCATTACCTACTATTACACGTATTATATGCATTTTTGAGAGATAATGTGATCAGAAAACATAAAAGTGACCTAAAGAGAAAATCGTTAGAGCCATTTTTGAGATACCAACATTTACAAAAAATCAATTATTGACAGGAAAACAATAATTACATACAAAAGCATATTTAAACGTGAGTTAAAATGGCGAGTTTGAAAAAAATCCGTACAGCTGTTTTTAAAGGGAGACCTGAAATTGAGCTATTTATACACGACGCGTATCAATTTTCCTGAACTAACCAACTATATCATTCGAAAGGACATCTAATAGAGTGTTTATATACCAAATTTGAAGAAAATCGTTAGAGCCGTTTTTGAGATACGGACTTGCGGTCCCACTTCCGGTTTCCGATGTCCCACTTCCGGTTAAACTCAATTATTGACAGGAAAACAATAATTACATACAAAAGCATATTTAAAAGTGAGTTAAAATGGCGAGTTTGAAAAAAAATCCGTACAACCGTTTTTAAAGGAACGCCTTTGCGAGGCCTGAAATTGAGCTATTTATACAGGACGCCTATCAATTTTCCTGAACTAACCAACTATATCATTCGAAAGGACATCTAACAGAGTGTTTATATAGCAAGTTTGAAGAAAATCGTTAGAGCCGTTTTTGAGATACGGACTTACGGTCCCACTTCCGGTTTCCGATGTCCCACTTCCGGTCTTTCAATTTTCACCAAAATTTGGAAATTTCATCTGTACACCAGACATATTTCAATTCTAAAATTTCGTAGCTCTATCTTTATTAGTTTCTGAGCTATAGTAGCCAGAAGATTCTCCACATACATACACACACACACACACACACACACACATACATACACACTGACCAATTGCCAAAAACCACTTTTTTGGACTCAGGGGACCTTAAAACGTGTAAATCAGGTGAAAACCCGATATCGAATTTTCAGACCGAATACAATACTTCCATTACCTACGGTAGTAGGGTAATGGAAGTAAAAAAAGAACCGTTTTACGTATACTTCGATAAGTTAAAAGCTAAACGAGGAAATTTTAGGGATTCAATTAATTTAAATACTAGAAATAAACTTACATATGAACACAAATTATAAGCAATGTTTAAAGCTATTTTGTTTTATCGATTTTCTGCATATCTGATAAAAAAATTATAAGAAATAATTAAAACAACATTTAAATTGACAAAAATTTAGCAATTTTCTATTTAATTAGCAACAATAGACACTTTGACTGTTCGTATAGGTGCCAAAGAAGCTGGTAAGTCAAAGAATTGTTTGGCGAAAAGAACTGCCGCCAAGCATCATTTGCATTTCATTCGGCCACCCCTTCTTCAAAATGAACTATTCCAAGGTCGTATGCCATCTTTTCGCGATTGCACAGTAACTTCCAAATTTGGTAGGATTTAAAGGGAAATTATAGCTTCTAAGAGCCTTAAGGTGACTGGGGGATGAAATTAAAGCAAAAACCTTAAATAATAATTAATTAAACCTTAAATAAAAGTTTAAAAACTTTTTCTCCCAATCAATTTTGATCTTTGAATTCTTATGAATTTTCATAACTTGAAACTAGTATATCGTGTATCCGTTTAATGTCAACTTTGGCTGTAAAAACCCAAATTTTTGGCATTAAGTGTTTTAGAATCGAATAGAAAAGTTTTAAAATTTGTAACATAAAGTGTTTCAGAATTTAAAAATTTAAAAACATTTTTAGTTTTTTTTTTTTATTATTATTATTATTTCAGTTTTGAATTTCTAAGTGTGTGGTCATCCTTTTCATATCCATAATGCTACCCAACGAATTCGAATGAGGTCTTGATGAATCCTACATAGATTCTAAGTTTCCTCTGATAAATTTATAAATACAGATCACAACCAGGTATATTGTCACACATATTTTTATGTATAGGTATAGATCAACATGTAAACTAAAATTGCTTTTAAGATATTGATTGATAAGAAGATTCAGGGAATTTCCGAAACAACTTTTTTCTAAGCAGCTCCGAAAAATCACTTCTTACTTTTTGGGAGGAAGATACCATCGTTAAAAACTTCATTTTCTGATTGCAAAGAACTCAAAACGTGTAACTATAGCGAAATTTCAATTTTTAAAATTCGACCCGAAATTCTTTGTCTACTATATTGAGTAAAGTAACGTAAAAAGAAGACAGATTAAGTACTTACGATCTGGACAATTCACTCGTTCTTCGAACTGAAGCAGAACTGGTATAAAGAAGCAAATAAAGGTAGTCACCAACTGCAAAATGTAGATAACACTTAGAAAAATACCCATGGAATGGTATATTTCATTCGTTAAGACCATTTCTAGGATGTAAGAAGGTGTTTCATCGCCATAGGCCGCAAATCCCATTATTGCTAATATGACATAAAAAACCATCACGACTGAAAGAAGAGAAGATATATTGATTATTTGTAAACTTTATAGAATTTTACTTTAGAATTAATCAATAATATTCATTATTTTATATTTTATCTTATTTAGCGCATATATTCCTGTGAATTTTTCATGAAAATACTAAACCGCACGCTTGTAGCTCAGTAAATTTCATATACTAATGGCGATATAACAAAACAATCACTTTTAGCTATTATAAAAAAAAATTATATACCTATAATTGTAAAAAATATATGAAAGAAGAAAATTTAAAAGAAGAAAAAATATGATATTTTAAAATTTACACAGTACTATTTACAAGTAGTACAAATAATTATTACTGTTTCTTTATATTTTTCTTCTACATTTCTCACAATATTTAAATACAATCGTGTAAATAATATAGTAAATAGTCAGGAACAATTGTATCATGCAATGTTATAATATTTTTTTAATAAAATCTAATATATTTTTGATTATAATTTGTATGATATTTTGAATCGTTAGGTATAAGACTATCTCATAGAGAAAAACAAAAATAAGCAAAATGACCTATTTTGAAAGTGATTAGTTATAAACAGAACTATATCACATATTACAATTTTTATTAGAAAAATAACACCTTCTAATTACACATAATTTATATTTCTTAAATTTACATAGATAATAATATTATAGTTTTAAAAAATTAAAGAACACGCTTTAATTTACTCTCCTTATTTTAAATAAATGTAATTTTTATTGTTCACGTTTTTTTTTTTTTTTTTTTTTTTTTTTCTGTCGAAAAAATAATGATAATTTTTTTGGCAACAATTAAATTAAGGAATAATATTAAATATTTTAAATAAATGTAATTTTTATTGTTCACATTTTTTTTTTTTTTTTTTCTGTCCAAAAAATAATGATAATTTTTTTTGGCAACAATTAAATTAAGGATTAAAATTAAATGGCCAATTTATCAGTAATTAGAAGGTTTTTATTTTAACATTTTAATTAATTAAAAGAAAACTAAAACAAAATTCGAAAATCGGGCTTCGAGGTGCATCAGGAGAGGTCATTACGAACCACCATGCAAATTTTTGTAGCTCAGCCATCAGCCGTTTTCTTAAAAAGCTCTGGAAACCATACACAATGGTTTTTTGTTTGAGATATGAAGGATTTTGTGCAATCACGTTTTGCTCCCAGAGAAGTTACAAACATACATACATACAGGTGAAGCTAATATAAGCGTGTTAAAAAGTGCAAGGTACATCTTCAGTTAAAGTACCTTAATTTATGAAGCATCGGCATACACCATCTACATGAATGTGGTACGATTCATCTACTGACGCAGCTGGAGTGCCAAAAGGGTATGGTAACGCAAAAGTGCTTCATATTGCTTTCCAGTAACGCTGCAGGTAACAGAACCCGATAGTGTGATCTCTTCGAATAAGAACGGATCAATAACAAACGCTGCCGTTATTCTGTAGCACACAGTGAACTTTTTAGACTAAAGGGGTAATGATTGTATCAGGAACAGATTCTCGGCAACCCATTTCCTGCAGTTTTGCGCATTTGCAAAACCTCACAAATGGAAATGAGTTTCATCAGACCACAGAAGGACAAGGCCATCCATTGTGTACTTTCCTCCGGGTAGCATATTTACTTTCCTTACATGAGTTCAGTCACGCAAAAATTTCTTCGCTCCTGATTCGCTATTTCCATTCTGACGTTATGCTAGTTTACAGAGAAACATTTTCCCGTAGAATTTTTTATTTTATTTTATTTTATTTTATTTTATTTTATTTTTTGTCTTTCATCAAAATATCCATCGTTCCAAAAAATATGTGTGTCATCTTCATTTTCTAATAAAGTTAAATCCATTTCGGTGAATACTATCCGCGTTTGTAATGATCGATAGACGGCGCTTTGTGAACACTGCAGTTGTTAGTAAACATTGCCACGTGTGTTCCATTAGTGTTCTTTTTCTTATTATACTTAATATTCGTACTATAATTTCTCCGCCATTACATTATGGAAAATTGATTGCTTTTGAAAAAAATACTTCAGTTTATTCAAAGTTCGATCGGAAGTAGATTTTTAACTGAAGTTGAGCAAATATTAGTTTCAAATCATGTGATTAATTCTTTACTTCCATTAGCCGAAGCAACTGAAATTTTAAATTTGTCATTTGGAAATAAATGGAAGCTCAATTCTGGATTTCTTGATCCTTTGGAGTTACACTGTGGCACACAAAAGTATGTGTTATCTTTTTTACCGTATTTATTCATTTTTATTCAATAAATATATGTGAAACTAAATATCGGCAAGCAATGGCGGCTGTATGGAATTCGAATTAAACCATGTTTATTGTAATTTCACCTTAGCCCACCAGAGGGCGAGCATTTCATTACAATCGCGGATTGCTATACGTAGCAAATAAAAATTTAGAAGATTGTTACAGATGATTTAAATATTGAAGGATTCGGTAAAATGATTCTATGTTTATATGATATTTTTCTAACAGTTTTTTTTTTTTTTTTTTTTTTTTTTTTAATAATATATACGTAAACTATATTAATAAATTTTAAATATCCAAGTGATTTTTATTTTTAATTTATTTAAAATCATGTGCAATTTTGTGCTAGAAATTACTTAATTATTTAAAAGCGCTTAAAAATGCGCAGTGCTGCTATCTGTTGTCCTACAGGATATCTATTATATATCTATATATTTTACCTTATTTGTAAATTAATGTCATGTCTTTCTATTGTTAACTTAATTAGGCGTAAGTTTGTTTATGTGTCTTTAATTTTAAATGAGATTTTTTTACAAGCTTAAAATCTTTAAAAATATTACGAGTGACAATAAAATTAAAATGTTTTTTACTTCCTTATACAAAGTATAAGGAAGTATAGTAATCCCGATTTGCGAAATGGATTTTGTATTTCAAATTGCTCGAAAACGAATGATCGCTGAATGTTGCCAATTTATACATGTGACTGTCATGATGTCTAGTTACACACCTGCAAGTGTCGTCTTAACACGAGCTCTCGTTTTAGAGATATAAGGGATTTTACGCGATTTTTCGTGACGTCTGTATGTGTGTGTGTGTGTCTGTGTGTGTGTGTGTATGTCGCATAACTCAAAAACGGTTGGACGTAGAAAGTTGCGAATTGGTACATAGGTTTGTTATAACATCTAGTTGTGCACCTCCCTTTTTGGACTTTGTATGCTTTTCGTTTTGGAGATATTTAGGAAAATTAGGTTCATAATGACAAAAATACATAGGTTTTGGCCATAATGTATCAAAAAACGGTATAGACAAATCTTGCAATCGATTTTTAACTAACTTCCCGACTAGCTAGATATTTGAAATTTTCAGGACAGCTCACAACACGGTGACAATACATTTTTCTAATAATTTTAGTCAAATATTTCAAGTCCCGCTGCCTTCGGCAGCGCTTATACGATTCGACAGAAAATTTATTTAACTAACTTCCCGACTAGTTAGACATTTGAAACTTTCAGACTAGATCAGAACACGGTGAAAATATTTTTTTTAATACTTTTAGCCAACTGTGTAGGGTCCCTGCTGCCTTCGGCAGCGTTACCAGTGCAAATCTTGGAATCGATTTTTAACTAACTTCCCGAGTAGCTAGACATTTAAAACTTCCGGAAAAGCTCAGAACACTGTGACAATGCATTTTTAAAATATTTTTAGCAAATTGTTTCGGGTCACTGCTGCCTGCGGCAGCGTTTATATGGCTCAACAGAAAATTTATTTAACTAACTTCCCGACTAGCTAGACACTTGAAACTTTCAGAATAGTTCAGAACACGGTGGATATGCATCGTTTTAATACTTTTAGCCAACTGTTTCAGGTCCCTGCTGCCTTCGGCAGCGTTTATATGGTTCAACAGAAAATTTATTTAACTAACTTCCCGACTAGCTAGACATTTGAAATTTCAGAATAGTTCAGAACATGGTGAAAATGCCTTTTTTTAATACTTTTAGCCAATTTTTTCGGGTCCCTGCTGCCTTCGTCAGCGTTACCAGTACAAATCTTGCAATCGATTTTTAACTAACTTTCAGAAAACCTCAGAACACGGTGATAATTCATTTTTTTTTTTTAATATTTTTAGCCAACTGTTTCGGGTCCAGTGTCAATGTTTTTTAACATTATGTATTTTTCTAAAAGTGTATAAGGAAGTCATGTGGTGCCCACATCAGATTTTTTAATCCGTAATAGTACTTAAATTAGCACAAAAAGCTTATTTAAAATGTCACGAGACATTTGACAGTTTAATATATTGTCACAAGTAAAATAATTCATTAAATAACTTAAAATTATAAATATAATCAGACATTAATAAAATAAATTCAATTATTTCACGTTTAAAAAATTTTAATTCGAAACATCGTTATTAATAATTATGATTTTTTAATTTAAATTTTTATTTTATTTCAAACCATTTTAATTAGCGTATAATATGTATGTGCTGTGTATAATCTCTGTGCAAATGAAAGAAAAAGAAATTGCAACTACTTCCATAAATAAATAAATAAAATTAAGATTAAATCTTTTAGTGCGTTAATAAACTAAGAGATGGCGCCAAAGATATAGTTTTATTCTGCAAAATTATAAAGACCTAAGAAAAAATAAATAAAAGACAATAATTTTATAAATTTCTAAAATCAAAGATTATAAAAATTTCAAATACATTACAACCAAATTGTAAATGGTACAATTACAAGCCAAGTAAATTTTTCTAGAGAAGGATTGAAAGATGTTTAATTTATTTAGTACTGTTTAATTTAGTGAATTCTTTAATCTTTTTTTTTTTTCAATCTCTTAAATTTTAATATTGCAGCGCATAATAATGACACTCAACTGTATCAGAAAATGAAAATTATCGATTTCTTTCTGAAAAGACAAACATTTTGGTTTTAAAAATATAAAATCTTTAAGACAAGGATAATTTTGCTTGTGTGTGGCATGACGTCAGGAAACAGCGAATCAGAAGTGCCGAAACATTTTCATGACCGAAATTATGTAAAGATAGTACACTAAGCAAAAAAAAAGAAAAAGCCGCACTGCAGAAAAATTGACTTATACCTTTTTCATTTGTAATAACTTCAAAACTAATTGTTGAAACAAATAAAACTGTCATGTTTGCATAATATCAAAGAGATGAAATGATACATATGGACATTTTTGATTTAATAATTCACTTTATTACACTCTACGAAGTAATTATTAAAAATCTACATAAAACATTCTTTTTAAACGTAATATAATAAACATATACTTTGTACAGTATTATGATTTATTATATGATATAAACAAGTTATATTTTAATACATGAAATAAAACTATTTATTTGTTAGATCTAAGCAATTTTTAATAAAAATTTGTATTATGAATTGAGTTATTCCACCTTTATATGGAATTACTGTTTTAATGCGCAATGGCATAGTATTATGCAGTGTTTTCATATAAATATCAAAAATGTCTCTGTGCCAGATATGATAAATAATTTTTTCTAGTCCTTGCAGAGTTGTAGGCTGCAATTTTTTAATCCTCACCCCTTTTCCGCTCTTTTTTATAGACTAAACATTTTCGAGCGAATTGAGATTAGGACTATTTCCAATTCTGATAAAAAAGAAATTCTACGATATTTTTTGTGGGATTTAACTAAAGTTAAAAAAGATATCATTGCTTACAAAATTATAGGTGCTCATGGGATAGGATAGGTAATTTTAACAATTTGCAGAAAAGTCTGAGATGCCTTCAAAATAGTCGGTCAGGCGCCGTTTTTATAATGGCCGCGTTTTATTTCGAGTTAATTGATCCTTTGAGCATAAAAATTTGCTCGATTCATTGAAAATTTAAGCACCCCCGTACCATAATGTACGGAGAATGTGTCACTGTTTTATGAATGCAATTTTCAATCATTCGGTCACATTTTTATCATCTTACTAGTTCTTTTTTTTTTTTTATCAGCCCGAAATAAAATAAACTTCACTCATCAGAGAAAACCAGTTCGGCCTGATAATTAACTGATATTTTTTTTAATTTTTGGTCAACTGAAGGTTTTTTTTTTTTTTTTTTGCATATCTTCTAGTTTTTAACATACTTTATTTAATTGTTCCCGCACTGTTTTTAAAAAAATTACTTTGCTATGCACTATTGTTTTAATCTTTTCTAAGTTATGAGCATGTACAAATCGATTTTTTTAAACTTTTGTTTCTTAACTTGCCATCATCTCGCTTAGACGGGCAACATGGCCGCCTAAAGACACATTTTCCGCTTAAACAGCCCAAAAATTTTTATATGTTCCTAAAAATCATCTCAGGAATATTTCGTTAACATTTAATTAATTTTCCATCTCACGTATTAAAATATTTTTTTACTTTCATTCTAAAATTAATACTTTATGTGGCATCGTTAAATGCCTTGTACTTGCCATTTTTGAAATACTTTCTAAAATTATAATTTTCCTGACAGTTGTATTTTATTTTTAACACTGGGCTCAATCCTAAAGTGTACGTAGACGGCGACGTAGTAAAATCTGTTCAAAAATTTGCTTTTTAAATGATAAAATTGGCGGTTGCAAAAAGAGAAAAGGAAAATATCCAAGTGCGGCTCTTTTTTTTTTTTTTTTTTTTTTTTTTTTTTGTCGCTTAGTGTATATATGCCTCCAGGCAAGAAATTGTAGAGCAAACGATTCTCGTGTTTCCAGATCAGCAGGTAGCAATTGCTGCAAATGAGTACGGATAACAGCGCAAGATGTTCCGTAGGACTTTAAGCACCGTGTTGAATTCACATCCAACATTCGGACAATTTCCTGCGCACTGCTAATTCTCGCATCGCTGTTCGTCTGTTCTTGTAATGCTGTGGCCACATCTTACTCTGGTTTTCGTCTTCTACCTCGTTTCACGTCAAATGAACTGATCACTTCGAATTTATCTATCATTTTCTGTTAGCCATATGTGGTCATTGAGCCGGATTTCGCACCTTTTAATGTCCGGAACTTCCTGATAACTGTTAGCGCAGAGTCACCATTCTAATAGAAAAGCTTCACGAGTAGTGAACGATCCTTCTTTATCAGAGTCATAATGAAACACTCAGACAAAGCGTTATATGTCCCGTTAGTGCTCTGCATTTTTATCACAGCTATGTCTGCGGTGTGCACGTCACGTCTTAGTAATTTGCATACTTCTACAACAGCAATGGAAGCCCTGGCAGCGCCATCTATCGGAACATATTGGAACTATATATTTTTTTTCACCAAACAAAATTCCATTGCCTCTTGGGAAAGAATCCGAGCCCTGCCGGAAATTTTTTAATAGGCAAATTCAGGCAATTCATTGCGAAGTCTCAGTTAAATCATAATTGGTGAATAATTTTAAACTTGAAAGAATGGCGATAAAAAAGTATGCAGACGCAAACGACTAATTATATAATAAGAGGCACTAAACAAGAGTTTAAGCAATCTGAATCCACAAAGCAGAGTATGGATTACAGACAGAAGAACTACGAGTAGAACTCCTCTCATAACGAACCATCCATGAACATGCACAGTAGAGAGTGGAAAGAGACACTATCATAGAAATGGAAGGTACTTAATTCCATCAAAGACTTCGAAAGCTTTCAGAATTCTTGTTTATTCGACAGAACATGAACTGAAGCAACAGGTAATTCCTCCGCCAGAATGATAATTCAATACAAAGCAAGCAAAGCATTTAATAAAAAATAAATCTGATTAAGGAATCGAAAAGTTCAGAATAAGAATTTTGTTTATAAAATTGTATACTGAACACAATTTTATTTGGTGATTTTGCAGTTATATATTAATTTAAATATGTGTTAATTTATAAAGTTTGAAGTATTTGTTGCAAAATTTATCATGCATTAAAGTTCCCAGTCCATTTTTTAACCACGTGCTTCAAAATGTTGCCAGTTTATAAGAAACTAAAAGGTTATGCTAAAATAACATTTTAATAACAGCAGTCATTTTATGAGTTAAGGTTTGGTCAATTAGGTATTTTTCTTCCAAATTCGCAAATAATTCGATAGCTTCAAACATCATTATCCATTGCAAGGAATGAAATATCGGACAAAATGTCGGAGAATCGGTCAAATGTCAAGGGCTTAAATGGCCCGAAACGCAAGGCCAATTCTTTGGACAATAAACTACTACATTAGTTTATTTTATTTTGGTCTTAAAAGAATTTTGTCTATGAAAGGGCTAAATTTAGTGTTTGTGGGCATAATTACCATTAACTGAACGTAATTAATAATTGAAAAATTGTTTTATACATGCGTAATGATTATTTAGAAGCTGGTTTTAAATAGATAGCAGTAACCATGCACTATATTTTATTTATTTTTTTTTTTATTTTTTTTTTACCGACCGAAATGTAATTTTCTGTTTTTAAATTAGGCAGAGTTTAAAGAAAATAACATCATTGATAAGATGCAATGCAGAGTTACAGATATCATATCTAATAGAAAAACTTTCCACGGAGTTTAACTTCTAGAATTGATTTAGCGCATTCAAATATCAGCTGATCATTTCTTAACTTTTATGCCCTCCTCTCCCCAAAAAAAAATTAATTAATAAACAAATAAGTACATTAAATAAGATTAGTTTCATTAAGTAAGGCACAAAATTATTCGAGACTTGGTGCGTTTATTTAATGTTACATGTGTTTAATGCAATAAATAATTTATATTCCGTGAAGATTCAGAAATGTATATAATTGTTTTTATTTACGATAAACACACATTACGTATAGTCGTATCTATTTTTATTGGCTTCAGCTTTTTTTTATCATTATCTGCTTTTAGTGGCATTATTTTTAATATCTAGTAAAAATCTCTTTTTATCCACATTGTATGTATTTGTGTGAAATTTTTTTTCAAAGAAAAAATATGCTTTAAGTTAAGACAATGCTTCTCACTTACTATGCAATCATAAAACCTAAAATATACATTTAATCCCTTTAAATCCGAAAGTTATGACACGTACGAAGTAGTTTGAACGTAAGTCAGAAAATAAAAATGAATAATAAATGAATATTTTAAACTATGACTTTCTTCTTAAAACATACTTTCTTACCTAAATATGCTGTCGCGCATGCATGCGTGAACGTGGTTCTGTCTTTCATATCCATCAGGATGTTACTTAAAGGTGGTCCAGTACCATATGCAAAAGAGAATCCGGCAAAAGATGCAACAACAGAGTTAAAATCAGGATCAATGTAAGTGCTTGGTCCGTGTGTTGGTTTGTCCAGGAAAAAGCTTATCACCAGTACAAATGCAAACAGCATAGCCAGTATGACATCACTTACGCCAATGAATCTGAAAAAAAAAATGAATATAAAATCGTTATGTGTATTTGGAATTTACCGACAAACATGCTGAAGAAAATAAAAGAATTCTCCGTCCTAATACAATGCCATAAGGCAGATATAATACAATCGTTAACTGAGTTCATCTAATAAACAAATAATATAAAAGAAAATTTTAAAGTCAATTCCTACTTACAAACACTATCAAAAAAGTTTTTTTTTTTTTTTTTTTTATAATTTTGAACTAGCTGGAACCCGTCGAATTCGACGGTCACTTTTTTGACTGTAATGTTTCAAAAATCGTCGCATCATTATTTAAATGTATTTCAAGTTTAAAAAAATCTAATATAATTTACGACATTTCATTTAAAATCGGAAAAATGCTTATAAATAGAAATACTATATATGACATCACTTTCTACAAAGTAATGTTAGTGTGACGTCAAACTGACTCCAAATAAACAGTTGCTATCTTTTATTTTCTATTTCGTTTAATACTAAGACTACATGCTAGCTCGGGCCTATGATAAAAACCTTAACTGAACCTTAAATTTCTATGATTTTATATCTTAAACTCGATTTTGTTTGAATTTCTATTTTTAAATAAAAGCATCGCGAAAAAAATAATCAGCTGTAACAAAAAAAAAAAAAAAAAAAAAAAAAAAAAATTACCTCGAACCGAACGAAACTCTGCCTTGTGACCCCGGTATCTGCGACAGCGCATACGCCGGCTGCTAATAACATAAAAAAAAAATCCCAAAAATTAACCTGGAACTGAACGAACCCGCTCGGCGTTTTCCGGGCCTATGATAATAACCTTAAATGAAGCTTAAAATTGTAGGATTTTATGTTTAACTTCATTTTCTTTGAATTTCTATTTTTAAATAAAAGCATCGCAAAATAATAATAATAATAATAATCAGCTGTAACAAAAAAATTACCTCGAACCGAACGAAACTGTGCCTTGTGACCCCGGTGCCTGCGGAAGTGCATACGCGGACCGCTAATAACATAAAAAAAATTCCCAAAAATTAACCTGGAACCGAACGAACGTGACCGGCGTTGCCCGGGTCCATGATAATAACCTTAAGTGAACCTTAAATTTGTATGATTTTATATCTTTAACTCTGTTTTGTTTGAATTTCTATTTTTAAATGAAAGCATCGCGAAAAAAATAATCATCTGTAACAAAAAAAAAAGGAAAAAAAAATCTCAAACCGAACGGAACTCGGGTTCGTGATCCCGGTGTCTGCGGCAGCGTATATGCGGGCCGCTAATAACATGAAAAAAATTTTCAAAAATTAACCTGAACCGAACGAACCTCTGACTCGTGTGTCCGCTGCCTGTGGCTGTGGCTCCGTATAGCAGGCATGCTACACATGCGCTGCATTCCTCCACCAAAGGGCGCAGTATGTTGTATACGAACATCACCAATCGCCTTAAATTTCCAAGACCTTTCAAATAATGTGTCACATGGTGGTGTCAACTGAAAAATCGTTTAGTTGCACTTTCCACCGCCAGGGGGCACAGCGTGCTCTATACGAATATCACCAACGGTCAGGAAATACCAAAAGCTTTAAAATAAAATGTAACATGATCCACTGAGTGTTCTTAGACTTGTGTCAATAGCCTACGTTAGTTAGAACTCTAGTTATAGAGGTTTGAGTGAAGGAAAATCTTGAAAAAATCTTGAAAAAATTCAATGTAAAGTTGATTGTGCACGCATAACTTTCCTCAAACTCAAAGAATTTAAGCAGTTAATAGCTCAAAAGAAAGAGCTTGATCCACTGGGTGTTCTGAGAGTGAAACGATCAAGATCCATTCATTAGAAGAGGAGCTATGAGAATTCGAATTGCTTGAGTGAATGTGTCCCATAAGAAATGTACAGGGAAGAATCGCGTTTGAGTATAACTTGAGTAAGGTGGGAGTTGAGTAAATTTCAATGATTGATGACCTATCTGTGTCCAAATACCTTTCATTAAAAAAAAAAAAAAAAAAAAAATGAAGGAAATCGGCTGGATAGAACGGCCAGACGGGACTGACTTTAGTTTTCATAATTTTTTTTAATATATAAGATTAGGAAATAAAAAGCGCGCGTGCAAAATGAAAGAAAAATAATTATAAGATAAAAAAAAAAACTTTTTATATACCATGTTTTAAACTTTCTGATGAATCATAGAGCTCTTATCAATGTACATAAAATTTTTAAAGTGACAATGATGTCAGTTTTTGTGAAATGCATAATTTAACTTTTTATAGTTTTTTAATATTCACGTTTAATTAAATGTATTTATTTTTATGTCGAAAAAAAAATAACTCTTTTTTTTTTTTTTTTTTTTTTTTTTTTTTTTTTAAGCAACAATTAAATAAATTAAATACAATTTATAGCTAATATTTTAATGGCTATATTAACGCTATTAGAATGTTATTATTTTCATATTTTAATTAATTATGAGAAAACTAACAAAACATTCGAAAATGGGACTTCGAAGTATTGTCTTGTCACCGTGTTCTGAGCAATCCTGAAAGATTCAAATTTATAGCTAGTCGGGAAGTTAGTTAAAAATCGATTGCAAGATTTGTACAAGATATATATAGGGAGAGTGTGAACTAATAGTAGGAATTGAAAAAATGCTTTAAATCATACTTATTTTGGCTAAATTCAATTGAATTATTGACATTTTAACACCTTGTGTCGACGATAATGGATTTTTATGACGTCTTATACTCATTCCTATCATTATCACTGTCAAAATAAACCTCATGGTATTTCTTTTTTCAAATTCAGACAAACTGATTAGTTCCAAGAATTCAACTAATAAATAATTATAAAATAAAAAACTTTTTATAAACCATGTTTTTAAATTTTCTGTTGAATCATAGCTATAGAACTAACTATATTAGCACTTTATCAATGCGTATGAAATCTTTAAACCGATAGTGACGTCAATTTTTGTGAGATACATAATTTAACTTTTTACAATTTTTTAACCCTCACGTTTAATTAAATTATTTATTTAATCACGTTTATTTATTTTTATGTCGAAAGAAAATGAACTCGTATGGCTATTTATACGGTACTAGTATCGCCCAGTGGTCGAAACTCGACCATTTTTTTTTTTTTTTTTTTTTGCAAAGCGAGGCAAAGCAAAGTTATTGCCTTGTCCTAAACGGAATGCAATTGCAACACAGCTGCGGCAATTGTTTGCAGATATTCACTCTAACTGAATCAGCAGAGTTTTACTTAATATAACTATTTCTCTCTGTAGATGTTAGCCTTTCCTGAAATGAGAGAAAATCGCAACGTGAAAACGCCCCTTGTTGTGTGATACAGCCGAGAAGCTAATAGGTACCATGTCAAACCAAGGCCCAACCAAGTATCGAATTCTGTTAAATTAATTCGATTGGTTCATAAAGTACAGTGTTTGAACAAAAAAAAAAAAAAAAAAAAAAAAAAAGATATTTTTCAAAAATGGTCTAATTGAGTTCGGGAAATTTCAAAACGTCTAACTTTATCGAAAACCGAAAATCTAAAACTTTTCTGAATCTTATATTTTCTATTTATATATGCAGAGGAAAGAATAATAAATCCACTTTTTAAAAAATAAAAATAAGTAGTCAATCTCACTTAATTAAAATGTAAGGAAATCTCAAAACGTGTAAATTCATCGAAAACCGGAAATCAAAAGTTTTTATGTATCTTCTACTTGCTTCTTCTACCCACAAAAGCTAGCAATAAAGACACTTTTTTAAAAAATAAGTAGCCAATTTCAGTTAATTGAAACGTAAAGAAAGCTCAAAACATGTAAATTCAGCAAAAAACGGAAATCGGAATTTTTTTCCGTATCGTCTACTTATACATGCAGCAGTTAGTAACAAATCCATTTTCCTTTTATTTAGTATATTAGTTGAATATTTATTGTTTAAATATCACCCTTTGAAATGAAATGTTTATGTTTACATTCGAAACTGGAAGTTTGCCATTTTTTTTCTGGAGTTTTGTGATTTTAAATTAAAATTTTATCAATTTTACAGAAAAAATAACTCAATCAAACATATGTAGACACTAGACAGTAACTTATATAGCTTATATATAACTATACCCAAATATCGGAATTAAAATCGGCAGATAATTTCCGTTATTTTTTAATAATTTTTTTACAAAAAATCCAATGGATGATTAACATAAAAAATCTTTTTCATGGCTCCATGGACAGACAGTGACGTCATCACTTCGCTTGCGTATAGTGATGCTACATTATACAAATTACTGTGTCTATGGTTTTATTTGAGCTTTATGAAATTGCCAGATTTAACAACTTTCTACTTTTAGGTATTTTTTAATGTACAGGAATACGTGTATAAAAGGGAAAAATGGGGGAAAATGCATAAAAAATAAATGTATTTTTAAATACCTTCTTGACATCGCAGGAAAATAATATTTGTATTCGCACCTTTCGGCTAACCATACCTTTCGAATGATACCATTTTCAACCCTCTACTCCCATAATTAATATGTTAAAAAGGGACAGCAAATTTTATGATTGCCTATTAATATATAGATTAGGAGGTTATTATTTTCATATTTTAATTAATTATAAGAAAACTATTTGAAAATTCGAAAATCGAACTTTGAAGTATTGTGTTGTCATCGGGTTGTGAGCTATTGTGAAAGTTTCAAATGTCTAGTTAGTAGAGAAGTTAGTTAAAATTCGATGCAAGATTTGTACCGGACAAACAAACATACAAACACACAAATAAGAATAGAAGTTAATAAAAACATGGTAATAATATCAACACAGCTGATATTATTTATTGAGATGTGTTACTTCTGTTCGATGTGTCGCTCTACTCTATGCTCATTTTTTGCTCACGAAGTTTTAAGACCGAGGCCTACAGCTTACAGCGATTTTCTGTAATCGGGTTAAAAATATTGACAAGATATTTTGATAACTCTGTCTAAATAAAATTATAAATATTTTATATATCCAATGACTTGCTTGAAATTTTAGGAATTAAAAATTTCATAATGTTATTATTAATAGGAGCTTTATGAATTAATTTTGCTATAGTACTTTGAATTCAATTAGCTTAAATTTTAAAAATTCAGTAAATCTAAAAGTTTGTCTAAAACCAACACTAGTCAGATATACAAAAAGAAGTATACGTACGTCATTTCGTTAAATATTTGATGTATATTAGTATTATAAACATTTAACTTACCTTATATTTCTGTAAGAGGCGAACATTGTAAAAGGCAAGAGAACTGCTGTAACAATCATCAGTAAATAACAGAATGGAGTAGTTCCGTTAGTAAACTTTTCAGTCAAATCAGACAATAGTATGATGTTAACTGCGGAAATCCCAAGTACACACACGTCAATATTAAAAGCTATAAAATACCTAAAATTAACAATTCAAAATATATTTAGTACTTCATACATAAACACGTGGCTGTGAAATCAAACAAAACTTCTAAAATTTGGTTATAATATTAATAAAGTCTCCCTAAAAGGAATTTGTTATAAAATAAACCACGGCCAGTGTTTTATTTTGAACAATATGAATAGGCCAATGAATAATACTTTCTTTGGGAAAATCTGACTCAATTTGATACTAACAAGGAGACGGCAAGGGTGTGGGGTATTTAAATAAAGGTAAGATTATGTGTTTAATCAGTACTCAGTAAGAGAACTCATATGATCAAGTTGTAGCGCGCACTACTTAGTTATTATTGAGAGAGGAAAAAAAAATTACGTTGAAAAAAGAAAAAAAAAAAAAAATTATCTTATTACTGTACGAGATTTTATTATGATCAGTTCTTTTACTGCACTTTTTAGTTCCCCATCATACTATAGGTATGGGGAACTTACGTAATCGTGAAAATTTTCGACCTCGGTTTTTTGACTTTTTTATACATTTTCAGGTGTGAGGAATCCGAAAATGACAAAATTTGTATGGAGTCTGTTAGTGAGTCAGTGGGTCAGTCCGTTAGTGTGTTAGTCCGTTAGTTTGTTAGTCTGTTAACACGATATCTCACGAACAGATGATCGCAAAGAGGTCAGATCAGTTTTAAAATATTACTTTCGATACTGGCAAGAACCCTATTCATTTGCAACATTCGAACTAAAAAACTCCGTAAGTTATGAGAAATTTAAGATTTTCTTAACATGGGAGAATAGGACAAAAATTCACTTAAACGTGCATTAAATGGAAACTTTTTACTGTGAAAATGTCAAACCAGTTTTAAAATATCGGTTTTGATGCCGGAATGAACATCAGTAACTATAAATATGCTACTTTGAAAATTTCGCAAGTTATTGGAAATTTACGAATTTCTTAACATGGCAGAATAGAGCAAAATCTCACATAAACGTCAATCTTGAGGGATATTTTCATCGTAAAGATGTCAAACCACTTTCGAAATATTATTTAGGATACTGGCATGAATATCATAGACTATGATTTTTTCAATTTAAAAAATTCGTAAGTTATTTGGAATTTACGCTTTACTTAACCTGTCAGAATATGGCAAAATTGAGCATAAACTTCCATTTTGAGAATCATAAATACATTAGACAACTTCAAAATTACATTTATGATATTTGTTTGAGCATGATTGAATACAAATATTCTAATAGGAAATTTTCGTAAATTATTCGTAATTTACGATTTTATCTACGTATCGAAATTGTAAATTTTTCATATAAATATGAATTTTGAGGATTATTGCATTGGAAACAGTAGCATGAAAACTAAACAACGGAATCAACCCTGATAAAATAAATTAATAGATTAGAATGAGATAAATATATCGAAGTGAACGGTGGATAGCCTATTAGGCGGGGATTTCATTCTGTCACTGTATAAAGCTTTGGTCATATTCATTTCTTTTAACATGTTTATAATATGTCTCGCACTAGAAGTTTATGAGAGCATAAATATGATGGGGAACTGAGCAGAGTCCACCTATGCCAACTAGTTTAAGTTATTGAAGGACAAATTTAATGATTGATTACTTTTTAATAATCAAAATTTATAAAAGACAAAGAAATTTAAATACACCACATATGAAAGTCAAAGTTATTAGTGGCTATTTTTCATAAAAAAAATCTGGAGTGACTCCACTCGACTTTCGGAACATTGAGTAACTAACAGTTTTGTAAATAAAATAAAGAAAGAGGAGTTGCTAAACAAACAAAAAAGAGAAAACCATAACAGAGTGTTTGAGTATTTTTCTCCATATATCACACGAGGTTTTATTTAACTCTACTGAACTTTGAGGCCTTAGATCATAATGATAAAGAAGTTTTCGTTGTGTCCCTGTAAAAATCTATAAATGCTAGATTCACCAAAATGCTTATAGTTAGTGCAACAGTGATTTATAATATTCATACTAATTTTCAGCTCAATTGAATAAGGCGTTTAGATGCTATCGCTGGTCTCATAGGACATAAAGATAAAGAATTTTTCTTTGTGTCCCTGTAAAAAAACTGTAAGTGCTAGATTCACCAAAATCTATACATTGGTTCAAATGTGACCTATAACATGTGTACAAATTCTTTGCTGAGATTAATAAGGCGTTTAGACGCTAAAACACTTTTAAAAATTTGGCAAAGAATTTTTCTTTGTGTCCCTGTAAAAAAAACTATAAGTGCTAGATTCTCCAAAATCTATACAGATTGCGTATCTGTGACCTATAATATGTGTATAAAGTTTTTGCTCAATTGAATAAGGCGTTTAGATGCTATCGTACTTTTAAGATTTTGGTCCCTTGGCCATAATGATAAAGAATTTTTCTTTGCGTCCCTGTAAAAAAACTATAAGTGCTAGATTCACCAAAATCTATAGGGTTCGTACTATGGTGACTTACAATATACGTACCAACTTTCAGCTTATTCGAACAAAGCTTTTAGACGCTAGCGTGTTCACTCACAGACATACACACATACATACACACATACATACACACATACATACATACACACATACATACATCATCGTAAAAATAGTGAAAATGGACTCGTTGAACCTCGAAACGTATAGAAACATCAAAATCTCGAATTCGGATTTTTGACATGATTACAATACTTTCCTCACTATAGTGTTCGGAAAGTAAAAAATACATTATTAAATATGATGAATACATGCGATATAATGTTTATAGCATTAGAAATTATGCATTTAATCATTCACCTGTTGCAATACAAGAACCTGGATGATAGTTATCATAAAAACAAGAAAAATACTAATTGTATCGACAACTTGAACAACAAATAAATGCAGATTTTTTACAAGAGCAAGGGCTCTTTAGAATTTCCTTGGGAAAACAGACTTCATTTACATTCATAAATATTTCTTGATATTCGGATAGTTTTGATGCATACCAGACATGCTCCATCATTTTCGAAAAAATTGGAGAAGCGAGCTGATGATGAACGATTGATTGAATTTTAATACTATCCTCACGGGAACTAATTTTCCGATTTTCTTCAATTAATTGCGAACAATTTTGTATTTTTTTAACTAAATTTTTAACTTCTCTTTAAAAGTAAACATCACAAGGTTATATTAACGGGATACATTTTGGAGGTATTATTTTAACAGTATACGTAGGCATTTCTTCATCATCTTGAAAATTTTCATCATAATAATGACTTAATAATGACATCATCTTAATAATGACTCAGTAGTGCGCGCTACGGCTTGGTCATATGAGTTCTCTTACTGAGTACTGATTACACATATATCCTTACTTTGATTTGAATAGTCTCCTGAGAAATTGCTGGCATTAATTTTGCTCTTTCTTTCTTAATGAAGGCCCCAAAAGTGTCTGACAGGCTCTAATCTCGAAGCTGGTAATCGAAAAATGTCGAGTTTAAATCCAGGTCATGCTCATCGCGGCCTGGTCACACTGTCAAAATACTTTTTTTTTTTTTTTTTTTTTTCTCGTGTAAAAAATCTTCTTAATTTTTTCTAAGAAGAATATAAAAATCAGCTATTCTTTTCAATGTGATACACTGCTAATACATTCTTTTGAGAAAATATTAGTCCTGATATAAAATTCCTTAGGTTTATTGATTATCTTGTGGCATTTAATTGAACTAATTTTTTAGAGATTTTTACAGATAAGTTATACCAAGGATTTAAACACACTAGTAATGAAAGTTTAAATTCTATTTTAGATTTAAAAATTAATTTAGTTAATGAATCATGCAATATTAGTCTTTATGATAAAAGGTTAGATTTCGATTTTAAGATTATTTGTTTAACTAATTAGTTATCGTGCATACGTATTAAAGTTTTTAAAAATATTTTGTTTTTGCAACTTTCTATAATTAGAAGAATTTTTAACAATTGCAATACTCTTGAAACTGCGTTTCGAAATTCATTCGATACTGTGAGATCAGACGGTTATACATCTTATATTATAACTGCTATCCGTTACTGTTAAGATATTGTAAATGTTTTTCTTTAGTGTTTGGTTTCGTGTTAGGTGTTTTCGACGTATTTATAGTTTTTATTCGAGATAATTAGTCTTTTTGGCAAGTATTTATTACACACTTTTTATAAGTTTTATATTTGTATATATTATTGTGCATCTTAATGTTTTTCCCCTTTGTATCTACAGGGTGGGCTTAAAGTAACTCCCTACTGGAAATAATTCTTTCTCCTAAACGATTGTAGCTATGAAGGTAAATTTTGTACACATTTAATTTATTATGTGGCATGATAATTACAAAAGTTATAATTCAATGTGTGCCCCAGTATTTTCTATACACTGTCTTAAACGAACAGGTACGTTTGCTACGGCCTTCCGCAAGAACTCATCAGAAACACCACTTATGACCTCACGGATTTTGTTCTCAAGGTCACCAAGAGTTTGAGGTTCGCTACGGTATACTTCTTCCTCAGCCCACCCCCATAAAAGTAATCGCATGGAGTGAGGTCTGGACTTCGCACAGGCCATTCTGTGGAGCCTCGGCGGCCTCTCCAGCGTCCAGTGAATCACTCATCAAGCCACTGCCATATATTGGACATATGAAAAAGCAAAAATATTACAAATAATGCCACACTACAGTCTACAAAACAAGGTAACTTTCATTGCAATCCACACATAACATCAATTGCTATTACAAATTCAAAATAGGGAGTTATTTTCCGACTACCCTGTAAATAATTTTTAATTTTGTATTGAGAACTGCAGTGGGTAAGTTCTTTTTTCTTTTGGTAAGATGTAGGGAGCTAAGCTACTTTTTGTTTTTGCTAGTGGCTCTTTAAACATCATCTTACTGTTTCCATCCTGCATTAAGGGGCTCCCCTAAAGATGGTTTCATATATATATATATATATATGGGGGGGGGTTAATTAATGTTTTCTGTCTGATTTCATTTTTTATATTTTCTAACTGCATTATTTTTCAAAATTTTTACATTATAATTATGTTTGCATGTCTTCTATTTTCTGCATTTTCTTGCGCATTGAGTATGTGAATTAATAAGTATAAAACTTTGAATAAACACCATAAAGCAATTCTTGCATTTTGTGTGATTATTCAAAGTTTTGTACTAATTTCTTTTAAACGCCAGTTCTGTGGTGCTTTTTATAATTTATGAGAATTAGCTGTTTTAATATTGCATATTTTAAAAAATTTTGTTTTTTTTTTAAGCTTTCATGTTAATTTTCCTCTAAAACAGATGTATAATATTTAATTCCAAATTTTAGTCATACTTTTTATAATGAAATTAAACATTTAAAGTAATATCTATTAATAAATGAGGAAACAATATATCCCTTATATGGAACTTATACTTAGCGTGGCATTAATATGGAATTGAACCTATCTATACCTATCAATATTATCTATCAATAACCTATCAATATTAATTTATTTACTTCATATATTTTCCAACAGCTCTGTAGGCTATATCTTGAAAAGGAACTCTTGAATATTCCAAATATTCTGGCCACATCTCTTCCATAATAGTCCAACTCCAGCCAATACACAGTCCTGCGTACAAAGCGTTCAAACACAGCACAAGCATAAGAAATACACCAAACCAATCTTAAAAACAGAAGTAAGCAGTTAAAATAGAATAACCAAGCATATTCAAAATAATGATTTTTAAAAAGTTAATGAAAATAACTTTCTTAAGAACATCATATGGACATTATAAAGCTTTTACGTAAATTATTGTCTTAAAATAAAGAAATTTTACATACATGTTAATAAAATGTATTAAACTAGCAAACCCGTACGAAATTTTCGCACTTTATTCCTTTTTTTATTTACCTTTAAAATTTGAAACTCATAAATATTAGGCCAATTTCACTACCTAATTAAAATTTTAATTTACCAGAAGCCAAATTGTTATTACTAGTATCGCCCAGTGGTCGAAACTCGACCATTTTTTTGCAAAGCAAGGCAAAGCAAAGTTAGTGCCTTGTCCTAAACGCAATTGAATTGCAACACAGCTGTGGCAATTGTTTGCAGATATACACTCTAACTGAATCAACAGAGTTTTACTTAATATAACTATTTCTCTCTGTAGATGTTAGTCTTTCCTGAAATGAGAGAAAATCGCAACGTGAAAACGCCCCTTGTTGGGTAATACAGCTCAAAAGCTAATCGGTAAGATGTCAAACCAAGGTCAAACCAAATATCAAGTTCTGTTAAATTAATTCGATTGGTTCATAAAGTACAGAGTTTGAACTCAAAAAGAAAGATATTTTGCAAAAATGGTCGAATAGAGTTCGGGAAATTTCAAAACGTGTATTTTTATCGATAACCGAAAACCGAAAATATAAAAATTTTCTGAATCTTATATTTATATGCAAAGGAAAGAATAATAAATCCACTTTTTTAAAAATAAAAATCAGTAGTCAATTTCAGTTAATTGAAATGCAAGGAAATCTCAAAACATGTAATTTCATCGAAAACCGGAAATTAAAAGTTTTTCTGTATCCTCTACTTGCTTCTTATACCCGCAAAAGCTAGCAATAAATGCACTTAAAAAAAAAAAAAAAAACAGTCAAATAAATAAATAAATAAAGTCACATTTTGTTGCCAAAAGACAAATAACAAAGAACATTTGAAGTTTCAAAAATTAAGTAATATATATTATTTACATATTAATACACAAACATGAAATTTATAGTAAAGCTAATATATCTTTAAATTACAGCTGACATAATTCATAAAACAAAAAATCTGATGTGGGCACCACATGACTTCCTTATACACTTTTAGAAATATACATAATGTTAAAAAACATTGTCACTGGACCCGAAACATTTGGCTAAAAATATTTTTAAAAAATGCATGCATACGTAAAAAAAAAATAAAAAATAAAATTGTGCCTTGAGGGGACTCATCGCAAAGTTGTGCCTTGGGGGGGGGGGACTCATGTCAAATTTGTGCCTTGGGGGACTCATGTCAAAGTTGCACCTTGGGGGGGACTCATGTCAAAGTTGGGCCTTGGGGGGGACTCATGTCAAAGTTGTACCTTGGGGGGGACTCATGTCAAAGTTGGGCCTTGGGGGGACTCATGTGCCTTGGGGGGGACTCATATCAAAGTTCTGCCTTGGGGGGGACTCATGTCAAAGTTGTGCCTTGGGGGGACTCATGTCAAAGTTGTACCTTGGGTGGGACTCATGTCAAAGTCGTGCCTTGGGGAGGGGACTCATGTCAAAGTTGTGCCTTGGGGGGGGACTCATGTCAAAGTTGTGCCTTGGGGGGGGACTCATGTCAAAGTTGTGCCTTAGGGGGGGGGACTCATGTCAACGTGTTCTGAACTTTTCTGAAAGTTTCAAATGTCTAGCTAGTCGAGAAGTCAAATTGCAAGATTTGTCCAAACCGTTTTTGAGCTATTACCGTTTTTTGATACATTTTGCCCATTATGAACCTAATTTTCCTAAATATCTCCAAAACGGAAAATCATATAAAGTCTAAAAAGGGAGGTGCACAACTAGCTGTTATAACAAACCTATGTACCAATTCGCAACTTTCTACGTCCAACCGTTTTTGAGTTATGCGACATACACCCACACACACACACACACAGACACACATACATACAGACGTCACGAAAAATCGTGTAAAGTCGCTTATATCTCTAAAACGAGAGCTCGTGTTACGACGAAACTTGCAGGTGTGCAACTAGACATCATGACTGTCACACGTATAAATTGGCAACATTCAGCGATCATTCGTTTTCGAGCAATGTGAAATACAAAATCCATTTCGCAAATCGGGATTACTATACTTCCTTATACTTTGTATAAGGAAGTAAAAAGAAAGAAATTAGATCATAAAAAATTATACAGACACGACATTATTTCATTATTTAAAACATGAAAATCTGACATTGACAGATTTTAATTAAGTGCCAGAGGCCTACTGCTAAACTTGTTAATATCGACAAATTCTTCTTTAGTTAATTCGTGACGATCTAAATTCCATGATAAAGTTTTCATTAAATCAAACCAATGTGTTTCAGCTGCAGATACTGTAACAAATAACGTTGGAAGTCCAAACTGTCTTATAGCCGCAAAACAACGTTTTTTCTCTTTTTCCCAATGAGGGGGAGGTATGCCTTGGGGGGGATTCATGTCAAAGTTGGGCCTTGGGGGGACTCATGTCAAAGTTGGGCCTGGGGGGGGACTCATGTCAAAGTTGTGCCTTGGGGGGACTCATGTCAAAGTTGTACCTTGGGAGAATTTTTTATATTTTTTTTAAACTTGTAACCTTCGTTATGAGTAATCAAATTATCTACAAAATCTTCATTCAATAAATCCCCATTCAATAAACCGACTGAAATAGGCCCTTAGCACTATTAAGAGTGACGTATAAAAATTCGACAACGCTGTACCGACTGAAATAGGCCTCTAGCACTAATAAAAATGATTTCACATAAATCAAATTCTTAGGAAATCTTTTTTGTGGTTCCACAGACGGCCAGTGACGTCATCACTTCGTTTGCGTATAAGGATGCTATACAAATTACTGTGTCTATGGTTTTATTTGAGTTTTATGAAATTGCCAGATTTAACAACTTTCCACTTTTAGGTATTTTTTAATGTAAAGGAATACGTGTATGAAAGGGAAAAATGGGGGAAAATGCATAAAAAATAAAAGTATTTTTAAATACCTTCTTGACTTCGTAAGAAAATATTATTTGTATTCGCACCTTTCGGCTAACCATACCTTTCGAATGATACCATTTTCAACCCTCTACTCCCATAATTAATATGTTAAAAAGGGACTACAAATTTTATGCTTGCCTATTAATATATAGACTAGCGAGCTTCGCCCGCTAGCGGGTCAGTATTTTCAAATGAATCACTATAATTAATGAATCACTAACAGTAACTTTTAGTTTTAAGAAAAGAAATTTAAAAAAAAAAAATCATTTATGATCGGGTAAAATGTCGTCCCGGGGCCCCACTGCCTTCGGCAGCGCAGTCCCGTGCGCGCTGCGCGTGCACAAGTTAAGGGATACATGCGTTGCGCGCGCGTATTCCTTCCCTGACCCTTCGTGCCCCCCTCCCCCCAAAAAAAATCATTTCTGATGGGGTAAAAACTCACACCGGGTCCCCACTGCCTTCAGCAGCGCAGACCCATGCGTGCGCACGTGTGAAGGTATACGTGTGCTACGCGCAAATATTCCTTCTCAAATCAAATTTTTATTCTTAAGAAAAGAAAAGAAAAAAAAATCATTTCTCATGGGGTACAAATTCGGCCCGGTTCCCCACTGCTTTCGGCAGCGCAGTCCCGTGCGCGCTGCGCGCGCACAAGTTAAAGAATACACGTGCTGCACGCCCGCATTCCTTCCCTGACACTTCGTGCCCCCTAAAAAATATCATTTCTGATCGGGTAAAAAATCACACCGGGTCCCCACTGCCTTCGGCAGCGCAGACGCAGACCCATGCGAGCCACGTGTGAAGGTATACGCACGCTCCGCGCACGTATTCCTTCTCAAATCAAATTTTTATTCTTAAGAAAATAAAATTAAAAAAATTATTTCTCATCGGTTAAAAAGTCGGATCGGGTCCCCACTGCCTTCGGCTACGCAGTCCCGTGCGCGCTGCGCGCGCACAAGTTAGGGGATACGCGCGCGGTGCACGCCTATTTCTTCCCCACCCTTTCAGCCCTTTCTAATTAACCTACGTATACCAATTTTGAACGGTCTTACTCAATTAGCTGAGATGCAAAAGAACACCTAATCAGGACGCCTCAAAACGTGTAAATCTGCTGAAAACTTTCGATAATATAAAAGAACTTTAAAATATCTTTCGAATGATGTATTAAAAATAATTTAATCATGATTAGAAATTAAAATATTGAAATTTGAAAATATTACAGCGTCATCTGGCGGTAGAAATTTCTGTATTCCACTGCTCGATCCCAAATCAACAAAGCTTTCTAATGATGTATTACTTATGAAATTATTTTAATTAGTAGTTGAGATACAAAAGAAAACTGATTCAGGAGACCTCAAAACGTGTAAATCTGGTGAAATCTTGAATTCCATTTTCGATAATGTAAAAGTACTTTAAAATGTGTATCGAATGACGCATTAAAAAAAATTTAATCATGATTAGAAAGAGAAATATTGTAATTTAAAAATATTACAGCGCCATCTGGCGGTAGAAATTTCTGTAATCTACTGTTCGATTCCAACTCAAGAAAGCTTTCAAATGATGTATTACTTATGAAATTTTTTTAATTAGTAACTGAGACAAAAGAGAAACCCATTCAGGACACCTCAAAACGTTTAAATCAGGAGAAATGTCGAAATATCGAATTTCTGTAATCTACTATTCAATTCCAAATTAACAAAGCTTTCAAATGATGTATTACTCATGAAATTATTTTAATTAGCAGCTGAGATATAAAAGAAAACCCATTCAGGAGACCTCAAAACGTGTAAATCAGGTGAAATCTCTAATTCCTCTTTCGACACTTTAATTAGTAGCTGAGATACAAAAGAAAACCCATTCAGGAGACCTCAAAACGTGTAAATAAGCTGAAATCTCGAATTCCACTATTGCGATGCAAAAGAAAACCTAATTAGGAGACCTCAAAACGTGTAAATCGGGTGAAATCTCGAATTCTCCTTTCGATAATGTAACCGTACTTTAAAATGTGTATCGAATGACATATTAAAAAAAAAATTAAACATAATTAGAAAAAATTTCCGTAAAAATGTCGCTTTTTAAGCATTTAATCATGAATTCTGGGTCATTTTTCGGTAGATATGGGTCGACGTTTTAATTAATATCTCCGTTAATTAGGGTCGCATCGCTTAGCGAAATATCGCGATGTCGAGATGAAGAAATTCTGCGTCTGTCGACACCGGTTTCGAAGCGCTGCGACCATTAGCGCCGGAGCTTTAGCTATGACAAGGCATTTCTCACAGACAGACAGACAGATGCGCACAGATTTTAATAATATAAGGAGATAACCAAATAAATATTATGCAATGGTGAAACCAGAATCATTCAAAGAAAAGTTAAAAAAGAAAAAAAAAATCATGGTTGACAACCTAGTTTTCATATTCCGCAGGCAGTATAGTTTAGTAAAGGACCCCCATGACACCTTTTAAATTTTTATCACCAAGAGTGCGATGATATTTTATTTATTTTGGCATAATTTTTTGTCTAAAAAAAAAATCCTATTTTGATTATACGTTTTATGATTGCGCTTTTTAGTCAATTTATGATAATAATTCGTATTCTGTATATATCTTTAAAATATTGCTAAGGTTTAAAAGTTTAAAAGTCGTTTGTAAAGATTCTGAAGAAGCTACTTTTAAAAATACATTTTTCCATAAAATAATGTCATCATGCAAATGTCGTCATTTTTTCTTGTTAGTTCATTGAGCTGAGTCCGCGAGTTCAGATATTGTTCATTTTTAAATATTATTTTTTATCCTCGCGTATTTTATTAATTTCACCACTATCGTATCGTTTCGACAAAATTAATTGTAATTGGTCTACGTTAGAGAAATATTATATAGATATTCTAAAATTTTTGCCAGACTATTTATATTAAAAGAGAAAAATTCAAAACTTTATTTTATTTTATTTCCTTTTATTTATTTATTTTTTTTTTTTTTTGTTATTATTATTATTATCTTTTTGTTCGTTTGTTTGTTTATTTGCTTTTACTTTCTATATATTCAATCGAAGAAACTGTTAGAAATGTAAAAATTATCAACTTACGGGTTACGACATATTTACACGTTTTTAGAAATTTAAAAATCTATTGACTAGTTTTAGAAAATGTTCGTCGGTTTCTCCGTCTGTCTATGGCAAAAATTTCGTGGCAACTCTATCTCAAGAACTAATGCACAGAATTTTATAAAATTTATATATAATTGCACCTTGATATAAATTAGTGCCTATCAACTTTTGGTGAAAATCACCCAACCATTTGCCATTTTGTGTGTTGAGATTCAGTTTTCTTTTTTTGTCATAATTTTTAATATGTATAGAACACCCAGGGGCGTAGCTTGAGGGGGGGGGAGTCTCCCCCCCCCCAATGTTTGAAAAAATAGGGCGGCATATTGAAGTTTCTAGGGGTGCTGTTTTGCGACTTAAAGTTCATTTGAAAGTGGATCATAATTTTGTTAATTATCGTTAGTTACCAAAAACACTTAAGAGTTTTATGTATCACAAGCTGAGCAACTGGTTCACTGACCAGCAAAAAAAGTTTGCGTTATAATGTCTGACTGTAGCAAACTCCCGTTAGGTGGCGCCTGCGGCACCTTTTAAACTAATTAAGACGCCTAAAACAGTCTGTTTTTCTACCATGCAAACGACCCTTGAAAATTCTCATCGTATTCATGACGCTTAAAAATATCTGATCATAACAAATTCCTGTTTGGGGGTGCCTATGGCATGATTTCCCGTTTTGTTCACTTACAATAGCCTGTTCGCTTACCGTACAAAAGACTGCTGAAAATTCTAATCGTATTCGGGACCCTTTAAGAATAAGTTAGTAGCAAACTCCAGCTGAGCGGCGCCCTTCCCTGTTCAGGCACCTACAAAATCATAATGAGGTTTCTGGGAGCGCTGTTTTGCGCCTTGAAGTTAATTTGAAAGTGGATCATAATTTTGTTCATTATCGTTAGTTACCAAAAACGCTTAAGATTTTTATGCATCAAAAGCTGCCTTCAGCGACCAACTGGTTCACCGACCAGCAAAAAAAGGTCGCATTAAAATGTCTGACTGTAGCAAACTCCCGTTAGGTGGTTCCCTCTTAACTAATTAGACGCCTAAAACAGCCTTTTTAAACGGGTATAACAGCCTATTTTCCTACTGTGCAAACAATCCTTGAAAATTCTCTTCGTATTCACGACCCTTAATAAAATCTGATTATAACAAATTCCTGTTTGTGGGCGCCTATGGCATGATTTCCCATTTCAAACACTTACAATAGTCTATTCACTTACCGTGCAAAAGACTGTTGAAAACTTTGATCGTATTCAGGACCCTTTAAGAATAAGTTAGCAGCAAACTCCAGCTGAGCGGCGCCCTTCCCTGTTCAGGCACCTACAACAGCATGTTCGCTTACCATGCAACGACCCTTGAAAATTCTTACCTTAGCAAATTCGCGCTCTGTGGCAACTGCGGCACCCTTCTCCCATTTCAGATACTTACAACTGACTCGTAAGTATGCGCAATCGCTTTCTCACCTCCAAAAACTTAAAATTACGATTTTTCAAGACCTTAGCTCGAAAAAAAAAAGCAGTTTATTGTACGTTATGGCTATTGTATAAAAACAAAATTAGATGAGGTTTGATTTGGTTATAATGATTTCTCACTAACAATTTTTGATTCTAAGTGATCCTTTAAGCAAATTTTTTATTTTAGTTTCATTGCTTAAGAGTTTGAAAATATTTATAAGTCTATAGAATTTAACTAGTGCTTCTTGACATGAAATAGCGCAAGGAAGCTGATTTAACGTCGCATTAATAGGCACATATTGGGCAATTGGCGACGGTTTGGGATTAACGCCTAAGTGGCGGTCCAAAGACATGCCATCACATTTTTTATCTTATGCGGAAGAGATGGCTCCCCCGCTTCAATATCTCCTAGAGGTATTATTTGTACGGAGCATGGAGGATATTGCAGCCACGACAGAGTTTACGTGTACCAGAGACTGACTTTCATGATTGTCTTCGATTGGCTCGATTATTGAATCCGCAATCTTTCTGTCAAGCTGGTGGACGTGAGATGCCGGGTATGATCCCAGGTCGCACTTGTCGGCCTAGTCATTCGGAATTTTCCATGGTTTTCTCTGAAACTTGCGTAAATACGGGCTAGGACCCCCTAGAAAGACCTCTACAGAAGGCACTCCCCCTCAGGCATAGGACCCTAGAGCAGTCAGTCGGCCTTTTTCCCAAACACCGACATCAACACTTAAGTAAGATATAAATTTCTGTACAAAAAAGATTTAATTTTGGACAACGGGACTTTTTTTTAGTTTGTTCTTCCACATAAAGGCATGCGGTAATTGTGTCGCGTTCCTTAGCAATGACTACTACCTTTCTTAAAATATTTTTCACACGATATGGGAAAAAACAAAAAAATTTTTTAATTGGTTTAAATATTCAGATATATTTATTCCACTTTTTTATATATGCTGCTTATATAATTATGAAAAAGTAATAAATAACTTTCAGCATATCAATCTTATAAACTTTAATAAATTTTAAATCCAACGTTTCGGCTAAATTCCTTCATTAGCCTTCCTCAGGGAAGAATGATGTTAAAAAACACATAAACATAGAAAATTTAAGCACATGATACCACAATTACAACTTCAAAACATTTAACAGATGATTACACAAATTGTAAAAATATACTATATACATTTTTAAAAATATGCTAAAACACTCAAAGGAACATGAAACATGATCACTACAAGACAAGGATAAAGAGCTACTAAAGCAAAGGTTAAAAATATCAAAATTGCGGGGTTGCCATAACTAAATTAAAGCAGGGTAACCATAAATTAATTTAAGCCCAAGAAATGAAGCCAAATTGAGGGGGGGTTTACGGATAAGGAATCGTTACAAATTTCTGATTTTCTTTTAATAATTTCGAATGATTCATAAAGAAGTGCTTGGTTTCTATTGTCAGTATTGTAAATTATTTTGGCATTTTCAAAATCGGGGTCAATGGGATTAGTATTATAATTTCGTGAAAAAGCTGTGTTGGGTCTATTATATTTTAAATCTGCAATATGCTCCTTCATTCTATCACAAAAAGGTCTATTAGTCATACCTATATAGTAGTAGTTAGTTTTATTATCAACTTTATATGGGATTTCATAAACACCAGATTTTAATTTGGGGGGAGGAGGATCAAGTTTTTTAGAAATTATTTAAACATAAAAAAGTTAATTTGGTTGCTAAAGCTCCTTTAAAACTAAATTCATTAATTTCTAAAAAACTTGATCCTCCTCCCCCCAAATTAAAATCTGGTGTTTATGAAATCCCATATAAAGTTGATAATAAAACTAACTACTATATAGGTATGACTAATAGACCTTTTTGTGATAGAATGAAGGAGCATATTGCAGATTTAAAATATAATAGACCCAACACAGCTTTTTCACGAAATTATAATACTAATCCCATTGACCCCGATTTTGAAAATGCCAAAATAATTTACAATACTGACAATAGAAACCAAGCACTTCTTTATGAATCATTCGAAATTATTAAAAGAAAATCAGAAATTTGTAACGATTCCTTATCCGTAAACCCCCCCTCAATTTGGCTTCATTTCTTGGGCTTAAATTAATTTATGGTTACCCTGCTTTAATTTAGTTATGGCAACCCCGCAATTTTGATATTTTTAACCTTTGCTTTAGTAGCTCTTTATCCTTGTCTTGTAGTGATCATGTTTCATGTTCCTTTGAGTGTTTTAGCATATTTTTAAAAATGTATATAGTATATTTTTACAATTTGTGTAATCATCTGTTAAATGTTTTGAAGTTGTAATTGTGGTATCATGTGCTTAAATTTTCTATGTTTATGTGTTTTTTAACATCATTCTTCCCTGAGGAAGGCTAATGAAGGAATTTAGCCGAAACGTTGGATTTAAAATTTATTAAAGTTTATAAGATTGATTTGCTGAAAGTTATTTATTACTTTTTCATAATGGTTTAAATATATAAAATAACAATAATAAATAAATTACTGTTTTATTTTTCCTTAAGAGTGAACAATACCTAATTTCATAATAAGAAAACACCACAGAACTCACGTTTAAAAGCAATAATTACAAAACTTTGAATAAACACCATTAAATGCAATAAACTTGCAATGATTGTTTCGGTTCGAAAGAACACACGATCCTTCGTCAGGCGATAAAAGTAGGCACAAGTGCTGCAGTCAAAGCGGCAACGCACAAAACCGTTTTAAGTGAACAGCAAAAATACATATATACAGATGAATGTAAACATAAATACTGGTGTGAGGTGAATAGTGCTGACTCTAAAATAAAAGGGCCGTCTGGGGGGAATTCGATAAAAAGGGGCATTATTTGTATAATTTGCGGTGTTCTATGTTATGATTTTTGTACGTAACAAAAGTAAATTACTAATTTTCCTTGTATATATATATATATAAAGGCTGTATGCATTTGTTATTCCAGGAATGCTGCAGAACTATTGCTAAGAAAGTTTAAAAGTCAGGAAAAAAAATCTAAAGGCCTCTAAACATTTAAAATGTTAGAAAAAGCTACTTGGTACCAAAGTGTTTTTAAAAGGGCTGCCAGGTGCTGAAATATGTTGAAAAAGGGCCACAGGGTGCTAAAATCTGTTTAAAAGGGCATCCTGCCAAATTAACCTAGAGTCAGCACTACAGAATTATGGAAGAAAAGAAGAAAATAAATAAATAAATAAATTAGATTAAAAAATGTAACAAAATTTAAAAATTTAAAAAATATAAAAATTAAACAAAAATTGAACTTATGTGAGTAATATCATAGCATCAGACAAGAACGGAGTGGAACAAATCATTAACAAGTTTTTTCGAATTTTTAAATATGTAAAAATCTTCATGGATATTCAAATGGGAAGAGAAGACAGGAGATGAAATTATGTTAGTTTTAGAAAAATCAAAACGATTAGGACAACCAATACTCTGGTTGTCCTAAGAAAGATATTTTTCCTTAGTCTCATACAAGAATCTATATATATGTATTTATTTCTGCAAAGCACATTAACCATATCTTCGAACGTAAGCCCTTCCTTTTATTGAATAGGCTAAATATGTAAGAGGAATTTCATGTCTGCGTATTAATATATAGATTTGCTGAAAAAATTTAGAATGCTCCAAAGATGTATAAAAAAGAAAAAGCTACTAAATGGAGGATAAAATAAAAGCTGCTAAATGGAGAAAAAAAAAAAAGCTGCTAAATGGATGGAAAAAAAAACAGATTTTTTTTCTTGGCAGATTTTAGGAATATGCCCCGAAGGAGAGGGGAGGGGGGCCTGTGCCCTCGATTCCAAAGATGGCAACACTCTTGAAAGTATGTGGGTGGCATTTTCAGATGAGGAATACGAAAGGGCGCCAAACTTTGGGTCTCCCCCCCCCCCAATCAAATTTTTACGCTACGCCCCTGAGAACACCGTATAAATGTGCGCAATTAGAAATACTTTCTACGAATCATTGTGAAAATATAAATATTTATTTATAATAGTAACAGTCAACGAGGAAAAAATTTTGTGTATCTGAGAATCTAGGAGCAATACTTCCCCCCGAGGGGATTATCCTTGCGAGGGATAAATTTTGAATATGAGTATTTTTCAAAAGAACTGGAACCTTTTAAACGAATGGTTGAACTATAGATCTGCAATTATAGATTTTTTTTTCCCTTTCATTTTTAACAAAAAAAAAAAAAAAAAAAAAAAAAAAAACCTTGAGAAGGGGGAGGGAGGAATTTCCGCAGATATCGTCTGTAGGGATTAAAAATGACTTTCTTTCAAAATTTTGTATTATAGTTCTCTGGAATGAAAACGCCTACATTCCTCATGAAAAATAATGTTAATAAATAATGATTTTAAAATTATATTCCATGATGAATGATGACTTTTAGTCTACACTATAGTTCGTTTACAACACACCTGTAATATAAACAATATCAAAGCATAACACAAACGAAAAATCATGCGGTACACATTGATTATTAACACTTTTCAATTGAACGTACTTGTTGTATCGTATAACTTTCTAAGTTCTTTACTTTCCCACAACGGACAGATAGAAGGTCTGAAAGGCATATAGATAGACCATGGATAGACTAATTGAATTCATAATCATTCTTAAACATTGTTGGAAAATGTTAAAAAAGCTTAACACAAAAGAAAGTGCAGCCCTAAATGCGTCTGAATATTTTAGTGTAGCCCTGTAAATCTGAAAGTTAACCATATCATACTGTATACAAAACATTATTTTAACATATTAACAACAAATGGCAATTTCTTTAAGATTTTTACTGTAAAAGGTTGTTTAAATGTGATTTATAAAAATGACTGTCCTAAAACATAATGATTGGTATTTTTTGGGGGGATGTCCCTGTACACAAACCAGTTGTGCAGGACCTATTAATGCCCTTTAAAACAGGAAACACTCCATAATGAACTTGAATGACATAAGTTATTTTACAAAAATTCTAAAAATATTTACGGATGCAGGGGGAGAGTAGATGGACAGTCGAACATACAGATGCACAAATTGAAATCATATTCATACTTAAAAATTGTTTGAAAGTGTTAAAAACGAAAATTTCATTCCAGCAAATTTCAAATAAAAGCACTCAATGTAACTGAACATTTTTGTGTGTCCCTGTAAATTTAATGCTAATCATACTACATTCTATAGAAAGCACTCTTTTGTGCATATGAAAAACGTATTTCAGTTTCATTAAGATTTGGGTAAAGTTACTAAAATTTGGTTTATAGAAATGTCTTTCATATAGAACGCAATGCTTTGGAATACTTTCTGGGGCCCTTGGGCACAAACCAGAGGTGGTATTTACTCCATTTTCTATAGAAAACATCCGATACTGAACTTGAATAACAAATTTCAATTTTTTTTAAGATTTGTGTAAAGTAAAGGTATTAAAATGTGGTTTATAGAAATACCTCTCATAGAACACAATGCTTTGGAATACTTTCGAGTTTCCCTATACACAAACCAGTAAAGGTATTCACTCTATTTTCAATAGGGAACATTATATAGTAAACTTAAATAACATATATTAGTTTCAAGAAATTCCATGAATATTTAAGGAAGATAGAGTGTGGACAGGCGGACAGACAGACAAACCGAAGTCAAGACTTACTTGGGAAGCGTTGAAAACGGGTTTTTATAAGACAAATGCGCACAGATTTTAATAGTATAGATTACTCGTGCTTGTAAATATCATGTATTTAAAATCAGTTTTTCACAAACAAAAGAAATGAAGATATGCTATTTTATTTAAATTTCTTCATTTTGGGAGGGACAAAAGTTTCTAATGTTATTTTGGGTTTTTTCAAATGAGGGGTTGTATCTTTTCTCCACTGTAACTAAGATATGTACACTGTAAAAAAAAATAACAGTTATCTGCTGCAAGAAACTCTCTGTGATTGGAGAAAATAAGTTCAAACAACGTAATTTTGCAGCAAATAACTGTTATTTTGTTTACAGTGTAAGATTCTACATTGTAAAAAAATAACTATTACCAGCTGCAAGAAACTCTCTGTGATTGGAGAAAATAATTATTTTCTCCAATCACAGAGAGTTTCTTGCAGCTGGTAATAGTTATTTTTTTACAGTGTAAGTGATAAATCACAGTTCCACGATGTTTGTTATTGTGTCATTTTGCGTTTCCGTACAACTACTTTTTTGTGAGTCGACAAAATAACATTTAAATAGAATAGACTCTGAAAATTTTAAATCCTTTTATTCTAGTTAAATTGCACAATAACCATTTAAAGAAATAAACACTGTATTAACAGGAAATGATTACTATGTCAATAATCGAATTTGGAACAATAGTTTGCTGTTTGTCTTTTCTGCTGTGCTAATGGTATAGTACCAAAACGATACGTTTGATGAACTAGTGTTCTTTAGAAATTTTAAATGAATAATAATTTTATAACTCTGATTACATTTAAAATTTTATGAGGATTGCATTTCACATATTTTATAAAAAATTATTTCTTTCGATCTTCACTGGTAATTCACTGTCATATACATTTATGAAATAAAAATGTTTAGAAGGTTAGATCATCAGTTTATTCAATTCTCTTAGTTATACGCATTTCTTTTCTTTAGAGCCATTTGTAAATGAGAAGTCACTGTAACGTGTAAACGTGAAATTACTTTATTAGTCATGTATGAGACACATGAAAGATTCGGTCATCCTCACTGACTATATATGCATTTATATGCTAGTGTAGAATACATTATTTAAAAAAATGAAAACTACATTAGCAACTTTGTACACTAACAACTAATTTGCTATAAAACTAATATTCGAATTATATATATATATATATATATATATTTTTTTTTTTCCGAAAAGCAAAAATTTGGTTAAAATTTAAATAAAACTGAAAATACTTACTTGACATTTTCAAATAATATGGTAAAGATGATATAGAACTGCCAGTGATAATGCTAATAAGAAATATGCAGGTCATTGTTGAAGATATGTAGTTTCGAGGCTTTTCATCAATTTCTTCTTCAGGTGCAGTTGAATCTTTTTTGGGAATATCTGGAGTAAAAATACGAGAAACTTTCCTGTGGATGCTTTCTAGAGATAATTCCTTTTCCAAAGCAATGAGCTTTCTTCTCACAAAACTTGGTCTTACTGGGGTTTTTCTTGTATATATATCTTCTGCAGGTTTTTCAACATCAGGTAACACTGCCTTAGATTCTTCTTCTTCGGTGCTTTCTTTCGTAATATCAGAACTCCCATCTAGCGCTTTAAAAGGATGTAATGCAGCAGAATCAGAGGGCTTATCCTCCTCATTTGAACTTTTTTTAAGTTCTTCTGGCGATGATCTTTCAAGGACTTCAAGGGAAAGATTTTCTCGTGCTACATCATTTTTTTCTCCAAGAATATCAATATTCCCTTGCATTTCTAAAGGAGATAATTTTTTAGTTATAGGCGTCGTTTCTTTAGACGTTTTTTCAGTAGCTGAATCGTTTATAAACGGAACTGCATGCTTTTTGGGAACATGGGACAATTCAAGTTCATTCTCCTTGTTATCTATTAGAACGTCATCAGTCTTGAAGGAAACTCTTCGATTATTTTTTAATGATTGTGACTTTTCATCCTTCTCATCTTCCCTTTCCTTGATGTTATCAGTCTCTAATGCAATTTTAGAAAGAGGTTTTTCAGAAGAATCAAATAAATTGGTAGAATCATCTATTACATCTGCTGTTGAAGTTTTATCTGAAGGTTTTTTAGAAAGTTCAGCGGGAATTTCAAATTTTTTCTTCTTCTCGTTATCAGAGTCTTTATTATCCGAAGATGTTGAATCGTCTTTAGATGTTCCTGGCTCATCATCCATAATAACAATAATTAATGTTGCATAGAAGTTTTATAGATCTGAAAAGAAACATTGACTTAATATTAACTTCTAAGTATTTGAAAATTACTTACTATTTTCACAGAATGAGATATTTACTCGACTTTAGGTTTCATTAAAGAAAACTGCCACAATCTTTAAATTATTCTTGTGTAAATATATGAAGTCTACACTGTAAATACAAGTGTCTGAAATTCAGACACAATTGTGTCTGAAACGGGTGTTCAATTTAAGATGCTAAAAAGTGTCTTAAAAGGCACATCGTTTCACACTCGAAACGTCTGAAATTCCGCCATCTTTGATCCTGTCTGAAGTGAATATTTTTCATAAATAAAAAGATGCGTTTTATACTGTTTACCTGTGAGAAATAGATTTTAGAATCTCCTAGCTAGAGCATAGAATATATATATTAATAATTTTTACAATAATAGTCCCCGTTGCCCCCGGCGGGAATCGAACTGACAACCAATGGATTCAAAGTCGAGTGTCTTCCCAATCAAGCCATCGGTGCTCACGGTGTACTCTCCTTGTATAACGAAATATATTCTAGTATCCGTAAAACAAATTGAAGTTCTATGTCTTTGCAATAAAACTATTCAAAAGAGGTAAAGCTTAATACATATTATCTTAAATTTCCTGTGTAGAGGTTTAGAGGTTTTTTTTTTTTTTTTTTTGTAAAATGCGTAATAAATATGAAAAAGTCTGGAGTGACTCCACTCGACTTTCCGAACATTGAGTAATTAACAGTTTTGTAGATAAAGTAAAGAAAGAGTATTTGTTAAACAAACAAAAGAGAGAAAACCATAATAGAGTGTTTGAGTATTTTTCTCCATCTATTACACGTTGTTTTATTTAACGCTACTGAACTTTGAGCCCATAGATCATAATGACAAAGAAATTTTCGTTGTGTCCCTGTAAAAACCTATAAATGTTAGATTCACCAAAATGCTTATAGTTAGTGCAACAGTGATTTATAATACTCATATAAATTTTCAGCTGAATTCAATAAGGCGTTTAGATGCTATCGTACTTTTAAAAATTTAGTCCCATAGGCCATAATGATAAAGAATTTTTCTTTGTGTCCCTGTAAAAAAACTGTAAGTGCTAGATTCACCAAAATCTATACAGTTAGTTCAACTGTGATCTATAACATGTGTACAATTTTTTTGCTCGGATTAATAAGGCGTTTAGACACTATCACATTTTTAAAAATTTGGCCCCATAGGCATAATGATAAAGAATTTTTCTTTGTGTCCCTGTAAAAAAACTATAAGTGCTAGATTCTCCAAAATCTATACAGATTGAGTATTTGTGATCTATAATATGTGTATAAAATTTTTGCTCAATTGAATAAGGCGTTTAGATGCTATCGCACTTTTAAGATTCTGCTCCCATAGGCCATAATGATAAAGAATTTTTCTTTGTGTCCCTGTAAAAAAACTATAAGTGCTAGATTCACCAAAATCTATAGGGTTCGTACTATGGTGACTTACAATATGCGTACCAACTTTCAGGTTAATCGAACGAAGCGTTTAGACGCTAGCGTGTTCACCCACAGACATACACACATACACACATACACATACACATACATACATCATCGTAAAAATAGTGAAAACGGACTCAGGGGACCTCAAATCGTATAGAAACATCAAAATCTCGAATTCGGATTTTTGACATGATTACAATACTTTCCTCACTATAGTGTTCGGAAAGTAAAAATAGTAGCCTATGGATTTTAAACGATTTTTTTTTTTTTTTTTTTTTTTTTTTTTTTTAACTGGTATTTGCAAGAAAACAAACTATATACATGAAACAAAAAAAAAAAAAAATGCTCTTTTACATTTTGAAGTGTAGGGAAACATAAAATAATTTTTAAAACACGAAAAAAAAAATCAATTATGCACAAATTGTTTAAGATTGTTTAGCTACGAATTCGCTTTCTTAGCTACAAGTTACATGCTTCGTTTATCTAAATATTTTTTTGATTTATTACATGTGAGAATTTTAAATAAAAGTTAACTTTGTTTTTTAATTTTTAACAGAATAAGATCCGTGTCTAAGTATTTTAAATAAGTTAACTACTTATCTATATCTATATCTATATCATTATATAAAGCGCAAAAAATTGTATGTTTGTGGAGGGTAATCTCTGAAACTACTGAACCGATTTAAAAAATTCTTTCACTGATCAAAAGCTACACTATCCCTGATTGTTATAGGCTATATTAAATTTTGATAAAATAAATTTTAGTTTAAAATCTGAGCATTTTAATTAAAATCCCCATAAAAGCCATAATAGAAGTGGAAATAATGAAATATTAAAAAAATTAGCTGTTGCCAACATAAAAGAAACATTTACATTTTGTTTTTAAAATATCCTGACATGAAAAGAAAAGAAATTTATTTGCACGTGAATTAAATTGAAATTCATATACAGCTTTGCAAAATGTTAAACTTACACGTTAAATCTGACGTCATTATAAATTTAAAGTATTTATTTTTCTAATAATATAATTTGATATGATATGATATAATGTTATGATGATCTAAGCGTTACTTCTAAACTTTTATTAAATTATTTATTTTATAATTGTTGCCCAAAAAATTTACGGGTTAATTCATTTTTCGACATATAATAAAATATATTTTCTCGCGAATAATAATATAAAAAGTGAATTAAAAAAATATCGTCTGCAATTCATTATGCATTTGTTAAAAGAATAATTGAGAAGTTTAAATTTATTTGACGACTATTTTTAGCAACTAACAGTTATGACAAGTAGCTCAATATACATAGCGCATACAACCATTACTGCAATGCAAATAGCATTTAATTCTTTGAGTTACATTATGTTGATTAGAAACATATTTAATCTATCTATGCTCTATACTAATATATAAAGAGGAAAGGTTTATATGTATATGTAGAGAACGATCGCTAGAACTAAAAAGCCGATTTCTATTTCTTTCTTTTTTTATACTAATCAAAAGTTACACTGTCTCTAAGTGCTAGAGGCTATAATAAATTTTGGTAAAATACATTTTTAATTCAAATTTTCAATATTTTAATTGAAAACAAAGCATAGATTTGATATCGGTCGTCCTTGGCGATTTTTGTATTTCGAGATCGAAAACGTAATACGAAAATCTGTATATTTTCGTATTAAATACGAGATCTATGTTTTTACTTCAATTACCGTACTACCCGTAGGTAGTGGAAGTATTGTATTCGGTCCAAAAATTTGATATAGAGTTTCACCTGATTTATATGTTTTAAGGCCTCCTGAGTCCCAAAAAGTAGTTTTTGGCAATTGGTCAGTGTGTGTGTGTGTGTGTGTGTACGAATGTGTGAAATTTTCCGGGTGTCATATCTCCAAAATTAATAAAGATAGGACTACAAATCTTTACAATTAATTCAGGTCTGATGTACAGATGAATTTTCCAAATTTTGGTGAAAATTGAAAAACCGGAACTGGGTCATCGAAAACCGGAAACGGGACCGTAAGCCCGTACCTCATAAACAGCCCTATCGATTTTCTTCAAAGTTGCTATATAAACAATCTATTAGATGTCCTTTCGAATGATATAATTGGTTAGTTCAGGAAAATTGATAGGCGTCCTCTATAAACAGCTCAATTTCAGATCTCATAAGTGCCTTCCTTTAAAAACGGCTGTACGAATTTTTTTCAAACTCGCCATGTTAACTTAATAATAAATATCCTTTTGTATGTAATTATTGTTTTCCGGTCAATAATTGAGTATGCCAAGTTTTGGTAAAAGTTGGTATCTCAAAAACGGCTCTAACGATTTTCTTGAAAATTGTTTCATTAATTCAATTTAGATAACCTTTCTCAAGTATTACGTGCATATTACAGGAATACTAACGGTCATCCTGATTAGGAAGTTCAGTTTTAGATCTCGGTAATTCGTGTTTAAAAAAATAACTATCTATTTTTTCCCCTTATTTTTTAACTCACTATGTAAACTTTGTTGTAGGTGTCTTTATACGTGTATCAAGTTTCTCTTACTGGAAAATCTAAAAAAAAAATGCATGTACTTAATATCTCCAAGAAATGTATATAATACGTTTAATAGTGGGTAATGGAAGTCGTGCGGTTGTTTCACACCAGATTTTGTAATAGTATATATTATACGAATATTGTTTCATATTATTGATTTTTCCCTTAATATACATTATTAAAAACCATCAGTTATGGAAAAAATTAAATATATTTGCGAGATAACTTGGCAATCATTTTTTTTTTTTCCTTTCCGCCAAGGATGATTGATATAAAATCTTTTCCGAAAGCAAGTAGCGCAATATACAGCCGCTAGGGAATTGCAAATGACATTTGATTATGCAAGTTTCATTATGTTGATTGGAAACACGGTTCATTTAAAATAAATTAAATGTGCATTCGCGTTAGAAATCTACTTTTGTATAGGGCTTCTTTGGCGATATTTAAAATTTGGCAACGCAATAGCTAGGACGTTTCACTCGAAGAACTTTACGTATTTGCGATAACCTTTTTAATTCACCGCCAAAATCACAAAAAATATTAACGATCACTAATGGAGAACCATTACTAAAACAATAACCAGATTACTTTGCGGACGTTAAATTTAAGAAAATTAAAAACACATAAGCTCTGTGTTTTATAGAAATTAATATTATAAGAACAAATAAATAATAATTAAAGCAATTATGTCGTCAACTTTATCAAACACATATTCATGTTATCCGCGATTGTAATGAAATGCTCGCCCTCTGGTGGGCTAAGGTGAAATTACAATAAACATGGTTTAATTCGAATTCCATACAGCCGCCTTTGCTTGCCGATATTTAGTTTCACATATATTTATTGAATAAAAATGAATAAATACGGTAAAAAAGATAACGCATACTTTTGTGTGCCACAGTGTAACTCCAAAGGATCAAGAAATCCAGAATTGAGCTTCCATTTATTTCCAAATGACAAATTTAAAATTTCAGTTGCTTCGGCTAATGGAAGTAAAGAATTAATCAGATGATTTGAAATTAGTATTTGTTCAACTTCAGTTAAAAATCTACTTCCGATCGAACTTTGAATAAACTGAAGTATTTTTTCCAAAAGCAATCAATTTTCCATAATGTAATGGCGGAGAAAGTATAGTACGAATATTAAGTAGAATAATAAAAAGAACACTAATGGAACACACGTGGTTTTGTTTACTAACAACTGCAGTGTTCACAAAGCGCCGTCTATCGATCATTACAAACGCGGATAGGTTTATTTTTCAATATTTTTTATTCATGAGTAAAGACATGCTTCTTTCTATGAAATAAATAAATAAATAACATAAAGTAAAAATTACCAACATTTAACAACTGATTGAAAAAAATAATTGTAAAATTATATTTTGACTTTTCAGTTGATAATATTGCCTGACTATAACATATAAACTGATATTTTTTTTATTTTTTGCAAATCAATTCATCGTTAACTAAAATTTGTTCATCCGTGCGAAGTAGGACGGGTCAGCTAGTCATTATATAAAGCGCAAAAAATTGTATGTTTGTGGAGGGTAATCTCCGAAACTACTGAACCGATTTAAAAACTTTCTTCACTGACCAAAAGCTACACTATCCCTGATTGTTATAGGCTATATTTAATTTTGATAAAATAAATTTTAGTTTAAAATCTAAGAATTTTAGTTAAAATCCCCATAAAAGCCATATAGAAATGGAAATAATGAAATATTAAAAAATTTAGTTGCTGCCAACATATAACAAACTTTTACATGTTCCTTTTGTTTTTAAAATGTCGTGACATGAAAAGAAAAGAAACATATTTGCACGTGAATTAAATTGAAATTCATATAAAGCATTTTGAAATGTTAAACTTAAACGTTAAATCTGGCGCCATTACAACTTTAAAAGTATTTATTTTTCTAATCATATAATTTGATATGATATAATATAATGATCTAAGCATTAATCACGGAGTAAAAAGACCTCGGAGTAATATTACTCCGTGGCATTAATGTTTGAACTGATGTGTGTAAAACATAGAATAATAATTAGGAAGAAGGAGCATGACAATACTCTTAATGCTTACAAACCCCTTCTAGTGAAATGCCAGCGAAAGCTACTTTTGCTACTCAAAACCTTAAAGAAGGGCCATAGAAGAATAATAATATCGCTGTTTGTTGTGGCAACACAACAGCTTATTAGAAACACTTATGCTCCTTCTTCCTTTATTATTATTCTATGGTGTAAAACGAAATTGGAATTTAAAAATAAATAAATAAATAAAATAAAATTTTATAATTGTTGCCAAAAAAATTTACGAGTTAATTTATTTATCGACATTTGATAAAATATATTTTCAAATAATAATATAAAAAGTGAATTAAAAAAATATCATCTGCATTTCATTATGCATTTTTTAAAAGAATAATTGAGAAGTTTAAATTTATTTGGCGGCTATTTTTAGCAACTAACAGTTATGACAAGTAGCTCATAGCGCATACAGCCATTACTGAAATGCAAATAGCATATACAGTGCGTTAAGAAATTATAAGACCACAAGCGTATTGGTGCATTTCTGAAGAAGAGAGCATAATATGCAAATTTTTAGTTGCGTATTTAAAATTGATAGAAAAACGCATCCTAAACTAATTCCAACTTTTAAAATTAAATTAAATTTCATTAAAACTTATTCATTTCTAAAAATTAAAGACTGTGACTGTTAAGAATTTATAAGACCACCTGAGAAAATTAGCATATTATACGTGACGTCAAACTCAATATAAAGCGCATGCGTCAGTATTTAGTAAAAGCATTACCTAAGAAGCAAAGGCATTGGTTTTGAATGTGTTATCTACGATTAATTTGACGATGCCTCGAGGTAAAGAATTATCGGAGTGCGAAGTAAGAAAAATTTTATTTTATGAAGGTTAGTAAATCTGAAAGAGATATTGCGAGGTTAATGAACCGTTCTAAAACTACCATTCATAATGCCATAATTAGAAAAGATTATTCAAACAAAATAAAACGATCTGGTAGAAAAAATATTTTGACAGCACGTGGTAATAGACAAATTTTTCGACTGTCAACTAAAAAAGGTCTTTCAACTCGTAAAATTTCGAAACGTTTCAGCAAGAAAACTTCACATGTAACAGTCTGGAAGAGTCTTAAATTAAATATTAATACGAAATTTATGAAATTGAAGAAAAAACTAAAGTTATTGAAATGTCATTGAGAAGAAAGATTAAAATGGGCTAAAATGTCATGTTATGGAATGATGAGTGGAAACGAATTATATTTTCTGATGAAAAGAAATTTAACCTTGATGGTCCCGATGATTACAAACACTATTGGCATGACTTGAGGAATGAACTAAAAGAGTGCTTCAGTCGACAAATGGGTGTAGGATCAGTAATGATTTGGGGAGCTTTCAGTTATGAGGGGTTGTGTGATTTACAGCGAATTTCAGGTCATATGAACTCTACACAATATCAGTCTATGCTATATGATCATATGAGAACGTTTGGACTTTTATTAGGTGGTGCTAACCTGATGTTTCAACAGGACAATGCTGCTTGTCATACATCTAAATCCACACAGGAGTGGTTTAAAAAAGAAAAAAAGTAATGTTTTGATATGGCCAAGTCGAAGTCCAGACTTGAACCCCATGGAAAACCTATGGGGTATATTATCTCGCAAAGTATATGCTAATAATAAACAATTTTCATCTGAGAATGAACTGGAAGTAGCCATTGTAAAAGAATGGTACAATATTTCTATAACTGAACTTAACCACCTGGTTACTTCAATGAAAAACAGAGTGTTTGAAGTCATCAGGAAAAATGGAGGACCAATATCATATTAATTTTTTATACAATTTTGTTTTTTGACAAGTGGTCTTATATTTTCTTAACAGGTTATTTTTCACTTATTTCTTATATATTTTTTAATTAAACATTTATTGCATTGTACCAAGTTATTGCAAACTAATTATAAAAAAATATAGAGCAATATGTTATTTTAAGTATTTAAATTATGATTAGAATCTTTATTTTTCTTATAATTTACAAAATTAAAGTGGTCTTATAATTTCTTAACGGACTGTAATTATTTGAGTTACATTATGTTGATTAGAAACCCATTTAATCTATGCTCTGTTCTAATGTGTAAAGAGGAAAGGTTTATATGTATATGTAGAGAAATCCGATTTTTTTTTTTTTTCACTAATCAAAGGTTACACTGTCTCTAAGTGCTAGAGGCCATAATAAATTTTGGTAAAATAAATTTTTAATTCAAATTTTCAATATTTTAATTGAAAGCAAATCATAGATCTGTCGTCCTTGGCAATTTTTGTATTTGGCGATCGAAAACATAATACAGAAATCTGTATATTTTCGTATTAAATATGAGATTTATGTTATTACTTCAATTACCGTACTACCGTAGGTAGTCGATCGTATTCGGTCCAAAAATTCGATATAGAGTTTCACCTGATTTCCACGTTTTAAGGTCTCCTGAGCCCAAAAAAGTAGTTTTTGGCAATTGGTCAGTGTATGTGTAATATTCTGGCTGTGATATCTTCGAAACTAATAAAGACAGAACTACGAAACTTCACAAGATTCAGGTCTGGTGTACAGATAAATTTTCCAAATTTTCGTAAAAATTGAAAAACCAAAATTGGATTATCGAAAACCGGAAATGGGACCGTAAGCCCGTATCTCAAAAACAGCTCTAACGATTTTCTTCAAAGCTGCTATATAAACAACCTATTAGATGCAGGGATGGCAAAAACCCGGGTTTTTCTGGGTTTTTTGCGGGCTTTTGTGGGCTTTTGTGGGTTTTTCTGGGCTTTTGTGGGTTTTTGTTTGAATACATTTGCATTGCAGTGTTAGATAATATGTTATTTAGCATATTAATTGTAATACACCTAATTATATTAAACTACTAATTAATAATTAATCTAATATTTATCTTAGAGATAAAAATTGGTTTGATTCTCATATTAAAATAGCATTAATTAGTAAGATTAAGCTATATATTATTTATTATTTTAACGTATTCTTATTCAAAATAAATATTCTTAAGTACAATGCATATCATTTAAATTTTTTTTATTATAAAAATAAGTTGCACTGCTTTATCCTTTTTTTTTTTTTTTTTTTTTACTTACCCATAAGGTAGAAAAAGTATTGTTTTTGGGTCAAATTTTCAAAATTGAATTTTTGTTTTATTTACATGTTTTGAGGTCGCCTGAATCTAAAAATCATGTTTTCAGTGGTTGGTCTGTGTGTGTGTGTTATCAGCATATCTCAAAAACAAATTATAGCAGAAAGTTCAAACTTGGTCTTCTAAATGTGTATGATATAGGGATGCTACACTAAATTTTTCGTTTAGACCAAGAAAATGGTTTGTGTACAGGGACACCCAAGAGAATTCAAATACATTACACCTATGGGGAAAATAAGAAGAGTTTAACATCTATAGACTGCACTAAACCAAATGAAACGAATATGTATATTTCCTATGCGTAAAAACATGTTTCGTATAGAATATGGTATAGAAATTATTCACTGTTCATTTACAGGGCTACGCAAAAGAACTAGGAACGACAATACTTGAAAATTGGTGGAAGTGTACTTCAGGTTGTGCCATGTGTTATTAGTATAGGATTATATTTCTGTCCTAAATGTGATGTGTACATAACTTTTAGAAGATATACAGGGATGCCAATATTTAAGCCATAACATACTTTTTTAATGTTAGTGGAAGTGCTTTACTGCAATATTTTACCAAGTCCAGGAAAGCTGTTCAGATATTGAAATTAATTCCTCATAGCCATATGGTAAATAATGTATTTTTTTAAGCTAAATATTCATTGCTTGGATTTTTGTATATTTACATGTTTTGAGGCTTCCTGAATACCGAAGTCAAGTTTTTAACATTTGACCTTTGTCTATTAGAATAAATTAAAAACGATTAATTTAAGGCAATCCAAATGTTGTATATTGAAGTTAATGTGTTTGTTACTAGAAAAGTTTGATCAAGATTGATAAGTTTTAAGGAATGTCGTTGTGAAAGTTGTCTGAATAATTTTAACTGAACTTTTGAATTTAATAACAGATTCGAATTCCATATAAATGCAGGTAAAGTAGTGAAACGTTGAGGGAGGCAGTAGCCCCTCACATAGAATTATTTGTCAAATAAAGCTGTTCTGAAGCCTAAGTTGAATTGTTTTAACATAGGTTTAAATAACAATATTCGTTATCTTAACCCTTAATTTCCAATCCGCACTTATAGTATTAAATTTCAGGGTAAGAGAAAGTCGTGTGAGTGACACACCAGATTATTTTAAAAAGTTTTTTAATAGTTGAAATGGTTATAGAAGAAAATTTTATTAGATTTATAATTATGTTGCTACTAAAATTAAAATAAAATTATTATAATTATTATAATTAACAATTTAATTTTAAATATTGATTCTGAATAACATTTATATCTGCTGTTAAACAAAAATATCGTTTGGTTTTACAGGAAAAGGAAAATTGAACCAATTATAGAAGATAAACTTGCTTTTATTATATTTATAACTGTAGTTACTTTTTATGTTTAATACTATTTTCTAGAAAATAAAAATAAGTTTTTTTTTTTTTTAAGATAAGATGTTTTTAATACTTTATAGATGGGATTTGTAAATTATAAATAATTTTTAACAAAAACCCACTTATTTGCAAAAACCCAGCGGGTTTTTGTTGGTGGGCCCGCCCAGAAAAACCCGGGCGGGTTTTTCTGGGCTGGGCCCAGTTTGCCAACCCTGATTAGATGCCCTGTTGAATGATATAGTTGGTTGGTTCAGGAAAATTGATAGGCGTCCTCTATAAACAGCTCAATTTCAGATCTCACAAGTGCATTCCTTTAAAAACGCCTGTACGGATTTTTTTCAAACTCGCCATGTTAACTTCCTATTAAATATCCTTTTGTATGTAATTATTGATTTTAGGTCAATAATTGAGTATGCTAAGTTTTGGTAAAAGTTGATATCTCAAAAACGGCTCTAACGTTTTCTTGAAAATTGTTTCAGTAATACAATTTAGATAACATTTCTCAAGTATTACGTACTTACTACAGGAATATTAACGGCCATTCGGATTAGGTAGTTCAGTTTTAGATCTCGGAAATTCGTGTTTAAAAATATAACTATCTATTTATTTCCCCTTTATTACCATGTTTTTATTAACTTCGATTCTTGTGTGTTTGTGTGTTTGTCAGGGACAAATCTTGCAATCGATTTTTAACTAACTTCCCGACTAGCTAGATATTTGAAATTTTCAGGACAGCTCACAACACGGTGACAATACATTTTTCTAATAATTTTAGTCAACTGCTTCAAGTTCCGCTGCCTTCGGCAGCGTTTATATGATTCGGCAGAAAATTTATTTAACTAACTTCCCGACTAGCTAGACATTTGAAACTTTCAGAATAGTTCAGAATAAGGTTAAAATGCATATTTTTAATACCTTTAGCCAACTGTTTCGGGTTCCCGCTGCCTTCGGCAGCGTTATCAGTACAAAGATTGCAATCGATTTTTTCCTAACTTTCCGACTAGCTAGACATTTGAAACTTTCAGGATAGCTCAAAAACCGGTGACAATACATTTTTTTATTACTTTTAGTCAACTGTTTCAGGTCCCCACTGCCTTCGGCAGCGTTTATATGATTCAACAGAAAATTTATTTAACTAACTTCCCGACTAGCTAGACATGGGAAACTTTCAGAATAGTTCAGAACACGGTGAAAATGCATTTTTTAAATATTTTTAACCAACTACTCCGGGTTCCTGCTGCTTTCGGCAGCGTTACCAGTACAAAGCTTGTAATCGATTTTTCACTAACTTCTCGACTAGCTAGACATTTGAAAACTTCAGGATAGCTCAGAATACAGTGACAATACATTCTTTTTATACTTTTAGTCAACTGATTCAGGTCCCTACTGCCTTCGGCAGCGTTTATATGATTCGAACGAAAATTTATTTAACAAACTTCCCGACTAGCTAGACATTTGAAACTTTCAGAATAGTTCAGAATACGGTTAAAATGCATTTTTTTAATACCTTTAGTCAAATGTTTCGGGTTCCTGCTGCCTTCGGCAGCGTTATCAGTACAAAGATTGCAATCGATTTTTCCGTAACTTCTCGACTAGCTAGACATTTGAAACTTTCAGGATAGCTCAGAATACAGTGACAATACATATTTTTTTTTATAGTTTTAGTCAACTGTTTCAGGTCCCTACTGCCTTCAGCAGCGTTTATATGATTCAACAGAAAATTTATTTAACTAACTTCCTGACTAGCTAGACATTTGAAACTTTCAGAATAGTTCAGAATACGGTTAAAATGCATTTTTTTAATACCTTTAGCCAAATGTTTCGGGTTCCTGCTGCCTTCGGCAGCGTTACCAGTACAAAGCTTGCAATCGATTTTTCACTAACTTCCCAACTAGCTAGACATTTGAAACTTTTATAATAGCTCAAAACACGAGAGCAATGAATTTTTTTAAAAATTTATCCAATTGCTCCGGGTTCCCGCTGCCTTCGGTAGCGTTTATATGATTGAACAGAAAATTTAAAAACATGGTATATAAAAAGATCTTTTTATCTTCTAATTATAAGATTAAAAAAATTTTATAAACCATGTTTTTTAACTAGCTATGTAAACTCTGTTGTATGTGTCATACGTGTATCAAGTTTCTCTTACTGGAAAATCTCAAAAAATGCACATAATATCTCCAAAAAATTGTATATAATGCGTGTAATAGTGGGTAATGGAAGTCGTGTGGTTGTTTCATGCCAAATTCTGTAATAGTATATAGTGTACGAATATTGTTTCATATTATTGATTTCTCCCTTCATACACATTAAAATAGCCATCAATTATGGAAAAAATTTTTGCGATGGATTATGGAAAATATATTTGCGAGAGGAACAAATAAATAATAATTAAAGCTATTATGACGTCAATTTTATCAAAAACATTTTCATGTCATAGGTTTATTTTTCAATATATATATATATACTTTTTTTTTTTTTTTCATGAGTAAAGAAATGTTTCTTTTTATGAAATAAACTAGCAGGCTTTGCCCGCTTCGCTGGACATTAAACTTAAATGAGTTGTCAAAATCCCATATCTTTATTAATAACCTGTTCTCGCTGTGATTGGTAGAAGTTTTCTCGCTCGCAACGTGAGGAGTCTGAGTTCCCACTGTCTTCGGCACAACTTACCCACTTCTTACTTCCCTTCCTCAGCGGGTGAGTTCGAAGTTTTGCAAAATCCCACTAATGTATATAATGCGTACACTTAATCAATATCCACCATTCTAAGATAATTCAAAGCGAATTCAAACGAAAAAACGCGTTTTTACACATGTTTATTGCTTTCCAACTCCGAGAAGGGGGGGGGGGGGATTTCGAATTTCATGAAATCCAGTTACAATAAGTGCCGGATGCATACAAACAATTTACGCACCAAATTTCGTGACCACAGAAGTCTTTAGTAGAAAATATTATAAATAAATAAATACAAAAAGCACAGCTTTAGTATGGGACCCCTTTGGCGGCTTTAAATTTTTTAAGCCATTTTTGCGATGAACTGAATTGGCTATCTCAATTGTGTAATTAAAGATCTTGGCGAGAAACGTCCAAACTACTTCGGTGCCGAATAAATAAATACAAAAAGCACAGCTTTAGTATGGGACCCCTTTGGCGGCTTTAAATTTTTTAAGCCATTTTTGCGATGAACTGAATTGGCTATCTCAATTGTGTAATTAAAGATCTTGGCGAGAAACGTCCAAACTACTTCGGTGCCGAATTTCAAATTTTGCCAAAGGGATCCAATACTAAAGCTGTTCCATATCGAATCTGGGTTGAAAACGGAAAAAGGGTAAAATAAATTAGAAATATCAGACGTATATTTATAAATTTGATACCGAATGAAAGGGGCGATTTTGCTGAATCCAGGGGTTCAAACAGTTTTTTGATGCGACAATTAGATTTTTAAAAAATAACTAAAGTATGAAATTTAAGTGGCAACGGAAAAACGGATAAAGGGAAAATAAATTAGAAATATCAGACCTATCATTACAAATTCAGTACCAAATGAAAGAGGTGATTTTTCTGAATCCTGGGGTGTAAACAGTTTTTCTATACGACAATTAGATTTTTTAAAATTAACTAAAGTATGAAACTTAGATGGCAACACTTCATTTCAATCTTTTCATAATTTGTAGTGCGAATCACGCGAATACAAAAGTCTTTAACTTAAAAAAATATTTTTACATTTTATTTTTCCATTCAAAGCATTTTAGTGAAAAAATATTTATGGCGCATGCGCAGGCGTTTTTTACCCACAATTTAAACACTAATCATAATTTTGAAAATTTCTATAGATATAATTTCAAGTTGGGTGAAGACCTAAGTTTCTGCCAAGCGCCATTGAATTCCGTCCAGCCGTTCTCGAGTGATGCCCGGACAAACATGTTTTAGTCTTTTACCCCCTAGGGGGGAACGGGGGGGAATTTCTGAAAAGTTGATGGATATAATTTTAAGTTGGGTGAAGACCTGAATTCTTGCCAAGCGCCGTTGAATTCCGTCCAGCCATTCTCAAGTGATGCCCGGACAAAAAAAGCGACATTCGGACACGATGACACACACACACACACACACACAGGCAAAATTTTCTGAAGTCATTTTCGGCTTTCATGGGGTGTGAAACGTGAAGATATCACAAAATTTTTTGATTCCGACAAATTTACAGACAAAAGTCTGATTTTATTAATATAGATAAATAAATAACATTAAGTAAAAATTTCCAACATTTAACAAATAATTAAAACAAATAATTGTAAAATTATATTTTGACTTTTCAGTTAATAATATTGCCTGACTGTAACATATAAACTTATATATTTCTTGATTTTTTGCATGTCAATCTATCTTTAGCTAAAATTTGTTCATCCGTGCGAAGCCGGACGGGTCAGCTAGTATTACATAAAATAATGTCAAATTTATTTGTTTAAAAAAATGTTAAAACAGGATATGCATGCTGCTTAAAGTAGATTCCATATGGAAAATTTGTTAAGAAATACAAATGTCTGAATTTCTAAGTGTCTGAAATTTGTAATGTCTGAATTTTTAAGTGCATAAATTGTAAAATGTCTGAAATTTTATGTGTCTGAAAATGTTATATGTCTTAATTTCAGACATATCGACCTTATTCAGACACTTATCTGAGCTCATTTATAAAAAAGACATTTACGTGGCTTAATTTAAGACAGCACATGCGTCTGAAATTTTGCATGCGTAAGTGTTTCAGACATTTATGTGTCTGAATTGACATTTCAGACACACTTCTGTCTGAATTTAAGACGCTTCTATTTACAGTGTATAAATGCATGCATTAAAAATTTTTCTAAAAGTAATATTAAAATTTAAATTTAATTGAAAAAGGTTAAAAAAAAAATAAGAATATTTATATAGGGGAGACCGTGTACCTAGGGCCGCTTTTTTTAATGCCCAAAAACAGAGCCCTTGACCTGTTTAAAATTATCAAACTGATATGTACGTATCTTTAGAACTAATTACTTCCAATTGGGATTTATATAAATAACTAAAATAATAAATTCCGACAAATAGAAGGTTTAAAAAGAAACTGCACACGAGGCCCTAGGTACAACACCTTCATTGTACCTGGGGCCAGACCTCATTGTACCTAGGGCCATTCTGTCAAATTTAGATTTCACTTCGTAATGCATAGAAAATAAGCATATAAACATGCATTTTATAAAAGAAACAATATCAAGTAATATATTTATTTATTAATATATATAATGACCCTCATCTGTCATTCACGATTCCGGTTTACACCGCTTCAAAACAGAGACTTTTGGCAGCCTTTTTTTTTTTTTTTTTTTTTTCCGTTTGTTCAATTTAACTTACGAAAACATACATATCATTTTCATACATGTTTTGTATCTCACATATTGTTATTTATTCCCTCTAAAACCTTGAAAAACTATTCAATTGTAATGTTTAAATGTTTAATTAAATATAACGGATCACTGGCTATTATAAACATGAACCTATAAATAGAATTATGTAACTTCATGATTGTACTCGCTTTGCTTCATGATTATAAACAACGCAATGCCAAATAAAAACAAACATAAACTGTTGCCATTCAGAAAATACAAATTCCAAATGGACAACTCTTTAATTGCGAATGAACGACTCTTTGACTGTTTCATTAAAAAAAAAAAAAAAAAAAAAAACGCTTAAAATATTTCTAAAACAAAAATCTTAAAATATTTGTAAAAACATATTAAAGTTTTTAAATATTTTTATCAAGCTTCATTATTTGTTTACATTGTAAGGTATGATTGGCGTCGAGTTCAGTACGTAAATGTCGCCAGTTGATTTTAGTTTTGAAATTAGTGTAAAGTTATAGTTGGGATAGAGTGTTTGGTTGGGCAAGTAAAGGTCACCAGTTGAAATGAGTATTGAAAGTAGGGTAGTCTAAGGTGATAATGTCGAGTCAAGATAAAATGTTCGGTTGAAAATGAGAAAGTCCCTAGCTGGATCCTGGATATTTTGGCGATGTTGTGGGTGAGATAGCTGGTTGGGAGTATAGAGTAGAGGTGAATTTGGGTTAGCATGGAGTGTCTGTAATCATTAGATAGTTAGTTAGAAAATACGCAAGCAAAGTGATGACGTCACTGGGCGTCAGTGGATGCAAGAAAAAGATTTCCTATGTTAATCGCCCATTGGATTTTTTGTAAAAAATTATTAAAAATTGAGGAAAATTATTTCCTGATTTTAATTCCATTATTTCGGTATAGATATGTATTAGTTATCGTGTGCATGCGTTAGATTAAGTTGTTTTTGCTGTAAAATTGATAAAATTTAAATTTTAAATTTCAAAACTTTAGATAAATAAAATAGCAAACTTCCATATTCGATTGAAAACATAAGCATTTCATTTCAAAGGATGATATTTACACAATAAATATCCAACTAATATACTAATTAAAAGGAAAATGATAAATATTCTATCATAATTTGAAGTCAAATTTGTTTTCAAATGTCTAAATAAAGTGTCTGATATAAGATACTCATATGTTGCAGCGAAATAGATTTAATATATCTGTCATCCTTGGCGGAAAAAATATATCGCCAAATTATTTGGCGAACATATTTTATTCCTTTCAAAAATCATGGTTATTTTAACAACTTATATTAAGAGAGCGATGAATTATATGAAACAATATTTCGTACAATACATATTACGAAAATAAACATCTGGCATGTATATTTTCGTAGTATGTTTTTAATAGCCAAATACAAAAAACGCCAAATATGACACAGTTTTGAAATTTAAAATTTTGTCAATTTGACAGCAAAATAACTCAATCTAACACAGGGATACGATAGCATATCTATACCCAAATACGGGTATTAAAATCGGGAAATAATTTTCCTCGATTTTTAATTATTTTTTACAAAAAATACAATGGACGATTAATATAGGGAATCTTTTTCTTGCATCCACGGACGGTCAGTGACGTCACACTTCGCTTACGTATTTGGAAACAGGATCTTCGATAGTCTTAAAAAAAAGTATTTTGGTAAAATGAAGTGAATCGTTATTTACTTCCTCTTACCCATAGGGTCGAGAAAGTATTGTTTTAGGGTCAAATTTCCGAACGTGAGTTTTTGTTATACTTACATGTTCTGAGGTCTCCTGAATACGAAAATCACGTTTTTAGCGAATGGTCTCTGTGTCTGTCTGTCTGTGTGTCTGTTATCAGCATATCTCAAGAACAAATAGTAGCAGAAATTCCAAACTCGGTATTCTAAATGTGTATCATATAGAGATGCTACAGTAAGCTTTTCGTTAAGATGAAGCAAATGGTTCGTGTACAGGGACATTCAAATACATTACGTCTAGTGGGGAAATTGCAGGTAAGTAGAATTTAACATCTATAGACTGCACTAAACCAAATGAAACGAATACATATTTTTTGTAATAGAGATAGTCAACTGGGAAATTTTTTTTTTGTGTATGTAGGAGCCTCGCCTTCCCCCCCCCCCTGGGGTAGATGTCCTCCCTCGAGTGGAGTAAATTTTCATGATGGGTATCTTTCAGAAGAGCTCGCCAATACCTTTAAAACGAATGGTTGAACCATCGATCTACGATAATTTAAAATAAAGTTATTGATTTCTTTCATTTTTAACATTTTTTTTTTTTTTTTTTACTTTAATATTGAGAATAAATTCAACTTTTTTTTTGGATATTTAGTGTTATACTATTTCTCTAATATGGAAATCGTCTGTATTATCATACAAGATAACTTTTTTAAATAATAATTTTAATAAATTATTTTTTTTAAACTGAATTATTTTTTAATAACCGAATTAAATTCTATATAAATGTAGGTGCATTAATAAAACGGGGGGTTGAGGGGGGCCAGAACTAATTATCATATAAAACTCTTCCGAAGCCTAATTTGAATTGTTTAACATAGGTTTACATAACAGTACTCTTTATCTTACCTCTTAATCTCCAACCTGTACTTATAGCATTAAATTTCAGGGTAAGAGAAAGTCGTGTGAGTGACACACTAGATTATTCTTATTATGAGGACTTTAAATAGAGCACTTAACGGAACACTGGGATGTGTTGTTGCTGTTGTGTTTTCGGGCCTATATTTTTTGTCAACCAGCAGTTTTTTTATTGTCATTCATATTTATTGATCGGGTAGAATTTTTTTAATTTCAGAACGAAAATTATAAAATATCGGAACACATTTGATTTATAAACAAAAACTGAAAATACATTTAAATGATCACGTGGTAATCTTCATGATCTAAACATTGTTTTCAAGATTTATCGTTCACATTCCGTCATTTTTGACGGGGTTATATACTAGTCTATATATATAAAAATGAATTGCTGTTCGTTAGTCTCACTAAAACTCGAGAACGGCTGAACGGATTTATCTTATCTTAGTCTTGAAATGTTCGTCGAGGTCTAGGGAAGGTTTAAAAGGCGAGAAAAAATCGAATAATTTCCGGGAAAACCCTAAAAACAGCCCTTTTCTATTTCCCATACAAACGTTTTCTAGAGTCAATTTGAACTTTATTGCTATTCAATAAAGTTTAGGTGTGTTCCTAACGGCTGATGGCTGAGCTACAAAAATTTGCATGTTGATTCGTAATGACCTCCCCTAATGCACCTCGAAGCCGGATTTTCGAATTTTGTTTTAGTTTTCTTTTAATTAATTAAAATGTTAAAATAAAAACCTTCTAATAACTGATAAATTGGCCATTTAATTTTAATCCTTAATTTAATTGTTGCCAAAAAAAATTATTCTTTTTTGGACAGAAAAAAAGACGTGAACAATAAAAATTACATTTATTTAAAATATTTAATTTTATTCCTTAATTTAATTGTTGCCAAAAAAATTATCATTATTTTTTCGACGGAAAAAAAAAAAAAAAAAAAAAAAAAAAACGTGAACAATAAAAATTACATGTATTTAAAATGAGGAAAGTAAATTAAAACTAGTATGTTGTGGCCACCACAAGACTTTCTTCTATATTTTCCTATACATATTCAATCAGTAACAATATTAAAAAAAAAAAAAAAAAAAAAAAAAAAACTTTTTTTTTTTTTTTTTTTTTTTTTTTTTTTTTGTTAAAAGTAAAAAAAATCGATAACTTTGTTTTAAATTATCACAGATTTATGGTTCAACCATTCGTTTTAAAGGTATTGACGAGATCTTTCGAATGATACCCATCTTCAAAATTTAACCCCCCCGGGGGGGTACTTCCCCCCCAGGGGGGGAACCGATGCCCCCCCATGCACAATTTTTTTTTCCTAGTTAACTACTACTATCATCAATAATTCAAATTAATTTTACAATCACAAGTTTAAAATAACTCTCATTATGCCCATTTATACGGAATTTTGTCCTATGCTGCCATGTTAAAAATTTGCATAAAATGCGATTACAGCGCCACCTGTTGAGCTATTGATCCCCAAATCTAATGGGCACCAGTTCATGTCAGGGTGCAAATAAATACCAAGTTTGGTTAAATTTCATTCATATGTTCGTGAGATACAGCGTCCACAAAAAAATGATACAGACAGACAGACAGACAGACAGACAGACAGACACACAGACAGACACACAGACAGACATTTTCTAAAAACTATCAATTCGTGTTCAGGACATCCCAAAACGTGTAGATCCGTCAAAAAACGGAGGTCGAAAATTTTCGCGAATCCAATACTTTCTCTATATTACATATAGAAGAAAGTAAAAATTAGAAATATCAGTCGTCCAACGGATTAAACAGCTTATCGATCGGACAATTAGATTTTTTAAAATTAACTAATGTATGTATTTTATAAATTTTCTTTCACAAACACAAACGTGTAGTATACAGCCTGTACAACACTAGACCAAATTGAAGTTCAAATTTCATCAATATTTAAATAAATAAATGAAAATAAAAATATGCTTAATGGGAAATATATATAACCATTAAAAGTTTAGTTGTCTAAAATATGTCAGAAATAGCGCTCATAGCATATTGTTACAAGGTATTAAGTCTTATTTTTACAAGGGATAAAATCTAAAATGGTGACAAAAATTCAAAAGTCGCCAAAGAGAGCTATATTAAGGCGGTACTATGATCATGCTTACAAACCATGAATACTAATAACCACAAAAAATTAATTGTCTCATGCAACAGTCATAGCCGGTCATAGCATATTATAATATTTAGCGTGAAATTGTTATCATTTTTATGGTTGATCGGGGATAAACAAAATAAACATAGGAAATAACGTAAAAGCAAATATTATGTGCACCACGTATAGTGTTGTTCATATGTAACTGGGATTCAAATATAAAGGGGATACTTCATTTTTTTTTTCGATACTATCTATTTCGAAACTGTTATCTAATAAGGACTTAATGCAAGCCTATTGGTAAACCATTGTCTCAGGTAATAGGGACAAGCGCCCGAGTTTTAGCGGATGACCAAATCGCTACCGAAGGCAGCAGGGATCCGAAGCGAGCTTTTGAGCAATTTTAGTATTTTATTTTATTTTTATAAAGCTATATAGAAAAGAGTTTCCTTTAAATTTAGTGACCAGCGAAGCGGGCAAAGCCTGCTAGTTATATAATAATTATGTTGTTGCCTTAATTTGAAACACGAAATTTTTCACTTTTTTTTTTTTTTTTTTTCTTTTGGATATTCTAACAGAATGTTTTTTTTTTTTTTTTTCTGGAGTGTCTCTTGGATTTCTAGATCTCTCTGATTTTCGGTCACATCTTTTCTTTGATGTGAGAGGTTTTGCTTTAGGTAAAGGTTTTGCTTAGGTTCGTATAAAGCATGACACACGAAAAGATGTTAGATGTTAAAGGTTTCGAAATTTCAACAGGACACGAAACGGAGATATCCAATTCTATCATTATTGGTTTACTTTCTTCTTGGAAAATCTTTTTTTTTTTTTTCCTTTATGGTGGGATCTTGTCTTTCAGTCACATTTGAACTTAAATATTCATCCTTAGTGAATGTGTTTTGATTTATTAGCCATATGCCGTATACACGAAAGCCTGGTAGAATGTTTACAGGAGTAAAGACCGACAGATAGGCTTTCCAACATTATCAGCAACGTCATATATAGTGATTGGTTTACCAGGGTTTGCCAGCATCCAGTTACTATAGGCTGTACTGTGTTTCTTAAGACTTTCGCGACCACTGACGTAGATTCACGTCATTTGAAAATATGAAACTCCACCAGTGGGCATTTCTTTTGCAATTTATATGTTATTTGTTTCTAAAAAATATACACAATATTCATATTTGTACAATCAGTATACTATGGATGCAAATACTTTGATTAGAGAGAGTGTGATTATAATGCATATCCATATGTAATATAAATGTAAATATGGAGAAATTTGTTTTGAAAATTTGTAACTTATGAGAAAAACGTCCACAGGGGGACCTTGCTGTCAAAAAGACAAAAATATGCGGTCGCGAAAGTGTTAAAAGGTCTAAACACACTGGCCCTAGGTAAAAGGCAGCTATGTGGCCCTAGGTACAAGTTTTGGTAACTTCATTCAAAATGCCTTCCGCTAAAAAATCCCCATGCAGAGAGGACTAATTAAATATCTCATTTATTACTCAATATAACAAACAAAATTACACACTAAAAATGAAAGAAATATATTAAACTTCCCTTTGTAAAATAGCAAAAGAGATGAGCTACAAAATTTTAAAACTTAAAATTAAATATTATTCAAATAAAGTGGGGTGGCACTAGGTACATGATGGCCCTAGGTACACCGGTCTCCCCTACATAATAAAATAAAATGCGTGTGTGTACGAGGGTTGCTATTTATATTTCTGGCCTTGGCAACAGTAAGTGTTGCTAGGCGACCGCAGACGATTTTAATCGAAAGTTTGATATTTTTAAACGTAAATTCAGCAGACGATTTACCATTATAGCTTTATTTGTGTTGTTGACAGTAAATTGAAAAGTTCTTCTCTTTCAAAAAATGGAATTGAATCGTGAAAATTTTCGTGCGATTATTTTTCATAACTTTCGACGTGGATTGTCAAGACAAGAGTGCTTCGATGAACTTAATTCTTTATACAGCGATAAAGCGCCATCCTACAGCACTGTAAAAAATTGGTATAGCGAATTTAATCGTGGTCGATGTTCGATCCAGGACGAATCCCGTGCAGGTCGTCCAAAATCCGTTGTTGTGCCAGAAAAGATCGATGCTGTGCGTGAACTGATAAAGCAAGATCGTCATGTGACATACCGTGAGATTGAGGCGTCTTTGGACATTAGTATGACTAGCATCAATAAAATATTGCATGAACATTTGAGCGTAAAAAAAATTTGTTCGCGTTGGATCCCGCATAATCTGACAAACGCTCAAAAAAAGGCTCGTGTCGATTGGTGCAAGGAAATGTTGGAAAAATACGTTCAAGGTACATCAAAGGCTGTGTATAACATCTACACAGGTGACGAATCATGGATCTATGCATATGAGCCGGAAACAAAACAGCAATCAACTGTATGGGTCTTCCAAGGCGAGGCAAAACCAACAAAAGTTGTTCGAGGAAGAAGCACATCGAAACAAATGATTGCCTGTTTCTTCGGCATTAACGGTCATGTGGCAACAGTGGCGTTAGAGCAACGCAGGACGATCAATTCTGAATGGTACACGACCATTTGTTTGCCAGAAGTCATCGGAGAAATTCGAAAAAAGCAGAAGAACAGGCGAATCATTCTTCATCATGACAATGCGAGCTCTCACACATCGACTCAAACAAATGCATTTCTGACTGAGCGAAAGATCGAACTGATGAGTCATCCGCCGTACAGCCCTGATTTGGCACCCAATGACTTCTTCTTATTCCCACACATCAAAAATAAATTACGTGGACAACGATTTTCGACCCCCGAAGAAGCGGTTGATGCATTCAAAACGCATGTTTTGGAGTTACCTCAATCGGACTGGAAAAAGTGCTTTGAAATTTGGTTCAAACGCATGCAAAAGTGTATTGATCATCATGGAGAATATTTTGAAAAACAATAAAACCAATTTCGATCCTACATATCTGTTTTTTCATTATTAGGCCAGAAATATAAATAGCAACCCTCGTATATACAGCGCTTGTTAGAGAAACGGCTGATCGCAAAGTACATAAATTAGCATGGAAGTTTGTATGGACCTCTCCTGATGCACCTCAAAGCCCAATTTTCAATTTTTTGGTTAGGTTTTTTTTTTTTTTTTTTTTTTTTTCAATTAATAAAATTATGAAAATAATAACCTTATAATAGCTTTATAATTAGCCATTTAAATATCAGCTTTAAATTCAGTTGTTGCCAAAAAAATTTACGAGTTCGTGTTCTTTTTTTTTTTTTTTTTTTTTTTTTTTCGACATAAAAAGATATTTATTTCCACGTAATCTTATAGACATTTTTTTTAAAATTTCACGATGAAGTAAACCGGACAGATCTGGTTTACATATTTATTTATTTATTTTTCTATATAACAACCACTATTAACTAACCATAAAATATTTAAAATGGAAAATACATATAACCGCAAAAACTGTGTTGCCTCATTAGACGTAGAGCTCATAGTATATTACAATAATATACTTGGCATGAAATTACTGTCATTTTATAGTCGATCGGATAAATCAAATAAAATATAGGAAATAAAGTGAAAGTAAGTATTATCTATAGTACGTACAGTCGGCAACAAAAGTGTCCGAACACCAGCAAAAATTCCTATGTCAAAAAAGTACACTTCATACGGTTTTGTTAAATAAATCCTTATAGAATCATGTTCTTACACTGACTAAAAATAGGATTCGACAAGGATTTATTGAACAAAACCATATGAAGCGTACTTTTTTTCGATAGGAATTTTTGCTAGTGTTCGGACAGTTTTGTTACCGACTGTATAATGTTGTTCATATGTAATTGGGATTTAAATATAAAAGGGCTTCTTCAATTCGTTGCTGTCCGTTTCGAAACTGATATCCGATAAGTCTCCAAATTGTGCCAACTGGTAAGGCATTGTCACAGACAATAGGAACTCGTACCCGACAGTAAATGTGATTAAAATATAAAAGAATTCTTCAATTTTTTCGATATTGTCAGTTTCAAAAGTGTCATCCGAACAGCGCATAAATTTCAGCCCACGTATAATGTCGCAGGCAATAGGAACATGTACCCAACATTCGCCCATTGAAGAAGACGCTGCCGAAGGCAGCGGAAACCCGATGCGACCTTTTGAGAAATTTCAATGGATTTCATTTTGTGTGTGTGCGTGTGTTTATAAAGCAATATAAAAAAAAGTGCTTCTGTTAGGTAGATTCCTTATAGGAGATCTACCTATTGCAATGGTTCTCATGACACGACTTCTGGAAAATTTCTTCATATCTTCACCGATCATGACCCCTAGAACCCAAAACCACCCTCCGTTCAAAAGTTTATATATATATATAGGTATATATATATATATATGTATAACGCTTTTTCCCATGTTAAGTTGTGAACACGATAACTGAAGTAATTTTTATTTAAATTTCACCAGCTCGGGATATGTTGTCAGAACAGTAAAAATCTCGGTCGAGTTCGTAGATGGGGCATCCAGCTCAAAGGGGGTGGAAATGGTGGGGGGTGGAAATTTTCATTTGCCCATAATTTCTTTAATATTGAAAATAAGAAAATACTTCAAATCAGGCGAATTACCGCCTTACACTAAAGAACAACTTTTGTATTTAAACTTTTTCGATAACTTCAATTGCTTAAAAGTTACAAGTTAAAAAGTGATTTTTCTTGTGATAAAGCCGACATTTTCATTGCAAAAATTTATAATCTGATGCTTATGTCACGTGCAAATGATAATAAAAAAGATCACTGAAAATATAATAAAATTTTAATCATGTTTTTAAACAATATAATAATCTGATTAAAAAAAAAAAAAAAAAAAGTTTAATTTAACAGAAAATATGACGTCACAATTACAACAATGTACTGAGAAAAATGAAATAAAATTTTATCCGTAATTTTAAACAAATAAAATAAAAGTTAATAAAAAAAACTAGTATGTTGTGGCCACCACAAGACTTTCTTCTATATTTTCCTATACAAATTCACGCAGTAACAATATTTAAAAAAAAAAAAAAAAAATTTTTTTTTCGTTAAAAGTAAAAAAAATCGATAACTTTGTTTTAAATTACCACAGATTTATAGTTCAACCATTCGTTTTAAAGGTATTGACGAGACCTTTCGAAAGATACCGATCTTGAAAATTTACACAAACACCCCCGGGGGGCGGGGGGGTGTAGGGGGGGGGGGCGCGATGCCCCAAATTTTTTTCCTAATTAACTACTACTATTATCAATAATTCATATTAATTTCACAATCACAGGTTAAGAATAACTCTCATTATGTACATTTATATGAAATTTTTCCTATACTGCCATGTTAAAAATTTAGAAAAAATACGATCACAGCGCCACCTGTTGAGCGATTGATCCCCAAATCTAATCAGCCTTAGTTTATGTCAGGGGCCAACTAAATACCAAGTCTGGTTAAATTTCGTTTAAAAAAAAAAAAAAAAAGATTTTTTTCTAAGTTTTTTTTTTTTTTTTTTTCGTTAAAAGTGAAAAAAATCGATAACTTTGTTTTAAATTATCACAGATTTATAGTTCAACCATTCGTTTTAAAGGTATTGATGAGACCTTTCGAAAGATACCCCTCTTGAAAATTTACTCCTCTCGAGGGGGGACTTCACCCCCAGGGGGGGTGGCGAGGCTTCTACGCGTACAAATTTTTTTTTTTCAGTTGACTATCTCTATTATAAATAATTCTTGTAAATTTCATAATGATTACTAAAAAATAATATAAAGAAAATAAAAATCAACATATCTTAGGGCTAAGCAGATTTAGATAGATGCTATCCGCGTTTGTAATGATCGATATATGGCGCTTTTTCAGCTTTTGTTGTTAGTAAATATAATAGCCACGTGTATCTATTAATGTTCTATTTGTTATTCTACTTAATATTCGTACTATAATTTCTCCGCCATTACATCACGGAAAATTGATTGCTTTTGGAAGAAAAATATTTCAGTTTATTCAAAGTTGGATCGGAAGTAGGTTTGCTAACTGAAGTTGAACAAATATTAGTTTCAAATCATCTGATTAATTCTTTACTTCCATTAGCCGAAGCAACTGAAATTTTAAATTTGTCATTTGGAAATAAATGGAAGCTTAATTCTGCATTTCTTGATCCTTTGGAGTTACACTGTAGCACACAACAGTATGTGTTATCTTTTTTACCGGATTTATTCATTTTTATTCAATAACTATATGTGAAACTAAACATCGCCCAGCAATGGCGGCTTGATGAAAGCCGAATTAAAGCATGGTTATTGTAATTTCACCTTAGCCCACCAGAGGGCGAGCATTTCATTACAATCGCGGATAATGTAAAAGATAAATGTCATCGTTTAAAAAAAAAAAAAAAAAAAAAATCTTGTAAATCGATGCTAAACGAATTAAACTGGCATGGTAGAAAAGGTAATAAATTTGGGGACATTTAGGTATCCCTTTAACAAATGAACTAGGGACGATTTTAATGAATTTTCCGTTGAAGTTTATTTTCATGAAAATTTAAATTTAAATTAAAATATTTCATTACTCGAATTCCCTTAATTTGATAAATAAAATTATACCATTTAAAAAAAAAAAAAAAAAAAACTCTTATACTGAAAAATGAACTAATAAAGGTTTTAGAAAACTATTACATACTTTTAAATCTTTATTCAAAAAAAATTAATTGTTGCCACTCGACATTATACAAATACATCCAAATCCTGTGTCACATACGATAGTTTTGTATAAGTATAGATTTTTTGTTTGCCCTTGGAACCTGCCCCTGATGGGAAAAGTGCCTGGAAACACTTGTATCTAGTATTGTAATTGATTATGAAGTCGTGTGCAAAATTTCTGGTCCTTTGGACGACAAGAAGTTGCCGAAAATTGAATTGCAAAATTCCGTTACATACATTAATAGTTGCATCATATCAAGTTAATAAAAGTGTGTTAATTAAAAACCTTGTTAAATGCTTTAACTAATCATTTAAAATATAAAATTAAAATAATACGTCAATCTTAATACAAATATCGTTTGTGGTGAATAGTTTAGAATATCAGTTTAGGCAAGAATTTAAAATTTACGATTGAGAGTAATACTTTACAGCTTCCTTTGACTTTTTATCTTGTCGAAACAAGATATTGGTCTGTGAAGAGATAGGCTTTCGCGTGGAAAGAAAATATAATGACGCCAAAGCTGCCTTTCTCCATCGCCAAACTCGCAAAATTTTGTCGCCAAGTCAAAAATTTCGTCGTCAACTATCAACTTTTGCCGCCAAATCACAAATTTCATTGCTAAGTCTCAAGTTTTGTCAAAACCTCGCCAAATCATACAATTTACTAAATTCATAACAATTAACATTGAAATTCAGCGGTGCCAAATGGTCAAATGTTAACTAATGTTAATGTTCCAGCTTATGTGAACCAAAACAGTTTCACTTTACAATATTTACTCATCTGACAATAAGAATCACTAAAACACAATACAAAACTTTCAATAATTCAACAAAAATTACAATGAAATAACTATCCAAAAACCGCTACCACTCATCTGTATTTGACTTGACCATAGCAACGCCAGGCTTACCAGAACTAGTAAGATCACAAGTGCATTTTCACGTTTCTATTACTTTTTCTTTTAAAAGAAAGATATTGAACAACAGTTATATGGATTTTAAATAAAAATTATAATTTTGATTAAGCTTGGGTGGGGAGGGGGGTGTAGCCCAATAGCCCCCTATGGGATTCACCATTGCTGGGATTGTATATCTTTAAGGCTTTTATTTGTTGAGTGATTATGAGCTTGAATTTTAAAAAATTGAAACATTTACAAACCAATAAATTTAGCCTAAAATTTTAAGTAGAATGAATAAAACCCTTTTGTAGTTGAAAATTAAATTTCTTGAAAACAGAATAGCGACGTAAATAATGCAATGTGTGGGAACAAAGCCATTGGCTAGGTATTAATGCATATGTAAAATTTCTTTACAATTGTAACATTAACGTATCTACCTTTGCCTTTAAGATTGCAGAAAAGGGATTTTTTTTTTATCCTTTTAAATACAGTGACTAGCGAAGCGCATAAAGCCTGCTAGTTTTATTAATAAAACTATATTATAAAATAAGACTTTTGTCTGTAAACCGCACATATATTCGATACAATTTGTGATATCTATACATTTCAAACATCAAAGAAGCTAAAAAATGCCTTCAAAATATTTTCTACGCGTGTATATATATGAAATGCCCTTTTTTAACACTTTCCAACAAGGTTGAAAAGTGTTTATGACTTCGATTTGTCTGTCTGTCTGTCCGTCCGTCTGCCTGTCCGCGCTCTAACTCCCGTAAATATTTATGGAATTTCTTGAAACTGATATATGTAATAAAAGTTCACTATCGGACGTTTCCTATTGAAAATGGAGTTTATACCTCTACTAGTTTGTGTACAGGGACACCCGAAAGTATTTCAAAGCATCGTGTTCTATGAGAGGTATTTCTATAAACCCTATTTTCATACCTTCACCGTAGACATAACTTAATGAAATTGAAATATGTTATTCAAGTTCATTATCGAACGTTCCCTATTGAAAATTGAGTTTATACCTCTACTGGTTTGTGTACAGGGACACCTGAAAGTATTTCAATGCATTGTGTTCTAAGAGAGGTATTTTTATAAACCATATTTTCATACCTTTATTGTAGACATATCTGAATGAAACTGAAATATGTTATTCAAGTTCACTATTGGATGTTTCCTGTATAAAATGGAGGAAATACCACCATCGGTTTATGTACAGGGACACTCAAAAGTATTCCAAAGCATTGCGTTCTATGAGAGATATTTTTATAAATCAAATTTTAATAAATTTACTTTCCACAAATTTTTTGGAAATTGAAATATGTTATTTATATGCACAAAAGAATGCTTTCCACGGAATATAGCATAATTAGCATTAGATTTACAGGATGGCACAAAAATATCCAGTTACATTAAGAGCTATTAATAAAAAATTGCTAGAATTATACTTTCGTTTACGTTAAGTATTTTTAACATTTTCTAACATTTTAGTTCCCCATCATATACTATAGGTATGGGGAACTTAGGTAATCGTGAAAAATTTCGACCTCGGTTTTTTGACATTTTTTTACTTTTTCAGGTTTGAGGAATCCGAAAATGACAAAATTTGTATGGTGTCTGTAGGGTGTCTGTTAGTGTGTCCGTCCGTTAGTGTGTCAGTCCGTTAGTGTGTTAGTCCGTTAGTCCGTTAGTTTGTTAGTCTGTTTACACGATATCTCACGAACAAATGATCGCAGAGAGCTCATATCGCATTTAAAATATTACCTTTCGATACTCGCAAGAACCCTATTCATTTGCAACATTCGAATTAAAAAACTTCGTAAGTTATTAGAAATTTACGATTTTCTTAACATGGGAGAATAGGACAAAAATTCACTTAAACGTGCATTAAATGGACACTTTTTACTGTAAAAATGTCGGACTAGTTTTAAAATATCAGTTTCGATCCCGGAATGAACATCATTTACTATAAATATGCTACCTTGAAAATTTCGCTAGTTATTGGAAATTTACGAATTTCTTAACATAGCAGTATAAGGCAAAATTTCACATAAGCGTCAATTTTGAGAGTTATTTTCATCGTAAAGATGTCAGACTACTTTTGAAATATTATTTAGAACACTGTCATGAATATTAATGTCTATGAATTTTCCAATATAAAAATTTCGTAAGTTATTGGAAAATTATGAATTTCTTAACATGGCAGAATAGAGCAAAATTTCACATAAACGTCAATCTTGAGTGATATTTTCATCGTAAAGATGTCAAACCACTTTTTAAGTATTATTTTGGATACTGGCATGAATATCATAGACTATGATTTTTCCAATTTAAAAAATTCGTAAGTTATTTGGAATTTACGATTTACTTAATATGTGAAAATAAGGCAAAATTGAGCATAAACTTCCATTTTGAGGATCATAAATACATTAGACAACTTCAAAATTACATTTATGATATTTGTTTGAACATGATTGAATACAAATGTTCTAATAGGAAAGTTTCGTAATTTATTCGTAATTTACGATTTTATCAACATAGTGAAATTTTAAATTTTTCATATAAATATGAATTTTGATGATTATTGCATTGAAAATAGTAGCATGAAAACTAAACAACAGAATTGACCCTGATAAAATAAATTAATACATTAGAATAAGATAAATATATCAAAATGAACGGTGGATAGCCTATTAGGCGGGGATTTCATTCTGTCACTGTATCAAGCTTTGGTCAAATTCATTTCTTTTAACATGATTATAATATGTCTCGCACTAGAAATTTATGATAACGTAAATATGATGGGGAACTGAGCAGAGTCCACCTATGCCAACTAGTTTTAAGTGTGAATATGATTACAGTTTTTTATATCTGCCTGTCCGTCCGTCTGTCTGTCCGTCCGTCTGTCTGTCCGAGCTCTAACTCCCGTAAATATTTATGGAATTTCTTGAAACTGATATATGTTATTCAAATTCACTATCGGACGTTCCCTATTGAAAATGGAGTTTATACCTCTACTAGTTTGTGTACAGGGACACCCGAAAGTATTTCAAAGCATTGTGTTCTTTGAGAAGTATTTCTATAAACCATATTTTCATACCTTTACTCTAGACATATCTTAATGAAATTGAAATATGTTATTCAAGTTCGCTATCGGACGTTCCCTATTGAAAATGGAGTTTATACCTATACTGCTTTGTGTACACGGACACCCGAAAGTATTTCAAAGCATTGTGTTCTATGATAGGTATTTCTATAAACCATATTTTCATACCTTTACTGTAGACATATCTGAATGAAATTGAAATATGTTATTCAATTTCACTATTGGATGTTTCCTGTATAAAATGGAGGAAATACCACCATCGGTTTATGTACAGGGACACTCAAAAGTATTCCAAAGCATTGCGTTCTATGAGAGATATTTTTATAAAACAAATTTTAATAACTTTACTTTCCACGAAGTTTTTGGAAATTGAAATATGTTATTTATATGCACAAAAGAATGCTTTGCACAGAATATAGCATAATTAGCATTAGATTTACAGGGTGGCACAAAAATATCCAGTTACACTAAGAGCTATTAATAAAAAATTCCTAGAATTGTACTTTCGTTTACGTTAAGCCTTTTTAACACTTTCTAACATTTTTTAAGTGTGAATATGATTACAGTTTTGTGTATCTGCCTGTCCGTCTGTCTGTCTGCCTGTCTGTCTGTCCGAGCTCTAACTCCCGTAAATATTTATGGAATTTCTTGAAACTGATATATGTTATTCAAGTTCACTATAGGACGTTTCCTATTGAAAATGGAGTTTATACCTCTACTGGTTTGTGTACAGGGACACCCGAAAGTATTTAAAAGCATTGTGTTCTATGAGAGGTATTTCTATAAACCGTACTTTCATACCTTTACTGTAGACATGTCTCAATTAAATTGAAATATGTTATTCATGTTCACTATTGGATGTTTTCTGCATAAAATGGAGGAAATACCACCACCGATTTATGTACAGGGACACTTTAAAGTATTCCAAAGCATTGCGTTCTATGAGAGATATTTCTATAAATCAAATTTTAATAACTTTACTTTCCACGAAGTTTTAGGAAATTGAAATATGTTATTTAGATGCACAAAAAAATGTTTTGCATAGAATATAGCATGCTTAGCATTAGATTTACAGTGTGACACAAAAATATCCATTTATATTAAGAGCTCTTAATAAAAAATTGCTAGAATTGTACTTTCGTTTACATTAAGCGTTTTTAACACTTTCTAACATTAAGTGTGAATATGATTTCAGTTTGTGTATGTGTCCATCTGTCTGTCTGTCTGTCTGTCTGCCCGCGCTCTAACTCATGTAAATATTTATAGAATTTCTCGGAACTGATATATTTTATTGAAGTTCACTATCGGATGTTCCTTTTCTGGTTTGTGTACAGGGACACCCAAAAGCATTCGAAAGCATTGTGTTCTATGAGTGTTATATTTATAAATATTTTCCCTGTAGAATGTTCCCCATTTAAAATGACATTAATAGGTCTTGTATAACTAGTTTGTTTACAGGCTCAAAAAAAAAAAAAAAAAAAATGCCACTGCATTACGTTTTAGGACAGAATTTTTTGAAAGTTATATTTAAAAAACTTTCTACTTAAAAATCATGAAAATATTGAAATGTATTGTTAATATTCTAAAATAATGTTTTGTATAAAATATGATATGATTAACTCTCTGATTTACAGGGCTACACTAAAATATTCAGGAGATCAAAATCTGCAATTATAATCTAATGGCTGCATTTTCTTTTGCGTTAAGCCTTTTTAACTCTTTCCAAAATGCCTAAGAGTAATTTTTAAATCAATTAGTCTATCTGTATATTTTTCAGTCCTTCTGTTTGTTGTGTGAAAACGTAGGCAAAGAATATTGAAAGTTATTCGATACAAAAATTACGTACAGTTGAAAAGTGTTACTAATCAATGCGTACTGCATGATTTTTCTTTCTTGTTTTTTTTTTTTTTTTTTTTTTTTTTTTTTGCCTTTTGAGAACCATGTGAAAGCAGTTGGACGGAATAGAATAACATTTGGTAGGGGTTTAGGCCGGTATACAACGTAAATTTTTATCTATCTCTCAAAACGTTTGTGACTGCGCTGCAAAACTTTTGTCTATAAATCGATAGAATCGAAGATTTTGTGATATCTGTACCTTTCGAGAACCAAGGATGCCAAGAATGTTTTCAAAATATTGTCTGTGTAGATGTGTATGTTTTTTGTCTAGATATCTTGTAAAAAAGAGCTGAACGGAAATAAATGATATTTGGCAAGGATTTAGGCCTGTACCACACTTAAAATCATAATGACCGACATTTCATAATTTTTGTTAGATTTAGAGATAGAAAGAAAAAGGAATGCTTGGTAATGCACAATAAAGACTTTTGTCTGTAAATCGCACAAAATCGAAAAAAAATACAATATCGTATCAATCGAATGATATCGCGTTGTGAAACTTTGCAACGTAATATCTTTAAATCTAATAACTTAATGTATATAGTGTCCTCACAAAAAATAAATAGTTTTTAGAGCTCTTTTAAAAAGGTATAACATCTATGCAGTATCTTTTTTTTTAAAGCATCAGTTTTTACTAAAAAAAAATGGCCGACTTTCACCACCAAAGTAGTTAAATCTAGACCAATCAAAAATAGGAGTGGTCCGCCCGGATGTGTTCCGCCGACAAACTCTTTGCTTTATTTATATAGAAGAATGGCCGAACGGAATAGAATGACAATTGACAAAGGTTTAAATCTAAACCCAACTATATTATCATTAAAAAATAATAATAATGTAATAACTATTTTTCCGTTCGAAGAACAGGTGCAATAGCCAGTAATACATACAGTAATTATCTTTCGGAAATCATAAATTAAATTCAAACATAAAAGTACCCTACAATTATGTAATAAGCATTTCTTTTGCGAACAAAGAAACATATAAATGACCTGATGTTAGGATTTTGTTTTTGCTTTTTTAATTTCTTTTACCCTTATATGGTGGAGAAAGTATTGCTTTTTAGGTCAGCTTTTCGAAATTAAGCTTTCGCTAAATTGGAATTTACACATTTCTTCTAGCCCTGAATCCCAAAATTGGGTTTTTAAATGGTTGATTAGTGTATGTAATGTGTATGTGGGAGAGAGAGAGATTCTGTTATCGAATTAACTCGAAAACATATGTTAACAGAAAATCAAATATCGGTATTCTAATCTTAGGCTGAAAATATCCAGTCGCTACTCGTAACATGGCAACTAAACAAACTTAAGTGGCAACATGAAAAAGATAAATAACTCTCAACTTTTTGTTCTTGTTGTTATTTCGATAAAATGTAATTTTTAATACGACAAGACTATTTCTTTCAAACGGTGATTTTCCATTATCGCTATTTATTGTATTACACCTTGAATTTTACATTTCTTTTTATGTCAGAAAAAAGATGAACATGCAAACACTTTATTAAAAATAAAGTTAAAGTTTTTAAAATAATAATGGCAATATCTAAACAAGTCCTTCCGGCTTATTCGGAAGGGTAGGTTGATTTCTTTTTCCTTATCAAGTGGCCGTCATTTTATTTCAAAATGGCGGCTACAAATTATTAACGAATTAGTAGAAATATTGATGTAGGCTATCTACATATGGAGTTTTAAGCGAATCGGTGCATAAATGCCTTTTTATGTGAATTTAAAATTTTCAAGTGGCTGGCGCTTGGAAACAAGATGGTGGGCCAAGTTCACAAATATATCAAATGCATTTGTGAGATAAGACTACTGTACAAATATAGTTCGAATTCAGAATCTGAAAAGTCATCGTGTTGAAAAATTAAGTGGCTGCCACTTGGACCAAAATGGCAAAGAAAAATGCTCAGTGAACTAATTGTTGCAAATTTGAAAATAATTCTTTTTTTTTTTTTTTTTTTTTTTTTTGTAGAAAGTCTTTTAAAGAGGCTTAGTAAATTGATTAAATGTTAATTTTCTGCATTTCTAGTTTATTTTAATGTTAAAATAGCCTAATTTCCCCTTAAAAACGCATTAAAAAGCTCCAATATGGTAGGTAATGGATTTGGCGACAAATTTGGCGATTTTTCCACTTGGCGACTTTTGGCGAGAAAATCCATAGTTCATTAATAAACTTCATTGAGACACTTATATAGTCTATGTATACATCAAAATTCAAACAAATTCGGAATGCGCCTTTTACAATTTCAATTTGAAAATTTCAAGTGGTATCCACTTGAAAACAAAATGGTGGAGCAACTTGGTTAAGAAACTCATCCAAGATATTTATAACACAAGTTAAGACGCTGTTCAGATTTGGTTCGATTTGGATAATTATTTTGGAAGTTATCGGGATTTTAAAGTTTCAAGTGGTAGCCTGATTCGAAGTGGCCCCACTTAAGATATCCGCCACTTTATTAAAAATGGCAGATAGATTTCATTAACAAAGTTCATTGCGACCCTTATGTAGTTTAGATTTACATAAAAATTGAAGCAAATCTTGCTTTAAATACGCTTTTTAGATCCCCAACATACTATAGGTATGGGGAACTTAGGTAATCGTGAAAAATTTCGACCTCGGTTTTTTGACTTTTTTATACGTTTTCAGGTGTGAGGAATCCAAAAATGACAAAATTTGTATGGTGTCTGTCTGTAGGGTGTCTGTTAGTGTGTCAGTGTGTCAGTCCGTTAGTGTGTTAGTCCGTTACTTTGTTAGACTGTTAACACGATATCTCACGAACAAATGATCGCAGAGAGGTCAGATCAGTTTTAAAATATTACTTTCGATACTGGCAAGAACCCTATTCATTTGCAACATTCGAATTAAAAAACTTCGTAAGCTATGAGAAATTTACGATTTTCTTAACATGGGAGAATAGGAAAAAATTTCACTTAAACGTGCATTAAATGGAAACTTTTTACTGTAAAAATGTCGGACGTTTTAAAATATCAGTTTTGATTCCGGAATAAACATCAGTAACTATAAATATGCTACTTTGAAAATTTCGCAAGTTATTGGAAATTTACGATTTTCTTAACATGGCAGTATAGGGCAAAATTTCACATAAACGTTAATTTTGAGAGATATTTTCATCGTAAACATGTCAGACTACTTTTGAAATATTATTTAGGACACTGGCATGAATATTATTGACTATGAATTTTCCAATATAAAAATTTGGTAAGTTATTGGAAAATTACGAATTTCTTAACATGGCAGAATAGAGCAAAATTTCACATAAACGCCAATCTTGAGGGATATTTTCATTGTAAAGAAGTCAAACCACTTTTTAAATATTATTTTGGATACTGTCATGAATATCATAGACTATGATTTTTCCAATTAAAAAAATTCGTAAGTTATTTGGAACTTATGATTTACTTAAAATGGAAGAATAAGGCAAAACTGAGCATAAACTTCCATTTCGAGGATCATAAATACATTAGACAACTTCAAAATTATATTTATGATATTTGTTTGAACATGATTGAATAAAAATATTCTAATAGGAAAATTTCGTAAATTATTCGTAATTTACGATTTTATCAACATAGCGAAATTGTCAATTTTTCATATAAATATGAATTTTGAGGATTATTGCATTGGAAATAGTAGCATGAAAACTAAACAACAGAATTGACCCTGATAAAATAAATTAATAGATTAGAATAAGATAAATATATCGAAGTGAACGGTGGATAGCCTATTAGGCGGGGATTTCATTATGTCACTGTATCAAGCTTTGGCCAAATTCATTTCTTTTAACATGATTATAATATGTCTCCCACTAGAAGTTTGTGAGAACATAAATATGATGGGGAACTGAGCAGAGTCCACCTATGCCAACTAGTTTCAATGTATGTTAGAAATATTCAAGTGGCTGCCACTTGAAAACAAAAAGTCGGAGCAACTTGGTTAATGAACTCATCAAAGAAACTCATCCAAGATATTCATAACACAAGTTAAGACACTGTCCAAATTTGGTTCGATTTGGAGTATTATTCCGGAAGTTATCGGGATTTTAAATTTTCAAGTGGTAGCCTGATTTCAAGTGGCATTGCTTAACTTAAGATATCTGCCACTTTATTAAAAATGGCGGATACGTTCATTAATAAACTTCATTGAGACACTTATATAGTCTATGTATACATCAAAATTCAAACAAATTCGGAATATGCTTTTTACAATTTCAATTTGAAAATTTCAAGTGGTATCCACTTGAAAACAAAATGGTGGAGCAACTTGGTTAAGAAACTCATCCAAGATATCCATAACACAAATTAAGACACTGTCCCAATTTGGTTCGATTTGGAGTATTAATTCGGAAGTTATCGTGATTTAAAATTTTCAAGTGGTAGCCTGATTTCAAGTGGCCCCACTTAACTTAAGATATCCGCCACTTTATTAAAAATGGCAGATAAACTTCATTAATAAAGTTCATTTAAACCCTTATGTAGTCTAGATTTACATAAAAAATTTAAGCAAATCTTGCTTTAAATACGCTTTTTAAAACAATGTGGGTTAGAAATATTCAAGTGGCTGCCACTTGAAAACAAACAGTAGGAGCAACTTGGTTAACGAACTCATCCAAGATATTTATAAGATCAGTTCACTGTCCAAATTTTGTTCAATTTGGAGTATTATTTCGGGAGTTATCGTGATGACAAAATTTTCATTATAGATATATAGATAGATAGATAGATAGATATAGTTAAACGAAGTAATTGCAATAGGTCGATTTCTAAAGAAATCAACCTAAAAATTTAAATAAATTGAAAAGGCCGGAAAAGGCTTTAATGTAATAAAAGAAATAGAAATCTCTTAAAGTAAACAAATTTCGTGTTAAAATGTATTAAAATTATAAAAACTATATATCTAAAGATTCTATTATATATGTAAAGGGGGAGAAGACTTTAGTTGAACAGAAAAAACATTTATTGCTGCTTGGGACGTATTTGCATAAGGGGAGATTTAGGAGGCTCCAATTTAATTAAATATAACTCAGAAGTCTTGTTAACTAAACTCAGATCAGTCTTCGAACGCTTACTAATCAAACCAACGAGATATATAAAGTAGAGTGATAAATGGTAACCCTTGAGAAGGTCCAAGATGAGTCATGTGACATGCTCTCCTTGTACCTGCGTATTCGGTGATTCCCTTGGTAACAGCTTATTTTCAGTAAATTTCTATGGCAACGGTTTGGAGATTGTTCTTTGCATAAGTCATTACCGCCAATGTTTTTGTTTACTTACGTAGTTTAATATTCTTTTGTTCTAAATCATTTTTATTTCGTGTAGTTGAACTTTAACCGATAAAATGCTTAAAAATAGTTGAAAAATTATTATTTGTTGTTAAATTTAGCTCTTTAAAAGTTTAAATTTTCTTTTATAAGCACTTTTAAACTTTGTTGGGAAACGATGAAAAAAAAGGTATTTTATTATTTATTAAAATGTGAAATATGTGTAAAATTACTTTAAGAACAATTTATTTCGGTCATAGGACTGTCATGTTACCTAATAATAATGATAATTTGTCGAACTGATATTTTAAATGCCAAAATAGCGATAAAGGGCCAAACACAGCAACCTATTGGAGCATGTCACGTGATTCATCTTGAACCACGGAAAGCTAATCCTTCATCCATTGAATCAGCACTCTAATTTATATATCTCTGCTTTCTAAACTAAATAATATATTTGAATTCCTTATGAATATGTCTAATCTCACAGATTAATCTCACATCTGCTTGCTCTTGCTTTAAGCCGCTTGCTCTGCCTTGCTCTACTTGCTTGTCACTTTTACAAGCCTTAAGCCACTTGTCACTTTTCTACCAGCATAGAACATTCCGCTCCTTGTCGCGTGGGAGACCTGTCTCTAGCGGCTTTTGTAATTTTTTTTTTTTTTTTTTTTTTTTTAGAGTTTAAATAAACTCCGGAAGAGGGGCCTAGCATAGCTGGAATCGCTCGACACTGCTCCTAGAGCGGTGAGCGGCACCTCTTCCCTGTTAAATTTATATATCTCGTTGGATCAAACTCAGATATCTCAAAGCTCGCGTAAACTCAACTGGTGGGATCAAACCTCTTTTTCCATGTTGCCATCTCAGGAAGGTAAATATGTTATTCTCAAGTTTCAATCTGTGGTTATGGGAGGTTTGCTCCAGTGGAGAAGTGACGTCATTCATTTTATCTGAAGTCGGATAACGACTATATTTTGCATTTAACGGCATTTATTTTGCATTTCACGGCAGATATTTTGCATTTAATAGTTAATATACGCATACAAAACATACAAATAAATAAAATTTTTGAATTATACATAATTTCCTATTTTCTGTTTCTATATCTATACGTGCGCTCCTGTATATCTTTGCTTTTGGGGTCGGAACTTTATTGTATTTGGACTGGTTTATGCGTTCGTCAATTATGATGCAAATTTATCCAATAGTATTCTTTTTCCTCTCTATTACACGCATGTTTTGCAATGCTCTTCAGCAAGCTAATGTCAAACTTGGTCTCACAACCCAACGTTTATTTACATAGTCTAGATGCTGAAACACACATTTTCTCTGACTTAATTGGTTGATATTGCATTTGTTCACATATGGAAATATGGCGTTACATTTTTGTTAAATTTTTACATAAGACTTCTAACACTTATCTTTACATAAGACTTCTAACACTACATTCAACTTATTCTATGTACCCCATGAATAAATGTACGAAATTTGACATAATTTGTAATATTAAAAAATATTGCTGGAAAACTTTTGTATGGTCCTGTACATCTTATATATTAAAAAAATTTATGAAAACTAAAGTCAGTCTGTCTGGCCGTTCTATCCGGCCGATTTCCTTCATTTGTTTTTTAAATGAAAGGTATTTAGATTCACATATGTCATCAATCATTGAAATTTACTCAACTCCCACCTTACTCAAGTTATACTCAAACGCGATTCTTCCCTGTACTTTTCTTATGGGACACATTCACTCAAGCAATTCGAATTCTCATAGCTCCTCTTCTAATGAATGGATCTTGATCGTTTTACTCTCAGAACACTCAGTGGATCAAGCTCTTTCTTTTGAGCTATTAACTGCTTAAATTCGTTGAGTTTGAGGAAAGTTATGCGTGCACAATCAACTTTACATTCAATTTTTTCAAGAATTTTTCAAGATTTTCCTGCGTTTGGTGTAAATCAATTATTTGAAAAAAAAAAAATTAATATGAAGAAAATTTAATTTTTAATTAAACGAGTTTTAGATTTCTCAAAAAGAATCTAGAATTTTAATTTATATATTTAATTACGGGTCCCTTTACGGGAACATCGGCCCACGGGCCCTTTTATCCGAGGGCCGACGCACAGCTAATATTGTCTGGAAGGAAGTACTGTAAAATGATTTTATGTAATAATTACACCCTCTCATACATAGTCTATCCTAATGCTGCGGAGCAACGCGGGTCCTCTAGTTAAATATTAAGTTTAAGCACACATTTTTCCACAGAAAACATGCTTTTAAGCATCTCAATAATGTGTGTTAATTTCAATTTGTTGAACGCAGTGTAACCATGTTCAAATGAGTTAGATGATATTCTGCCCATAGACCGTATGATAAGAAAAACTTTGGTGTGTTCCTGCCCTGTACATGAACAATAAACAGTACAGACACAAACATTTATACAGCTATTTCGATATAGCGCCTAAACATGCGTACCAAACATGCGTATGCGTAGTAAACAGGCATTTCAAGTCGATCGGAGGATTTTTGCAGCCGCTATTGCAATACATACAAATTCTGTCCACAGGCGGTAATGGTAGGAAAGACTTTGGCGTATCCCTGTATGCAAACCTCTAATAGAATATACACCTAAAACTACACAGATAATTTCGTGTAGCTCATAAATATGTGTACCAAATTGCAAGTTAGTAGCTTGATTTTTTCGGCCGCTATCGTGAGACAGACACGAGCAGAACCCAAAATCTTTTTGAGTCTCCACATGGAGGTTTCGGCAACTAGTGGATCTGCAGATCAGGGCCACGACGTCCTATTTTCATCACTCATTCATTATTCAACAGATCATTTTTATTTATTCTAAAATATACATATAGGATTGACTCGCTACATAAACATATATGTTTCTGAGGAGGGGCTGCCGCCCCCCTCTACCCTCCCCCCCTCCGCTGTATCTCTTTGTCTACGTCTATCTGTATGTATGTGTATATTTATGTATTTTTCTAGTAACTGACACCTTCTGTTCATTCCGAGTTACTCATAAATACTTGTACCAAATTTCATGCAAAATAATTGCATAGCATATCGGAATTACTTTCTGTAACCCTGAATAATAATGTGCGCTAATTTAATTTTTTTTAATGCAAAGTAACGACATTATATTTCCTTTAAACGAAATTGATTCCGTAGACTGTAATGATAAGAAAAACTTTGATATGTCCCTGTACACGATTCATGAATAATATAGATATCAAAAATTATACAGCTGTTTTTATACAGAGCCTGATGGCATGTACTAATTTGCAAGTCAGGTGGGGGATTTTTGCGGCCGCTATAGTGGTATATACAAATTCTGCCCATAGGCCGTAATGATATGAAAAACTTGGGTGTGTCCCTGTACACGAACTATAAATAGAATAAATACCCAAAACTATACAGTCAATTCTGTGGGGCTCATAAACATGTGTACCAAGTTACAAATCAATAGGATGATTTTTGCGACCGCTATCGCGAGACAGACAGGCACACAAACAGACAGAACCCAAAATCTTTTTTGAGTCTTCACATGGAGGCCTCCACTGAAGTTTCAGAAACTAGTGGATCTGCAGATCAAGAGTCTCAACATCCTATTTGCATCACGCATTATTTAACAGATCATTTGTTTTTTATTCCTTATTATGTATAATATATTGATTCGATTGATTTGCTACATAAACAGAAACGTTTCTGAGGGGAGCTGCCACCCTCTTCAACCCCCCGCTGTATCTCTCTTTCTATAACTATCTGTATATATATGTATTCCTAATAACTGATTGTCTTGTATTAATTCCCTGTAATTCTTAAGTACTTGCACCAAATTTCATGCAAAATGATTACATAACATATCGGAATTATTTTCTGTAACCCTGTAAATGAATTACCAATTCTATACCCACCCTTCTCCACTGAAAAACATTCTTTTAAAATTTCATTATAAATATTTAACGAGGTGTAAGCATGTTAAAATACAATTTTAAGAAATACCGACTATAGTCCGTAATAGTACGAAACTCTTTTATGTATCCCAGAAAAGGAGCCACAGTAATTATATACACTAAAAAGAATACACCTATTTAATTAATTATAACTCATTAATATTTCGACCTAATTTGACCTCATTTGGATGATTACAGTACGTCATCGGAATTCTTTTGTGAGGTCCCGTAAATAAATTATTTAGTCTATACATATCCTTTTTCTAGAGAAAACATGCTTTTAAGCATCTTTATAATGTATGTTAATTCCATTATGTTGAATGCAGCATAAACGCATTAAAGTACGCTTAAATAAAAATTTGTTCATAGGCTCTAATGTCACGAAATTATTTTGTGTGTCTCCGTAAACGAACCATAAACATTGTATACACTAGTAAAAACTATTCAGCTTATTATACGATTTTCATGAATAATAGTTCGAAATTTTACATAATTTGGCTGATTATGTTACATTGTCAGAAAACTTTTATATAGTCCTATAATTAGGAAGCCTAAGAGCACATATTTCCTGTAGAAAACATAAGTTTAAGCATCTCAGAAATGTACGCAAATTTAATTTTGTTGATAGCAAAGTAATAATGTCAAAATGTGTTTAAACGAAATTCACCCCATATGTTGTAATGATAAGAATTTTGACGTGTCCCTGTACACAATCCCTAAAAAATATAGACATAAAAAAATATATAGCTATCTCTATACAGAGCCTGAATGTGCATGCCAATTTGAAAGTCAATCGGAGAATTTTTCCATCCGCTATTGCGATACCTACAAATTCTGCCCATATACAGTAATAATAAGAAAACATTTGGTGTGTCCTCGTACACGAACTGTAAATGGAACACACACCCAAAACTATACAACTAAACTTCTGTGTGGTTCATAAATATGTGTACCAAATTGCAAGTCAATAGCTTGATTTTTGCGATGGCTATCGCGGTACATACAAGTTCTTCCCACAGGCCGTAATGATAAGAAAATCTTTGACGTGTCCCTGTACACGAACTACATATGGAACACACACTTAAAATTATACAGCTAATTCCATTGAGCTCATGCATATGTGTACCAAATTGCAAGTCGATAGCGTGATTTTTGCGGCCGCTATCGCGCGACAAACACACAGACGGAACCGAAATCTTTTTGAGTCTCAACAGCGGGCATCCACTGACGTTTCGGCAAAAATTGCAAGTCAATAGCTTGATTTTTGCTGTGGCCATCGCGGTACATACAAATTCTTCCCATAGGCCATAATGATAAGAATACCTTTGGTGTTTTCCTGTACACGAACTAGGAATACACACCTAAAACTATACAGCTGATTCCGTTGGGCTCATGAATATGTATACCAAATTGCAAGCCAATAGCGTGATTTTTGCGGCCGCTATCGCGAACATACAAATTCTTCCCATAGGCCGTAATGATAAGAAAACATTTAGCATGCCTCTGTACACGAACTACAAATGGAATACATACCCAAAACTATACAGCTGATTCCGTGGGGCTCATGAACATGTGTACCAAATTTCAAGTCAATAGCGCAACTTTTGCGGCCGTTATCGCGCGACAGACAGACAAACAAACACACAGACGGAACCCAAAACCGTTTTGAGTCTCAACAGAGGACCTCCACTGACGTTTCGGAAAGTATGTGTAAATATGGCTTCTAGTAGTAGTGATTCAGTGAAAATGACTATTATAAAACATCAGTGTTTGATGACAGAGAAAGTTATAACGTATATGTTTATTATATTTTGAGATTGCTGCTATATAAAATTTCATGCATTTCAAGGTTTATAAAAGACGAGTTAGCTGTATCTAGTGGTTTTAGTTCCCCATCATACTATAGGTATGGGGAACTTAGGTAATCGTGAAAATTTTCGACCTCGGTTTTTTTACTTTTTTACACGTTTTCAGGTGTGAGGAATCCGAAAATGACAAAATTTCTATGGTGTCTGTCTGTAGGGTGTCTGTTAGTCTGTTAGTGTGTAAGTCCGTTAGTTTGTTAGTCTGTATACACAATATCTCAAGAACAAATTGTCGCAGAGAGGTCAGATCAGTTTTAAAATATTACTTTCGACACTCGCAAGAACCCTATTTATTTGCAACATTCGAATTTAAAAACTTCGTAAGTTATTAAAAATTTACGATTTTCTTAACATGGGAGAATAGGACAAAAATTCACTTAAACGTGCATTAAATGGAAACTTTTTACTGTAAAAATGTCAGACCAGTTTTGAAATATCAGTTTTGATGCCGGAAGGAACATCAGAAACTATAAATATGCTACTTTGAAAATTTCGCAAGTTATTGGAAATTTACGAATTTCTTAACATGGCAGTATAGGGCAAAATTTCACATAAACATCAATTTTGAGAGATGTTTTCATCGTAAAGACGTCAGACTACTTTTGAAATATTATTTAGGACACTGGTATGAATATTAATGACTATGAATTTTCCAATTTAAAAAAATTCGTAAGTTATTTGGAATTTACGATTTACTTAACATGCCAGAATAAGGTAAAATTGAGCATAAACTTTCATTTTGAAAATCATAAATACATTAGACAACTTCAAAATTACATTTATGATATTTGTTTGAACATGATTGAATACAAATATTCTAATAGGAAAATTTCGTAAATTATTCGTAATTTACGATTTTACCAACATAGCGAAATTGTAAATTTTTCATATAAATATGAATTTTGAGGATTATTGCATTGGAAATAGTAGCATGAAAACTAAACAACGGAATTGACCCTGATAAAATAAATTAATAGATTAGAATAAGATAAATATATCGAAGTGAACGGTGGATAGCCTATTAGGCGGGGTTTTCATTCTGTCAGTGTATCAAGCTTTTGTCAAATTCATTTTTTTAACATGATTATATCTCTCAAATTAGAAATTTATGAGAACATAAATATGATGGGGAACTGAGCTGAGTCCACCTATACCAACTAGTTTAGTTCCCCATCATACTATAGGTATGGGGAACTTAGGTAATCGTGAAAATTTTCGACCGCGGTTTTTTGACTTTTTTACACGTTTCAGGTGTGAGGAACACGAAAATGACAAAATTTCTATGGTGTATGTCTGTAGGGTGTCTGTTCGTGGGTTAGTCTGTTAGTGGGTTAGTGTGTTAGTCCGTTAGTTCGTTAGTTTGTTAGTCTGTGTACACGATATCTCACGAACAAATTGTCGCAGAGAGGTCAGATCAGTTTTAAAATATTACTTTCGACACTGGCAAGAACCCTATTCATTTGCAACATTCGAATTTAAAAAATTCGTAAGTTATTAGAAATTTACGATTTTCTTAACATGGGAGAATAGGACAAAAATTCACTTAAACGTGCATTAAATGGAAACTTTTTACTGTAAAAATGTCAGACCAGTTTTAAAATATCAGTTTTGATGCCGGAATGAACACTGGTAACAATATATATGCTACTTTGAAAATTTCGCAAGTTACTGGAAATTTACGAATTTCTTAACATGGCAGTATAGGGCGAAATTTCACATAAACGTCAATTTTGAGAGATATTTTCATCGTAAAGATGTTAGACTACTTTTGAAATATTATTTAGGACACTGGCATGAATATTTATGACTATGAGTTTTCCAATATAAAAATTTCGTAAGTTAATTGAAATTTACCAATTTCTTAACATGGCAGATAGAGCAAAATTTCACATAAACGTCAATCTTGAGGGATGTTTTCATCGTAAAGATGTCAAACCACTTTCGAAATATTATTTAGGATACTGGCATGAATATAATAGACTATGATTTTTTTCATTTTAAAAAATTCGTAAGTTATTTGGAATTTACGATTTACTTTACATGTCAGAATAAGGCAAAATTGAGCATAAACTTCCATTTTGAGGATCATAAATACATTAGACAACTTCAAAATTACATTTATGATATTTGTTTGAACATGATTGAATACAAATATTCTACTAGGAAAATTTCGTAAATTATTCGTAATTTACGATTTTATCAACATAGCGAAATAGTAAATTTTTCATATAAATATGAATTTTGAGGTTTATTGCATTGGAAATAGTAGCATGAAAACTAAACAACGGAATTGACCCTGATAAAATAAATTAATAGGTTAGAATAAGATAAATATATCGAAGGGAACTGTGGATAGCCTATTAGGCGGGGATTTTATTCTGTCACTGTATCGAGCTTTGGTCAAATTCATTTCTTTTAGCATGATTATAATATGTCTCGCACTATAAATTTACGAAAACATAAATATGATGGGGAACTGAGCAGCGTCCACCTATGCCAACTAATTATTTTTTGTATGCACGAGAAGCGTGTATACCTGCATATTACTGACCGCTGCAGTACACAGTTTCGTGCATTTTTCTTTTCATGCAAAGCGAAGTAGCTTTATCTATATAATAATTCTCTAACGTGGACCAGTTACGATTATATTTTGTAGAAACGATACGATAATAACTTAATAAAATAAGCGAAGATCTATATAATATTTCTCTAACGTGGACTAGCTTTGATTATATTTTGCAGAAAAGATACGATAGTAACTCAATAAAATACACAAGGATCAGCATATATAGTTGCGCTCATAAGTTTTCATACTTTAGTTAATTTTAAAAAATCTAATTGTCCGATCGATAAGCTGTTTAATCCGGGCAAAATGGGCGTTATATTCGGGTTCAGGGGGTCCTTTTACATAGGAATATACTGAAATTGTGTCAGAAACAATTTTCATGCCGAGCAGTGTTATTAAAGATGATACATTCACCAGGTAATGGCAACTTTTAAAATCTTGTAGCTCTTTTAGTAAACCATAATATGATATTGAAAAATAAATTAGAGTCCCTAAAAGAGGAACAAGTTTCATATCTTTCTAAAGCAACATAAAAGAATTTTTACTTTCTTCTATATGTAATATAGAGAAAGTATTGGATTCGTAAAAATTTTCGACCTCGGGTTTTTGATGGATTTACATGTTTTGAGACCTGTAGAACACGATTTGACCATTTTTAGAAAATGTCTGTCTGTCTGTCTGTCTGTCTGTGTGTGTGTGTGTGTGTGTGTGACAAAATTTTGTGGCAACTGTATCTCAGGAACTACTGCACAGAATTTTATACAAATTGGTATGTAGTTGCAACTTGACATAAATTAGTGCCTATCAACTTTTGGTAAAAATCGTCTTACAGGTTGCGTTACCATCCCGCTTTTTCTAAATTTTTAACATGGTGATATAGGGCAAAATTTTGTATAAATGTGCATAAAGAGAATTATTTTTTAGTAATCATTATGAAATTTACAAGAATTATTTATAATAGAGATAGTCAACTGGGAAAAAATTTTTGCACGTGTAGGAGCCTCGTGAACCTCCCTGGGGGGGAAGTCCCCCCTCGAAGGGAGTAAATTTTCAAGATGGGTATCTTTCGAAAGGTCTCGTCAATACCTTTAAAATGAATGGTTGAACTATAAATCTGTGATAATTTAAAACAAAGTTATCGATTTTTTTTACTTTTTACGAAAAAAAACTTAGAAAAAAAAATATATATTTTTTTTTTTTTTTTTTTTTTTTTTTTTTTTTAAACGAAATTTAACCAAACTTGATATTTACTTGGCTTCTGACATAAACTGGTGCTGATTAGGTTTGGGGATCAATCGCACAACAGGAGGCGCTGTTATCGTATTTCTTCTAAATTTTTAACATGGTAGTATAGGACAAAATTTCGCATAAATGTACATAATGAGAGTTATTCTTAACCTGTGATTGTAAAATTAATATGAATTATTGCTAATAGTAGTAGTTAATTAGGAAAAACTTTTTGTGCGTGTGGGGGCATCGCTTCCCCCCCTGGGGGGAATTACGTCCCGGGGTGGGGTAAATTTTCAAGATGGGTATCTTTCGAAAGGTCTCGTCAATACCTTTAAAACGAATGGTTGAACTATAAATATGTGATAATTTAAATTTTTACTTTTAACAAAAAAAAACTGGGATTTTTTTTTTTTTATGTTGTTACTGAATGAATTTGTATAGGAAAATATAGAAGAAAGTCTTGTGGTGGCCACAACATACTAGTTTTGATATAATGTCACAGAAAATTCGCCAAGAAATCTTTATGGAAATACATGCTGCAAAGTATTGTACTGCCATGTTTGATTGTACTTCTGTCCTGATGCACCTCATTCTGAATAGATAAGTATAATTAAATGTGTCAAAATTAAACCTCTTAACTGCACTGTGCGTATATATCCGTCTCGCTAAGCCGAATGCGTTAACTGCCCTGGGCGTATGTATACACTTTTCCGAAGTATACGAACCTTTGTATTGGGCTGCTACCAGAGAATCTATACCCCATGTTTTTGGAATAGAATCAAATGACCATGACAGTATTTTCAAAGGATTTACTTATTTCAGACAAGATGGGAAGTGAGAGGAATCGTTAAAAGGAATATTTCTGGAACAGTAAACGCATAATAACGCGCACCTGTGTAAAAAACGGTGGCACTGGGATGCAAATCTCGTAATTTTTCTTCGCCAGGTTAGGGGTTAATGAAAAGGGAGAATGTAAAATTTTTGAGAGATTTATTAATTTTACTGAAGATTATAATAAAAGTGGAGAATATATGGCGAACATAATTTCTAAAAAGTAAGAGGACGATGGGTTATCTATTAGTAATTTTCGTGGTATGCCTTACGACAATGCCTCAAATGTGCCAAAAACATATAGAGCAGACGCATCGATGCTAGAATAATAGAAATGAATGAATACGCTGTTTTTATACCGTGCATTGCCCATTAAACTTAACGTCCTTAACTTTTTTGGCGTACATGCTTTTTCTTATTGACCCATTTGTTTGGTATTGTTCAAAGAAATTATAAGTTTTTTGTTACTTTACGCTGGGATTCATGGAAAGGCACACAAAAAATAACATCAAATGTAGCCGTCGGACAAGATGGTCAGCGAAAGCAGAAGCTGTTAGCATTTTGAAAATAAATCTAAATAAGGTTCTCAATGCTTTGATAGAATTACAAGATAGTTCTCCCGAGATAAAGCACAATAAAAAAATCATTAAATGAGGCTAGAAATTTTGAATTTATTTTATGCTTAGTGATATGAGATCATAAATAAAAAAAAATAAAAAAAATAAAAAAAACCTCCACAGAACTGGCGTTTAAAAATAATAAGTACAAATATTTGATTAAAGACCATAAAATGCAAGAAACCGCAACAGTTGTTTCAAGTAGGAAAAAAAACATGACCCTTCATCAGACGAACAAAGTAGGCACCAGTGCTACAAACATAGCGGAAACGTACCAAAACCTACAAAAAGCTTTCGTTGCCGTTTTGTTTGCAGCACTCGTCCCTACTTTGTCTATCTGACTAAGGATCGTGCTTTCTTTCGAACCGAAACAGCTGTTGGTATTTATTGCATTTTATGGTGTTTATTCAAAGATTTGTACTTATACATGGAATCATGTTTTGAAAGAGATCAACCGTGTCAGTAAATAAAAAGAAAAATATATATTGTTTTAATGAGATTAATTGCTTTGATGGAAGGTTTCGAAAATCCAATAAAAAGGTTTCATAATACTGGATTCAACGAACAATTTGAGGAAGCTACCGCCATTGTCGAGTCTATGTCAGTAAATACATTCATTAAAGAACGTAGAGTATTCAAAAGAAAAAAGATGCCTGGCAAATTAGCCGACGACGAGTTGTGGACATCACCTCCAAGACAATGATTTATACAACCAACAAACATTATACTGGATCAAACTTTAATAGGAATTAATCACAAAGTTGAAATAGCAAGGCAAATAAATTCAGATTCTGCTTTTTTGACTGGCGAAGCATTAATGAAAATGACCATAACAGATTTAAAAAAATATATGAACTTAATTTGGCTCTTAAATATAACAAGGACAGAGAAGCTCATTTCCGAATTTGAAGTTTTTAAAGAATACGGACCAGTTTTACATGAAAATATTTCTGAATCAAAATCTGTTTCTTTATTGAAAGTTCTATGTAAAATCTAATTGCATGTTCGATGCCTTTCCTAACTTAAATATAGCTCTCAGAATTTACGTAACTCTGCCTATAACTTCTGCTTCATATGAAAGCAGTTTCAGCAAAATGAAATTCATATAAAATTATTTAGATTTCACAATGTCTCGAAAGCTCTTGTTGGGTTTGGCAATATTATCGTTTGAGAGTGAAATAGCTAAAAATCTTAACTATGACTTTTAAATTGGCGATTTTGCTGAAATAAAGTAGAGGAAAATAAATCTTTAGAATTATGTACAATTTTATTGCTACAATAAATATTTTGTGAAAGTCTTAGTATTTTACTTGTTGAAAAAATTTTTCTAGAGGGCAGCAAAATTCTAATCTGCACCCCCCTTTCAAAAATGTAGATCCGGTACTGATTTTCACCTTGTTTATATTTGGGATTTATGACAACTATTATATTTCCGATAAAGTCATTTCCCCGAGGTCGTCAAAAAAAATCACCAAAAGTAACGCTTCGACCAATACTGCAGTTGTTTCTGACAGTCTGTGCTTAAGTTTTTGAGCTATAGTCAGCAGAAAATTTTTGTGTCACTCGCCCACAGAGACATTTTCTAACTAGTATGTTGTGGCCACCACGAGACTTTCTTCTATATTTTCCTATACAAATTCACTCAATAACAAAAAAAAAAAAAAAAAAAAAAAAAATTCCAAGTTTCTTTTCGTTAAAAGTAAAGAAAAAAAAAAAAAATCGATAACTTTGTTTTAAATTATCACGTTTTAAAAGTATTGACGAGACCTTTCGAAAGATACCCATCTTGAAAATTTACTCCCCTCGAGGGGGTACTCCCCAGGGGGGAAGCGATGCCCCCACATGCACAAAATTTTTTTACTAATTAACTATTACTATTATCAATAATTCATATTAATTTTACAATCACAGGTTATGAATAACTCTCATCATGTACATTTATACGAAATTTTGTCATATACTGCCAAGTTAAAAGTTTAGAAAAAATACGATCATAGCTCCACCTGTTGAGCGATTGATCCCAAAATCTAAACAGCACCAGTTTATGTCAGGGGCCAACTAAATACCGTTTGGTTAAATTTCGTTTTAAAAAAAAAAAAATCGATAACTTTGTTTTAAATTATCACAGATTTATAGTTCAACCATTCGTTTTAAAGGTATTGACGAGACCTTTCGAAAGATACCCATCTTGAAAATTTACTCCCCTCGAGGCCTAGGGGGGGTGGCGAGGCTCCTACACATGCAATATTTTTTTCCCAGTTTCTCTAATATAAATAATTCTTGTGAATTTGACAATGATTACTAAAAAATAATTCTCTTTATGCACATTTATACAAAATTTTGTCCTATATCACCATGTTAAAAATTTAGAAAAAGCGGGATGGCAACGCAACCTGTAAGACAATTTTTACCAAAAGTTGATAGGCACTAATTTATGTCAAGGTGCAACTACATACCAACTTGTATGAAATTCTGTGCAGTAGTTCATGAGATACAGTTGCCACAAAATTTTGTCACACACACACAGACTGACAGATAGACAGACATTTTCTCAAAATAATCAAATCGTGTTCTACATCTCTCAAACCGTGTAAATCCATCAAAAACCCGAGGTCGAAAATTTTTACGAATCCAATACTTTCTTCTATTGAATGTAGAAGAAAGTAAAAATGGTCAATCATGTTCTGGACATCTCAGAATGTGTAAATCTATCCAAAACCGCATGTTAAAATTTTTACGAATTTAATGCATTCTTCTATTGAATATAGTAGAAGAAAGTAATAACATAACATGTATTTAAAAAACTAAAACACTTTTAGTGAAAATTAAAGAATTTGCCAATGAAATGCGAAAAATAAATGCACACACAATAAACAATTTAATATGAACACGAAGGCATTAAATTGCAGATATCGTTTAATCTGAAAAAAATTATATTTTGGCACTTGGCGATTTCCTATGAACCTTTTAAATTTAGCGAAGTATTGGTGATCTTATAAAAACTTTTGGAGACGAGTCCACTCCGGATAACAGAGAAGTACCATTTTCATAATAACATTTTTCACAGAAGGGAGCATTTCTTTCTTTGAAGTTTAGATTCATTATTAATAAATCCTATATAAAAATACTTAAGTTTAATAAATTAAAATACAATTTTCAATAAAATCTGTGCCTTGAAAAATATTTTGAATCTCTTAAAGTTATCGCTAAGTGATACTGTAAAATAAGATTTAACGTATTTTTTTTTTTTTTTTTTTTTTTTTTTTTTTTTTCGCGTTTTGTTATTAATTTGACTCATCTGGTGTATCATTTACTATTTTCTAAAATACTGATATCACAGACAAATACAAATTAAATTTATTATTATTATTTAGTTATTAATTTAACTTTTAATTCTTATTAATCAGTGTATTGATAAAATAAAACTTACAAGTCAAAACGTTCTCTTCCAAAAATGTTAGGAGTTTTTCAAAATTTAATCTATGCAATTACCAGTAAAAATATACCGTATATGATGTGAGTTACCATCGGCTTTTATTGAAGTATGTAGCACATTTAACGTTGTTATGAATGTCAAGGAGAATGAACGAGCTTATAATTTGTTATAAGCAGCAAGAGCCATAACCTCTATTATTATTCTATGGCAAGAGCCAAAGCGAGTACAATATTAAGCGGCACAGCATAATACAAAATAATGTCCGCTTACTGCAGCGCCAATTGCTATTAGCGGTCGGGCGGCAAATAAAAACAATCGTTGGAAAGGATTGCGATTCAGCCAAAACGTGTGCCACATTTGGCAAGTTAGCATTTTCTTAAATCGCCAAGATTTAATCGCCAATTTTGTTTGTTGTTTTTCTCGGAGCTCGCCAGCTCGGTTTCTTGTTGCTTGTTGTGTGAGACGGAAGAAGAAGAGTTTGTTCAAGCGTACAAATTTGATGCATACGCCGTAGAAAAAATTATGGAATAAAGTTGAACTTTTACAACAAAGTTTAATTTTAGGGAAACGTAAACAATTGATAAAAAGCTTGATTAAAATAGTAAGGTGACGAATACTTCAATCAGTTTCAATGTAGATAGCTGTCAAAGGACAAGTATTTCTGAGTCCATCCAGAAAACAGTTGTTATTCTATTTGATAGTAGATTTATTAAAAAATATTTTATTTATTAATTAATCACTTATTGTGGTTAAAAGAAGAGAAATACAGCTTTTATTTTTTAAAATATTACTTTAGAATGTAAGATATATTTTAAAATGTTACAGATATTCAGTTTCATTTATTTTTTACCATGGTGATTTTTTAAAAAAGTGTAATGTTTGCATCCGTATAAGCTAGATTCTCCGGTTTTAGGGACTCTTGTGCCGCCTGTTTTAAATTCATAATGTTAATTAAATGTTTTAACATGTCTTTTGTGAAAGTGACGACCACTGGTGTAGATTTTAAGAGATCACTGATCTCTTTACCTTAAATATTTCTGATTTTGAACATTATAATAATAAAATATTACTATTACCAGAATTTCACCGAATATTCGGTTCGGCCAAATATGCCTATATTAGGCGACCAAATAGTGGAATTAAAATTAAGTTAAAATATTAAAATTGGTAAAAATATTTTTTGTCATATAAAATTATTATTATTATTATTATTATTTTATTATCAACAGTTTTATGAATAATGCATTTGAATTAGAAAAATTACAGAACAATAATTTATTTAGTCTTCATTTCATTACTAGTCAAAAAAAAATATATATATATTTCACATAGAACTTTTTCTGTAATATATTTTTAAAGTAACAAAAGAATTATATTATTTGAGTTTTTAACAACATAATAAACTCCCATATGTATGTGTAGGCTTGTTCTTGTATCTTGTAGTTTTTGAAATATGATATTTATCAAAGGTCTGTTTTCAAGAGATTAAAAAAAAAAATGTAGAGAATCTTTGTTTATTGATTAAAAAAAAAAAAAAAAAAAAAAAAAAAAAATGTGAAGAGTCCTTTTTCAGGATAAAAAGTTTTGTGAAAGGTCCTTCATCAGGATATAGAATTTTGCAAAAGATCCTTTAACAGACCCAGTTTTACCTCTAGAATGACCCCTGATACACTCACAAGTGCAAGTTTTCATATAAATAAGATCAATTTTTGAAATTTATTCTTATTTGACGAATCTGGCTGTTTTAGTCAATTTACATATATTTGAGATTTTATATGCGGGGAAAAAAAAAAAATTTCAAAGATTTAAACAAATAATAATCATGATATTTTGATTTTGATTTGAAAATTTCTTTTATTGCTTCAGATTTATGCTGATACTTTTAATGCACATTGTATTGTTTTTTTCATATGCAAGAAATGATAAAAATAATTAAGCTGTTTTGGTGTGTGAGTGTGAAAAGTATTTACATTGAAATTTAAGTATTTGGCCCAAATACTGACTATTTGGTACTCGACAAAAATCACTATTCGATTCAACTCTAATTATTATATTGTATAACATATTTAAAAATGTCATAAACATAAAAAGATGAGATGCAGAGACAGTAGGTTGAGTTTTATCTTTTGATAAGGTCATACTTATTCACCGGGCTTAATTTGCATGATTTTTTTTTTTTTTTTTTTTTTTTTTTTTTTTAATGAACACCACCTACATCTGTCATGTAGCTTGGAACAGAATCTTTTTATCTACCTTTCTCAGTTATGGACAACTCTCTCTTTTTAATACAGTAGCCAAGAATATTTAGAATTAACCAAGTGTAGTTTTTTCTTCTTTTAAGCATCACATTGCAAGTTATAAAAATGAAATATCAAAATCAGAAAGTTCAATTTGTAAAAGAAAGCAAAAGCAATTTATTCCACTGGAAACTGGAAAAACGGGGAAAAAAAAAAAAACTATGCCTTTACCATTTTTCTAAAGATTTGATTTACAATTTTAAAAACTGGAGAATAACTTTTTCAAAATTTGTTGGTAGACTTGTAAAATAGAGATTTGTATGAACATAATTTCAAGTTCTAAAGAGCATTAGCATTCACACACTTTTTTTTTTTTTTTTGGTTAGAAATTAAGCTTATTCCCTTTTTGTTTTTCAAGAATTTTATACAAATTAATGATAAATTATTATTATTATTTATTTATTTATTTATTTATTTTACTTTAGTATTTATTTTCAAAAAGCATGGCATTATTATTATTTTTATTTATTTTTTTTTTATTTTTTTTCATTCTCATACATTACATTTTAGTTTAACAAATAAAATTAAAATTTAGAGATTATTATTCAAGAATTTAAAATCGTGTCAAAGCATGAGATTTAACAAAATAATCTGTCGTGTCGTTCACACGACTTTCTCTTACCCTGAAATTTAATACTATAAGTACAGTTTGGAGATTAAGAGTACTGTTATATAAACCTATACCTATACATAACGAGTACTGTTATATAAACCTATGTTAAACAATTCAAATTAGGCTTCAGAACAGCTTTATATGATAATTAGTTCTGTGTGAGGGGGGCCACCGCCCCCCTTAACCCCCCGTTTCATTAATGCACCTACGTTTATATAGAATTTAATTCGGTTATTAAAAAATAATCCTGTTTTTAAAAAATTATCTTTTATGATAATGCAGACGATTTCCATATTAGAGAAGTAGTATAACACTAAATATCCAAAAAAAGTCCATTTTATTCTCAATATTTAAAAAAAAAAAAAAAAAAAAAAAAAAAAAAATCAATAACTTTGTTTTAAATTATCACAGATTTATAGTTCAACCATTCATTTTAAAAGTATTGGCGAGCTCTTTTGAAAGATAACCATCATGAAAATTTACTCCCCTCGAGGGGGGACTTCCCCCCCAGGGGGCTGGGGAGCCGAGACTCCTACATACACAAAAAAAAATTTCCCGGTTGACTGTCTCTATTACAAAAAATATGTATTTGTTTTATTTCGTTTAGTGCAGTCTATAGATGTTAAACTCTACTTACCTGCAATTTCCCCCATAGACGTAATGTATTTGAATACTTTTGAGTGTCCCTGTATGCAAACCATTTGCTTCATCTCAACAAAAAGCTTACTGTAGCATCCCTATATGATACACATTTAGAATACTGAGTTTGGACTTTCTGCTACTATTTGTTCGTGAGATATGCTGATAACAGACACACAGACCATTTGCAAAAAACATGATTTTCGTATTCAGTGGACCTCAGAACATGTAAATATAACAAAATCTCACGTTCGAAAATTTGACTCTAAAACAATACTTTCTCGACCCTATGAGTGAGAGAAAGTAAAAATGAAAGATATAATGGAAAAAAGAGAGCGAGAGAGAATTCCAGTTGAATTCGCTATGATTAGAGCTTATTCTTTTTAATGCTTCAATTTTTATTAAAATTGCTCTTTTAATGTAAAGATGTTCTAAAAAAGACATTAAAATGTATACCATCTTAAAAAATAAACAAATAAAATAAACACAAATAAATGCCATTTAGAAACAAGTATTGCAAAAACATAGTGAAAAGTTTATAAAGAATTTATTTAAATCAAGAAGAAGAGATTATTACAATATCAACTTTTAAACATCAAGGGGAAAAAATATGTCACATATGCATATTTAATCATTCATATGAAATTATACTATTTTAATAATTTTTCAGGTAATAATTAAAATCTTTTGCAAAAGTTAGCATAACATTGAGGTATATATGCAGTAAATGCTGCAGAATACAATTTACAGTCTGAATCAAGTATTTCTGTAATATAAATAAAGTTATTTATAGAACAATTAAATCACAAAAATCTTACTGTGAACTGAAGAAGAAAAAAAAAAAATTGAAGGCAGCAGCAGTGTTTTCTCAGCACTTACCTAAATAAAAATCAATATCACAAAAACTACACAACACATACAATTTTACTTTTATGATGTATTCCTGTTAACCTTTAAATGCTTACTATTTAAAAAATCTGCATCCTTTTTAATGTAATTTTTAGCACTATTGTTGCCTTAATATGATAAAAATTTCTTTAATAACACTATCAGTATGTAATTTATTGGCACCATTAGGCACTAGAGCTTCAATATTATTTTAATAATATTTTAGAAGACAAAATTGGCTATGTTGCCAAAAGGCAACACGTGACATTTAAGGGTTAAATGGTGACAAGAAGAGCAAGATCTTGATCATATTATAATGAAACATGCAATATAAATGCGTAACAGCACATCCTCTGCTACTTTCAACTGTAAACAATCGTGCTGATGATACTGAAAGCAGAATGCACCAAACAGGTACAGGATTACCAGACATAACTAGAATTGGCCTAAATCCCACGTTTGAAACTAATTTTTGATACAAAGTAATAAATTGAAACCTTATTCACGTTAACTTACTTATTTTTGGCTGCTTTTTCCTACAAAAAAGTTACCTTGAGAACATATATACCAATCCCATAAATTTCTCAGCCTATTAGAGGTTCGTTTCAGCTAAATGCATGCATTAGCTACTTCACCGGCAGCCACACAATCAATTTTAGTGGAGGAGATAGTCACTGAATGCTGCATTAGACACCCACCAGGTATTTTGGCACATGCATTCATAGAAACTATACCAATTGCTGATCATCTTGTTTTAGGTAGATTCCTTATAGGAGATCTATCTATTGCAATGGTTCTCATGACACGACTTCTGGAAAATTTCTTCATATCTTTACCAACATGACCCCTAGAACCCAAAACCACCCTCCGTTCAAAAGTTTATATATTAGGTAGAATCCTTATAGGAGATCTACCTATTGCAATGGTTCTCATGACACGACTTTGTACGTGCTTTGGCAAGAGCATTCTTCAAAGATCTAAATATTTCTCTAATATGAAACAGTTACGGTTAAATTTTGTCGAAACGATACGATAGTGACATCATGAGATAAATTTCTTAGACTCATGGTGTAAATTAAATATGAGAGAGAGAGAGAAAAGAGCATAGATATACGCAAGCGAAGTGATGACATCACTGGCCGTTCGTGGATGCAAGAAAAATATTTCCTATGTTAAACTCCCATTGGATTTTTTGTAAAAAATTATTAAAAATCGAGGAAAATTATTTCCCGATTTTAATCCCCATATTTAGGTATAGATATGTATTAGTTATCATGTGCATGCGTTAGATTACGTGGTTTTTGTTAAAAAATTGATAAAATTTCAATTTCAATTTCAAAACTCTAAAAAAAAAAAAAGAAAATGGCAAACTTCCATATTCGATTGAAAACATAAACATTTCATTTCAAAGAATGATATTTACACAATAAATATCCAACTAATATAATAATTAAAAGGAAAATGATAAATATTCTATCATAATTTGAAGTCAAATTTGTTTTCAAATGTCTAAATAAAGTATCTGATATAAGGTACTAATATGTTGCAGCGGAATAGATTTGATATCGGTCATCCTTGGCAGAAAAAAAAAATATCGCCAAATTATCTGGCGAACATAATTTAATTTCTTTCAAAATTAACGGTTATTTTAACAACTTATATTAAGAGAGTAATGAATAATATGAAACAATATTTCGTACAATACATATTACGAAAATGTACATCTGGTATGTATATTTTCGTACTACGTTTTTGATCGCCAAATACAAAAACGCCAAGGAAAACAGAGTTTTGAAATTTAAAATTTTGTCAATTTGATAGCAAAATAACTCAATCTAACACATGCACATGATAACTAATACATATATATACCCAAATATGGGGATTAAAATCGGGAAATAATTTTCCTCGATTTTTAATAATTTTTTACAAAAAATCCAATGGGCGATTAACATAGGAAATCATTTTCTTGCATCCACGGACGGTCAGTGACGTCACACTTCGCTTGCGTATAGTAATAATATAAATTACTATATCTATGAGAAACACATAGAATAATAATAAAGGAAGAAGGAGCATGCCAATACTCTAATGCTTACAAACCCCTTCTAGTGAAATGCCAGCGAAAGCTACTTTTGCTCCTCTCAACTTTGAAGTAGGGCACCCATCCTTCGCGCATTTATCGCTGTTTGTTGTGGCTGCTGCCTCGCAGATTGATTGACAGAGAGACGATTCAAAAATCTCGCCAACAAGTCGCCAACCAATCAGATGGAAGCACTGTTACCAGTGCCTGATTTAAGGCAGGGCATTCGGGGCATGTGCCCTGGGCCCTCACACTGAGGGGGCCTCCAAGAAATTCCATCATACATTTAAAAAAATAGTTAAAGTGAAAAATTTCCAAATTTTGCTATAATTATAATGATTGTTGTTTTTTCGTCAATGGATAGAGGTATTACTGCGCTGTTTTATAAATCGGCAGTATGATCTTTCGAGGAAACAATCAGCTCATCGGAAAAAATTGCAATATTTTCGCAAAATGCAAATACAGCTGCATACTGCCGATACTGCATTCCAAACTCTCACTAAGGCTAACTAAATCTGAGGCACCCACTGCAGTGCAGATACATGGGCGCGATGTACGTTGATCCGATAGACAAGCATTGGATCCAGTTAAGTCTTACTGTTACCAATAAAATGGAAAGTGTAAATAATTTTTAGACTCGTGAATCAAACATATACAGTTTGTTTTGATTGTTTTAATATTAAAATACGACGAAAAGGGGCCCATTGGACAGGAGTGCCCTGGGCCTCCAAATGAGTAAATCGGTCCCTGACTGTTACAACCGTATACCCAGCATTCCTGGATTTTACAAACCGAAACCAAAACACGTACGCTCCTTCTTCCTTTATTATTATTCTATGGAGAAACACTAACGCATGCGACACAAAAATCGATGATATTTCTACATTGCGAATGGCAACAACTGGACGTAAATAAATGAAAAGTAGATTTTTTACTTTCTTCTATAGAGCAGGCGCACGTGACGTCACTGTGACAAATGACTCCGCACGTACTTTATAATGTAGGCAAAAGGTGGGATAAAGCACCAATGGAAAGGCATTTTACCTACATGCGCAAAAGTTGCAGAATAGCGTCGCTTGTTTATAAACATGCGCCTGCTCTACATGTAATATAGAGAAAGTATTGGATTCGCGAAAATTTTCGACCTCCGTTTTTTGACGGATCTACACGTTTTGGGGTGTCCTGAACACGAATTGATAGTTTTTAGAAAATGTCTGTCTGTCTGTCTGTATCTTTTTGTGGACACTGTATCTCACGAACCAATGAATGAAATTTAACCAAACTTGGTATTTAGTTGCACCCTGACATGAGCTGGTGCTGATTAGATTTGGGGATCAATAGCTCGACAGGTGGCGCTGTGATCGCATTTTATGCAAATTTTTAACATGGCAGCATAGGACAAAATTCCGTATAAATGGGCATAATGAGAGTTATTTTAAACTTGTGATTGTAAAATTAATATGAATTATTGATAATAGTAGTAGTTAACTAGGAAAAAAAAATTGTGCATTTGGGGGCATCGGTTCCCCCCTGGGGGGGAAGTACCCCCCGGGGAAGTAAATTTTCAAGATGGGTATCTTTCGAAAGGTCTCGTTGATAATAGTAATAGTTAACTAGGAAAAAATTTTTGTGCATGTGGAGGCATCGGATCCCCCCCCTCCGGGGGGGAAGTACCCACCCGGGGGGGGGGCAAAGTTTCAAGATGGGTATCTTTCGAAAGGTCTCGTCAATACCTTTAAAACGAATGGTTGAACCATAAATCTGTGATAATTTAAAACAAAGTTATCGATTTTTTTTTACTTTTAACGAAAAAAAACTTAGAAAAAAAATTGCGAAGGGAGGGTCGAGGAGGGCACTGGCCCCGGTCACCAAAATCAAAAAATTCTTTCTTCAAATTTTCCTTTAGAAATTCGAATTTTTAATATTACTTATTTTTAAAACTCTCTTTTCATTTTTTGCAATGAATCTATCACCATATTTTTAACGACATTTTTAAAAGGAAAGATCTTTCTTTTAGAAACCGATTTCAAGAAAGCAACATAATGAAACAGCTGAGTAAGGTGGCGGCGGTGACAGCATGCTTTCGTTCAGAAGCGAAAATAAGATTGAATCACCGTCGATCTCGTGTAGGATGGTAGGAGATATGTGTAATAAATATTGCATTACAATAAATAGGAGCTCAATTCAAAGCTTTATTTAACTAAAATTGGAGCATAAGCAGCAACATCGCGATATAAGAGAATAAGATATAAATAATAAAGAGAATATGGAATATTAACAATATACGAGAGTTGCCACGTGGTAATACATAATATCAGTGTTGCCACACACATAAATATACCACAATCACCCCTCCCCAAAGTTAGTTCAGTCTGTTATATAATCCATCAAATAGGTTGGTTGGCGCCTCTGTCTTTTAGGACGTAAGGATGGACCATCAGGCAAATTATCCTCAGCATATTTTCTGGGACTCCCCAGGAGAAGTTCTGGATTGCTAGGTCTTGGTGAAGCACTATTCTCAGGAGATGCGGGTTCTAGAGACCTATCGACCAACGCAGAATTCTGGTGAAACGAGGAAGGTGGGTGCAACTGATTGTCATCAACGTCTGTTTTATCTATAGTAGGTGTAGAGATTTCTTCTCTAGGAGCTAGGTGTCGTATAGAAACACTGGTTTCCCGTCCATCAGGTAATCTAACATGAGCATAATCTGGGTTTGCTTCAATGAGTTCGACTTCTTGAACAATAGGCCCATACTTATTAGTTCGGACATGGTTTCTCATCAGTACGGGTCCAAGATGAGATAGCCAGGTAGGTAATGAGCTTCCGTTGTGGGATCTTTTAGCGTGGATGAACATACGCTCGTGAGGTGTAACATTGGTAGCAATACATAGGAGAGAGCGGATTGAGTGTAGGGCTGGTTGAATTACCTCTTCCCAACGTTCGATTTTCATTTTCTTAGAGTGTAATGCCAATTGTATGGATTTCCATATTATTGCATTATATCTTTCTACCTGGCCATTACCCGAAGGATTGTATGCGGTAGTCCGGCTTGTTGCAATTCCAAGTGATGTTAGGAAGGATTTCAACTCCCTAGAAATAAATGATGGTCCTCTGTCAGAGTGTATGTATGCGGGAATTCCAAAAATAGAAAAAACATTCTGTAAGTTAGTAATTATAGTAGCAGCTGACATATCAGAACAAGGAATTGCAAAAGGGAATCTCGAAAACTCATCCACGATAGTAAGAAGAAAACGATTTCTAGAAACTGAGGGTAAAGGGCCTTTGAAATCTAGGTTCAATCTTTCAAATGGAGCAGTTGCTTTAATTAATTTTCCTTCATTTTTACAGAAACGTGGCTTTACTTCATTACAGCAATAACACGAGTTTATGACCTTTTTGATGTCATCAAGAGAGAAAGGTAAGTTTTTAGACCTAACCCAATGGTACATTCGTGTAATTCCGGGATGACACAAGGCGTCATTCAGCTCCTTCAAATTCACTTGTGGACTTATAGCTGCAGTTATTCTAGATAATGTATCGGCTGTTGCATTTCTTTTTCCCGGATGGTATATTATGTCAAATTTGAAACAAGCAAGTTCCAATCTCCATCTCATAATTTTTTCATTTTTAATCTTACTACTATGGCATTGATCGAACATGAATGCAACTGATCTTTGATCTGTAAAGACCTCAAAGTGACGGCAAATCAAGTAGTGCCTCCAGTTTCGTAGAGACTCTACAATAGCATAGGCTTCTTTTTCAATAGAGGAGTGCCTTCGTTCAGATGCATTCAATGTTCTAGAGAAGAATGCTATAGGACGTTCAGCCTGACTTAGGGTGGCCCCGATGGCGAATTCTCACGCATCACCACTCTAAAAGGAATATTGTCTTCAATAGCAGCTAAGGAAGCATCAGCTATATCAGATTTTAGAAAATTAAATGCTTTAGCAGCATCTTTTGTAAGGGGAAAAGGGCCTTTCGTTAGCAAAGGCCGAATTCTTTCAGAGAAATTAGGGATCCAACGACAATAATGGGCAAACATCCCTAGGGCTCGCTGTAAGGAGGCAGTGTCTTTAGGGATAGGCATGTTCATTAGGGGTGCAAGTCTATCAGGATCGGGTTTTATTATTTTGTTTGTAATAGAGTATCCTAATAATTTCACAGATTTAGTAGAAAATCAGCATTTATCTTCACTTAATGTCAAGTTATATTTCTTGGCAGCAGACATAAATTTCTCTAAGTTACGGTCCTGCTCGTCTTGATTTTTCCCACATATCGTTACATCATCACGGTAAGGAAAAGTGCCTTCTAACATTTCATTTGCAATTATTTTGTCTATGGTTCTCTGGAAACCAGCAACTCCATTTGTAACACCAAAGGGTACTCGAAGAAACTTATATAATTTACCATCAGCCTCAAAGGCTGTATAATGTTTCTCAGAATGCTTGATGGGTACTTGGTGGTAAGCGCTCTTAAGATCAATAGTGCTAAATACTTCATATTTGGATACGCGTGCAATCAGCTCTTCAATTTTGGGCAGAGGATAGGCATCAAGCATTTAAAATTGTCTGTGAATAATCTACAACCATTCTGGGTTTGTGGTGTTCTCCTCTCACTACAAATGCTTGAGCACGCCAAGGAGAGTCACTTGGCTCGATTACACCTTCTTTCAATAGTCTACTTATCTCTGCAGCTATAAATAGCTTGTCTTCCTCAGTTTGACGCCTTGATTTAGTAATGATAGGTCTGGAGTCTGGTGTTAAATTAGAAAAGAGTGAGACAGGAGGTACAAGGACCATCGCCAGAGAACATATTTTAAGTGGTGGTCGTTCCCCATTGAAATCAATCTCAACTGAAGAATGGTCTTTTAGTAAGTCGTGACCGATTAGTAAATCTGCACAAAGATTTTTCATGATCAAAACTTCAGCATTTCTATATAAATTGTTTTGTAATTTTACAGTTACTGTACTACAATCTGTAATGTCCGAACTCAGGGAGGAATTAGCCATTGTTATTCTGCCGAAGTATGGTTTAGTTTGAATTCGACACTTTTCCACAAAACGCTGATTTATGAAACTGAGAGAGCTGCCAGTATCAATCAAAGCATTTAGTTCGATACCATTAATTAGGGCTTCAGTTAGTGACTTTTGGAGACAATTAGGAACTGCAGATACCGATGCTAAGGTGTAGGTCGCTGCAGTCGAATTTGTAGTTTTGCGCAAAGATTTTGACTTGCATACTCTTTGATAATGCCCCTTTTTACCGCATCCACGGCATAGTGCCTCTTTAGCAGGGCAGACACTTCGTAAATGGCGATCATACCCGCAAAAGAAACATTTCCCAGATCGAACATGAGTAACCGCTGCAGACTGAACTTCTTCAATGTGACTTATTGGCTCTTCAGTAGTCGCCACAGGTGTTGAATAAGTTATACTTGAATATGAAGCAGAGTGATGTTCGGCTAGCTCTAGAGCTCTAGCCTGATCGTAAGCCTTTTCTAGAGTAATAATCGTATTTTCTAGAAGACGTTCCCGAATGCGTGAACTTTTTAAGCCCCGAATGAAGGCATCCCTAGCATACTCGTTTCTGTACTGTTCGGCTGTAACGGCCTTGAAATCGCACTCCTTGCTCATTTGTTTTAGTATTTGCAGATATTCATCTGCAGATTCGCTTGACTGTTGTGTTCTTGATGCCAAGCAGTGTCTGGCAAAGATTTCGTTTCTCTTTGTAATGTACAAAGAATCCAATATTTCGATAGCGTCGTCATACTTTTCACAGTCACTTATGTATTGAAAAATATTTGCGGAAACATAATTGCATAACGCTTGTAGCTTATGATCATCTGTAATGTCAGTTACTTGAGATAAAGAGTTCGAAAAAGTTCTTTTCCAATGCTTCCACTTCGACTCAGCACCCGTACAAGTGGGTTCGACATCAAATCTTTCAGGTCGCAACAGTCGTTCCATCTTGTCAGTAAACGCGTTTTTCGATTTGAATTTTAGTTAAATAAATTGTAATAAATATTGCATTACAATAAATAGGAGCTCAATTCGAAGCTTTATTTAACTAAAATTGGAGCATAAGCAGCAACATCGCGATATAAGAGAATAAGATATAAATAATAAAGAGAATATGGAATATTAACAATATAGGAGAGTTGCCACTTGGTAATACATAATATCAGTGTTGCCACACACATAAATATACCACAATATGCGTACGCACAAGTTTGCAGGCTCAAATGGACGAGCCCAAGATCAAATCTATATAGTATAGTGACGCCCATAATGCAGATCGACATATCTAAGTTCCGGAAAACAGAATAAATGTATGGAAGTTTAAGTTTGACTGGGAAACCTGGCCGTTTTTGTCCTGGTAATCGAGTAAAGAGATTGGCAGTCCATGAAACCTCGAATAATATCATCTAAATGCAATCTTTAACTGATTTGTCCTGGATCCAGAAGTAAAAGTCCATCATCCAGGCAGTTTACAGGTAACATTTCAAAATCTTCCTTATTTACTGTGGCAATAACAAGTCTTAGTAAGGATTACCGTGTTTGGGTTTTCGATACTGGAGCCAGCCCTCAACGATATTGATTTATTTGATGACTTTAAGCCTTTGAAGGAGAAACTCACAGTAGCTATCTCTAATACTGACTTTCCAATAAAGGGGACAGGGGATGTACAAATAAGAGTTCATAATCATGGTATTACTCTTCGTAAAGTTTTATATGCACCTAATTTGAGGAAAAATTTAATCTCTGGCCCACAATGTGGTGCAGATAGGTGCAAAGTTCATTGGTGAGAGGGGTAAGATAAAGGTTATTAAGAATAACAAATTTTTATTGATTGCTCACTTAGATGATGGCATTTATTATGTTTATACTGACCCTCCTAGTGATGCATCTTGTATGCAAGTCAAAAAAGTTCATTTCCCCCCTTTTCAGATATGGAAACATGGCATAAAACATTTGCACATGTTAGTGCTGAATTGATAGAGAATACTTGCAAAAATAATGGTGCAAGAGGGCCTTGTTCTTAACTAAAATTCTACATCATAATTTCTATGATAATAATGTTTTTTATAATATCGGAAGAGGTATATTTTTCTACTCCTCTTGAACGGCTTTCCAGAGTCCACAAAGCGTTGTAGGTCGGTGTTTGTATAATGTTGATTTTAAGAGTCGAAAAATACAAAAATCCAACAGTGATACATCAGAAGATTTAGCAGGAATGTCAGTGAAGGGTATGGTTTTAATTCCCGTTTTTTGTTCCATTTTTTTCTAGAAAAGCAATTGCGGATTGTGATGTGTGGCTGCTTGTTTTGTCTTGATACAGTTCAATCGATTGATAGCATTGTGGATAAAGATCTGGATTTTCATTTTTAAAAATTGGAATTAAAATATGTTCTTGAGAGTATTTAGAGTTGATTTTGACATTTTTTTGCTTTTATCTTGCGCTTGTATGAAAAACCAGTGGCAATCATAAATCCTTTAGAAAAACTTTCTTTTGATGCTTTGAGCCATGTAGCAAAATTTTTTTTCTCCACTTTTGTGATAATAAATTGACCTTTTTTTATTGCAACCACTTAAATAGACCCAAGATTCATCTGTTGTTGCAACATTTTTCCATTTTTCTCCTGATAAATGCTTTTCATAAAGATTTCACTAAAAACAATCTTTGGAAAGAGCGGAAACCTATCCTTCCATCCATTGCCATTTTAAAAGCGCATTTTTGCATCTAAACAAAAATTCTAAATATCAGAAGATAAATAAAACTTCCAAAAATATAACTGTTGTGAAAATAAAATTCTCCATGCAAACGATTTTTTCTTACTGCGAAATAAAATCGTCTAAAAAATGTGCGAACAGCCTCTGTAGAAGGGGTGAAAAATATGTCCTCTCCATTATTGATGAATATTCTAAAGGAGTTGCTGTACACCCTATGACAAGTAAATCGAATGTGTTTGAAATTTTTGAAACGCATGTAGAAAGGGCTGAGAGATCGTTAGGAACTACATTAAAAATAATAAAAACTGATAATGGAACTGAGTTCGTAAACCATAAATTTAAATCTTTCTGTAGAGAAAATGGTATTGAACATGAAATGACTAATCTTTATTCTCCTGAACAAAATGGAATCTGTGAGAGATTTAATCAAACTCGATGGTATAAGGACTATTCTAAAAGATTGTGAAATGTCTCGCCAATTTTGGCCGGATGCAGCTTGGTATTTTGCATATACATGGAATCATGTGTGTCACAAAAACCAAAAGAAAACTCCATTTGAACTTTATATGGGCAATTAAATCCTCAGTTCGCCATTTACAACTTTTGGAACAACTGCTTATCTTGGTATCCCTAGCCAAAAGACAAAGAGATCGTCAAAGTTTGATCCCAAGGCAAAGAAAGGCATAATGGTGGGATATGCTTTCAGAATGCATGGTTTTAGAATCTGGCTTCCCGAAGAAAAGAAAATAGTAGAAACCGCAAATGCTAAATTTGTAAGTAGCCAAGTTGATCAGAAAAGCACCACAGAGAGCAGAGGAGCATCACTGGGTCCAATACCTCAACAATTAGATTCCCCAGAAAGTTCCGATAGTGAAGAAAGTACACGAAATTTATCACTCCCCTACATTCCTTGGATGGAACTTCCGGTAGTAGTCCCTAAAGAAGAGGAATCTGAACAGTGTGAAAGTGCTTCTGACCTTACCACATCTCTGAAAATAGTTGACTGGGAAAGAAAACCTAGGAGGATTGGTTCCAAAACTGAAGTATATTATTTTGAAAAAGGAAAAACTGAGTAGTTGAGATCATTGGATGGTGTTGAAAGTTATTGTACTAAAAACAACTGATTATTTGAACCTGATTTTTTTTTATTTTTCGTTATCTGATTTATCTAGTGGAATACCATGACTGTGATGTATCGAAGGCTGGAAATCATGAAGAAGCCTATCCTTTTTTCTTTCGAGAAATTTATTTAATTCTTGTTTTACAAACACGATACGACACAGACACAATTAACATAAATAAAACACGTAAATATTTCACATAATTTAAAATGAACTTTGAATTTCCAGTACACCAAATAAAAAATGAGCGGGACTCAAACTCGGCGTTTACACTTCTCGGTGTCGCATCATTCACTCTCTAAAACAAAACCAGTCTCTCTTCAATCGAAAGTTCTTTCTCAGCGTTAGACAAATAGCGCCCTCTAGTGAGTTTTAAACTCATTGCAGTATCCAACACCTTTAAAAACAAGTTTTAAACTCTCCACAAAAATAAGACTGGTACAAAGAAAAGGAAGAAGAGCTTCAAACAATCACGGATAGAAGAGTATGGAGACTAGAAAAACCACCAGAAAATGTTGAACTTTTGGGTTGTAGGTGAGTGTATACGTTAAAGAAAAACCAAGAGGGAGAAATTGTAAGTTTTAAGGCCAGATTAGTGGTTCAAGATTTCAAACATATAAAAGCTGAAATGTACAATGAAACTTTTAGTCCAGTTGTTAATTTTGGTATCATTCATTTTTCCTTTTCTCTCCTTGTTTCTTGTTTTAGTTGGTCTCATTTACAGTATGATATAAAAAATGCATACTTATACGCCCCTCATTCCGAATTAATTTATATTCCAGATTTTATTTTAAATAGTAAACAGCAATATGCTTTTAGATTAGTTAAAGCTTTGTATGGATTGTACCAGAGTGGTAGAATGTGGTATTTCGAGATTGATAAAGTGTAAATTAAAATAGGTTTCAAAAAGCTCGAATTGTGTAATTGTATCTATGTTTTTAATAAATTTGTAATATTGTTGTTATATGTCGATAACATTATTTTGTTGGGTAAAACAAAACTGATATTGAAAAGGTGCAAAGTTTATTGGAATCTCATTTTGATCTTAAGTCACTTGGTAGAACTAGAAAACTGTTTTGGAGTGGAGTTTGTAGAAGAAAATATGCTTTTAATTAACCAATCTAATTACACAGCAGAAGTTTTCCATAGGTTTAGTGATTATAAACCTCCTATATCATCTTTTCCTACAGCAAAAAGTACTGTTTTTTCTAAGACTCAATCACCTAAAACAAAATCAGAAATTGAAGCGATGCTAGCCCATCCTTATAGAAATTTATTAGGATGCTTATCATTTCTAGCTAGTCGTACTAGACCAGATATATATATGCAGTTAACATACTAAGCCAATTCCAGGAAAACCCTGGTTTAACTCACTAGTGTGGTCTTTTAAAACTTTTAGGTTATGTCAATGCTACTAAGGATATGTTAAACCTAAGTTGTAAATTTCCACAGTTAATCACTTACTCCGATGCTAATTTTGAATCTAACAGAGATGACCGAACTTCAGTGGGAGGTCAACTTGTATTATTAGGGAGATCACCTATCACGTGGTGTACCTCTAAGCAAAAGAGTGTATGTTTATCCACTATGGAGTCTGAATCTGTTTCAATGATTGATGCTGTCAAAGAAATGATATGGTTTTAGGTTTTAGAGTATTTAATGAATGCATTGATAAAAAGATACTTACTTGTAAAAGAAATAATCCTGTTTTATATGTTGATAATCTAGCGATAATTGATTTTGTTAAGTCTCCCATAGAAAATCACCGTACAAAGCATATTGATGTGAAATTATTTTTTAATCGTGATTTGTTCTATCAAAATTTATTTGACTTGAAATATGTTAAAAGTAATTATAACCCCGCGGACCCTCTTACCAAACCTCTCACCAAAATCAAACTTATGAAATTCATTTCCAATATGTTTAATGTGAAACAAACTGATTAACTGGATTCAATTTATGTATTTCTTATATTGTTCAAATTTTCTAAATTTCTTAATTTATATGTGTATTAAATGTATGTATTAATGAAATGTATTAACTTTTGTTTTTATACTGTTAGCTCAATCTTTCCTACCAGATCCTTGCGGGGGTGACTGAAAGCTTTATTTCCAGGGGTCGAGCAGCCTCAGGAACCGATTCGGGGAGTGTCAATTGTAAATCGTCAGAGCTCCCTGGGAGGTATCGTAATTAGGGCATAGTCGTAGCAGGAAGGCCTAATTGCGTGGGTATGTTATTTTTTATTTCTGTAAGTCCCAATTTTGTAAATTGGCACTACCACTTAAGTCCCCGAGCTACAGTATATAAGTTTTTTTAGATTGTGTAATTTGTATTATATTCTATAATTTTTTTTTTTTTTTTTTTTTTTTTTTGTTGATCGCAATTGCATTTAAGTTTTTAAATACTTTATCTCATTTAAACCATTTTTGTATGTTTAAAAAATATATATTCTTGTAATAAGTACTTGCTTTTATAATTTTTGCATAATTTATTCATATTTATATGCCTAAATATAATGTTGATTGAATGAGTGAGGCGCACCTACACTATAATTTATTACATGCATATGTACATTGAAACTGTTAATTGAAAAAAATATATTTTTGTATTTTTTTTTTATATATATAGATAGGTACAGCGTTTGTGTTAATATTATATCTTGTATTGCATATGTTTAATGTTTATTTCCTCTGTTTAGACTCATGCGAGTCCTAGGTCAACGTTTGTATGGGTCAAGATACTTAAAATGTTGTAAATAATTTTTTTCTTACACATATAAGTATACTAATTTATTCGAATATGTTAATAGAAATTTTATTGTAATGGCTTTTTCATATCTAATTTTTCACTCTAAATAAAAGAACAAATTATCTTGGTAAAAAAAAAAAAAAAAAATTAACTTATAATTAATTAGAATAATCAACTTCTTGTATTTTATATGAATTTGATCTATAATATGAATGTGTAATTTAAACAGTACAGTTTAATTTGAACTAGTTGTTTTATTAAAATTTAAGCTTTGACTTGAACAATTGATTAATTAAATCATGTTACTCGAAATAATTAGTTTTTGTTTGTATATAAATTGATATACATAATTAAGTAGATTAACCTACTTTATTGTTTAATTAGCATTGCTACATTATTTGAATCATTGTAATGCTGGAGCAGGGATCATTCATTTTCGTCTTATGTTTTTTTTTGCCTGTTTTTGGTATAATTATCGTGAGGGGGGGGCATTGTTGTAGAAACCACAACCTACCTTTCCCGGAAATTATAATTGAACTAAAATCTAAGCTATATTATTTATGCAAAATGACTTTCTTTGTATTGAAAGCTCCGTTTATGACTTTTCCATCACAGCGATAATGTCTTTGTTGCATGTGTCAAGGTCAAGGAAGAAGGAACATATTTTTCTCTCAGTGAAAAGTGAAGAAGAAACCTAGAAATTTGCATACGAATGGAGAACTAAAGAAAACAGTCAATCTTGATTTTTGGCTTTTCCCTTTTTCCTTCCTCTGGTGTTAATTCACGCTGATACCTGTATTTTGAAATTAGCATTGAAGCCATTATGGCTTAGTTGTTAAAGTATAATTTTAATGCTTTTTAAAATATGTTATTGTGATCAGTTGTTAGAAACATTAGGCCATTTTCCCACCTGCTCCAGTAACTAAATATTTTTCTTTCTGTTTTTGAATTTAATTAAACCATGAAACATTTTTCATTTAAAGTTTTTAAAATTTTATTTTCATTTGAATTAATTTATTGTAACTATTCTTTCAATTTGTTTGAATAAAATTAATTAGTTTTCTAAACTGACTCCTCACTTAATATCTACATACACAATACACACATCTTTTATTTTTCAGATGAAGCTTTTAAAAGGATGCTGATTTTATTAAGTTGTAAACATCCTAGGTTGTTTTCCACTGCTCTAGTATAAATGGTTATAGCCGTTGCCTGCTATAATCTAACATAACAACTGTAAAAACCACGTAATACATGCAAAAGGATATCTAAAAAAGGCTTCTAAAAATATCTTCTGTGGCAGTTTTCAAGAAAATCGTTAGCGTCGTTTTTGAGATATCGACTTTCACCAAAACTTAGCATACTCATAAGTTATGAGTGCTAGTGATCTGCCTAAACCAGTGAAGGTAGCCTTCAAGACTAAGGACACTTATACTTTGGAACCTGGTCTCTTGCTGAAGCGGATCAACCGGTTAAACCCAGGGTTGAAATCGGATAAGTGGCGTGTTCTACACAAGCTTGTAGAACCACACTCCATACGATGGATCTCTGAGGTTGATCGGGAGGCTGCTGAATCAATAAAGGAAGCCGGGTTTGCTGCTTACACAGGTCTGGATAGGGGAATTTTTAAAATTATTAATGACCCTAATTCCAAGTCCATTAAGGAGGATTCTGCTGAAAAGCAAGAAACCTCCTCTCAAGTAAGTGATTCCGTTACTTTCTCTGAGAATAATGAATTACTTAAAACTAAATAAATGGATATTGATACCAGTTCTGAAGGTACCACTGTTCCTAACTCACCTATATCTATAAGTGAGTTTGAAAATGAGCTACAGGCATTGGGTATAGAGGAACAGAAGATTAAAACTCCACCTAATGGTGTTGGAGAGGAACTTTCCTCTTAATTAGGCCTTTCCTCTTATGATGTGTCCTATGGACAGCAGTTGTAAGGTGGCTCAAATTAATCTACACCATAGCAGTGGTGCTTCTGGCATTTGAAGCATGAAGCTGGCTAAAAGTGAGATTGTCATTGCTTTAATACAGGAGCCCTGGACTCTTAACGGTAAAGTCCTGGGTCTTGGGGTCAAAGGTTATACTATATTTTATGATGCTACTTGTGTTACGCCTAGGACTCGCATTGTTGTTAGTTCTTAACTTAAAGTTTTAAACCTTATCAAATACCTTGATGGTGATAATGTTGCTATCAAAGTTTTCTATGACTATTAGGGATATAGAGATGAAATAATCTTTATGTCTTCTTATCTTCCCTTTGAAGAAAATGATCCTCTTTCAATAAAAGTGAAGGCTCTAATTGAATACTCTATTGAGGCTAATGCCAAATTGATTGTTGGTTGTGATGTTAATGTTCACCATATCTTATGGGGCAGTACCAACTGCAACAAACGTGGTGAGGATTTACTTGAAGACATATTGTATTATAATCTATGTCTTCTTAATCATGGCAATGAACCTACCTTTGTTACGTCTAATAGAAGGGAAGTCATTGACATTACAGTATGCAATAATAATTATTTTGAATACATCAAGGATTGGAAGGTGTTAAATGAAATAACTTTATCTGACCACCGACTAATCATTTTTTTCTGTTACAGGGTCACACAGAGTTGTAAATGAGTGTAGGAACCCTAAAAAAACAAACTGGGGTTCTTATAAGGAAATACAGCAGGCGATGACTCTTAATATTGCAAGTAAGTTATCTTCTGTAATTGACTTGGAGTTGGCTGTTGACCAGTTGCAACATATCATTCTCCTGTCATATTACGATAATTGTAAGGCTACTTTCACTGACTCACCAAGGTTAGTTCCTTGGTGGTCTAAAGAGCTCAGTGTTTTACATAGTAACTGTAGGAAGCTCTTTAATAAAGCCAAGAAATGTGGTGATTGGGGCTCATATAAAGCAGCCCTCACCACATACAATAAGGCCATTCGGGCTGCTAAGAGGAATTCCTGGAGGCAGTTTTGTGATGGTATTAATGATGTCTCTACCACTGCCAAAATTGTTAAAATCATGGCTAAAAGTAGAGGTTGTAATCTGAACACTATTAAGTGTTCTAGTGGTAATTATACAAATTCTGGGAAGGAAACATTAAAAGAAATGTTTCACATTCACTTCCCAAACCCTGATATTGTTGAAAATGGCAGTTTTACCCCTTGCAATTATCCAATTGTTAATTGTGGAAAAAGCAGATGGAATATTGCTAAAAGATAGTCACTTACGACAAAGTTGTTTGGGTTATCAATTCTTTTAAACCTTTTAAAACACCTGGTATGAATGGCATTTTTCCTGCTCTTCTTCAGGTAGGAGTACAAACTCTTGCCCCCATACATTGTCAGATTTTTCGAGCTTGTGTTGCCTTCGGACATATTCCAACTGCTTGGAGGCATACTAAGGTTATCTTTATTCCAAAAATTGGTAAGGACAACTATTATGAGGCTAAATCATTCAGGCCTATTAGTCTCATGTCTTTTTTGTTAAAGACAATTGAGAGACTTGTTGATAAGCATATCAGGGAAGTCTTGTTGAATAGTAATCCACTTTCTAATGTTCAACATGCCTATTAACTGATCTACTGATACTGCCTTATTTAATCACTCTTTTACTCTAGAAAGCACTTTAAAGTATAAGGAGATTGCTCTTGCTGTTTTCCTTGATATTGAAGCTGCTTTTGATAAGATCCCTATCGAAACTGTCATTTGGTCCCTTAATAGGAGGAGCATTGATAGTACTGTTATTAATTGGATTAAGGATTTGCTTTCCTTCCAGTACATTCATGCTACTCTTGGTAGCGATGAACTCATTATTCATGCTAAAGCAGGATGTCCACAAGGTGGAGTCCTGTCACCCATCCTATGGTGTCTTGTTGTCGATTCACTTCTTAATATCATCATAAGCTCTGGGTTAATGTGCATTGGTTATGCTGATGACGTGGTCCTAATTACTAGAGGTAAGTTTCTGAGCACTGTCTCTTGCATTATGTCTAATGGACTTAAGTGTATTGAAAGGTGGTGTAATGCTGAAGGTCTTTCAGTTAATCCACAGAAAACTACAATGGTTGCTTTCTCGAATAAGAGAAACCTGAAAATAGAGAATATCAAGCTCTTTGATCAGGTAGTTGTTCTGATGAGGTAAAGTATCTTGGTGTTTATTTTGGCACTAAGATGAACTGGAAAAGGCACTTTGATTATTGTCTTGAAAAGGCAAAAAAGTCTTTTGGATGTGTAGAAGTGCTATTGGTAGAACTTGGGATTTAAATCCTAAGACTATTTTATGGATTTATAGTATGATTATCTGCTCTATTGTCACTTATGGTTTCATTGTCTGGTGGTCGAGAATCAAGCTAGATTCTGCTGTTAGGGAATTTAACAAACTTCAGCGTATGATCTGTATAGCTATGACTGGCTGTATCAGATCTACACCTACTGCTTCTTTTGAGCTTTTACTTGATTTACTTCCCCTTTCCATGCATATAGAAGCTGAGGCTTTGATATGCATGTGGAGGCTTAAATATTTAGGACATTGGAAGATTTACTCAAACTACTTGTCCTGGAGGAATTTTGATTGTGAGTTTCTTAGGTGTCCTGTTCTTGACATGTCCAGCGATTGTATGCTTGTCAGGTATGTCTTTGATAAACCCTATCATGTTCTTCTTCCGACAAGGGATGTTTGGGATTCTGTTCCTGTCCATGGTAGTGGTTGTACTATTTGGTACACTGATGGCTCTAAAATGAACAAGAATACTGGTACTGGTGTCTGTTGTCCTGATGATGGCATTAGTAATTTCTGTTCTCTTGGCATATTTTCTAGTCTATGCTGTTTTAATGTGTTGCAAAATTTGTATAGACAAGAGTCATGTGAACAGATGTATTCACATTTGTTCAGACAGTCAAGCAGCTTTATTGGCACTGCGAAAGAATGTATTCACTTCTTGTACTGTTTGGGCGTGTCATTCTCTGCTTTGCCAACTTGCAGCTAATAATAAAGTTACTCTTTACTGGGTGTCTGGTATTTCTGGTAATGAGTTGGCTGATGGTTTGGCAAGGAAAGGCTCTGCTACAACCTTTGTTGGTCCAGAGCCAGTGATTGGAATTTCACACAATCTTATCAGGAGTACTGTCTTTGATTTATTCAGGCAAAGGCAATACTTGAACTGGCATAATATTAAGGGCCAGAGGCAAGCAAAAACCAAACGAGCTTAACAGTGGTAATCCTAGTGTTAAGGATAAGGAACTTTTTATGTTGAATAGAAATGGCATCAGAAAAGTTATTGGCCTTTTAACTGAGCACTGTGCTTTAAGGAGGCACCTTACACTTATGAATGTTAAAGATGACCCAACTTGTAGGGGTTGCTTATGTAATAAAGAAACAGCTGTCCATGTTCTTTGTGAATATGAGGCTTATTCTGCCTATAGGTTTGAACACCTGGGTCGACACTTAATTGAACCCTGGGAGCTTCATAATATTCCTATTAGATGTCTGCTGAACTTTGCTTCTGCAACTGGTCTTTTTTAGGGACTTTTGGGGTTTGTACAATAGACCTCTGGTCGCAGTGCTTGATTCTTCGGAACCACCCATCTTTAAGTCTAACTCTAGCGCACTCATTTGTTGACCAGGAAACAACAATTATATACGAAAGGATATCTAAAAGGAAGTTAATATGACAAGTTTGAAAAAAATCCGTACAGTCGTTTTTGAAGGAACGCACTTGCTAGACCTCAAATTAACTTACATAGGACGGCTATCAATTTTCCTGAACTAACCAACTAATATGGACGAAAGGACATATAAGGTGTTTTTTATATCAACTTTGAAGAAAACTGTCAGAGCCGTTTTTGAGATATGGACTTACGGTCCCACTTACGGTTTCCGATGACCCTCTTCCATTTTTCCAATTTTCACGAAAAGTACAAAACTAGTTGGCATAGGTGGACTCTGCTCAGTTCCCCATCATATATACGTTCTGATAAATTTCTAGTGCTGGACCATATAATAATCATGTTAAGAGAAATGAATTTGACCAAACATTTGGCACAGTGACGGAATGAAATCCCCGGCTAATAGGCTACCCATCGTTTACTTAGATATATTTATCTTATTCTAATCTATTAATTTGTTTAATTGGGGTTCAAGTATGTAGTTTAGTTTTCATGCTACTATTTCCAATGCAACATTCCCCAAAATGCATATTTATATGGAATATCGCTCCAATTTGCTATATTGATAAAATCTTCAATTTTGAATAACTTACAAAATTTTCCTATTAGAATATTTGTATTCAATCATGTTCAAACAAGTATCATAAATGTTATTTTGAAGTTGTCTGCTATATTTATGATCCTCAAAATGGACGTTTATGCTCAATTTTGCCCTATTCTGCCATGTTAAGTAAATCGTAAATTCCAAATAACTTGCAAAATTTTTAAATTAAAAAATTCATTGTCAGGGATGTTCATGCCAGTATCTTAAATGATATTTTAAAAGTGTTCCGACATCTTTATGATGAAAATATCTCTCAAAGTGGACGTTTATGCGAAATTTTGCCCTATTCCGCCATATTAAGTAAATCATAAATTTAATTTTCCCATTTCCCTCAATTTCAAAATTTAAATCTTTTACAGCTATAGTCATATTTTCATTTAGTAAAGAATTATGCTGGAAAAATAAGTCCCTTTTGAAACAAAATGATGAGATGCTCCCGTATCAAAAATCTAAGAACATCCCTCTTCAGATTCAGTTAAATTAGAATGCATAATGAATAAAATATTTCTTGACTTACGTCTGTTCCGACAAGCTCTTCTTTCAGTATATTCAGACAGTCTAACATCATATTGAGGTCAGTTGGGGCTGTATCTTGCATCAGGATGAGTTCTATTAGTATGAAAACAATCTGGAGACTGGAAATTCCTCTGTTTATGGCCTGGACTAAAACTTTTCCTGGAATTCCTGGGCCGAAACTGTCCCTCATTACTTTGGCAATGATCGGTGAAAACACTTTCTTGAATATTTTTAAATTTACAGACTGACTGGTGATGGTCATATTTCTCACAAAAGGCACACTTTTGTCTTGATGTAACTGCATTTATTAAACCTGGCATTCTTCCTCTATCACTATCACGGAGATTTAATCGGGCCTCCTCAGTGGATAATACACTAACAATATCATTAAATTTAAATTTTTCATTAGGCCAACGCAGTATGTTTTGGACAATACTATTAAAACTGCTAGGTAAATACCTCAGCAATTGAAATGAAGTATAAATATTGTCATAAATTTTTCATTTCAACCCCTGAGCTGGTTTGAAAATCTAAGTAATCTAGCAGCATAAAGTGAAATATTTTCATTTGGTATAATTTTACATTCAAATAACTCAGTAAATATTTTCATATGGAATGACCTTGAATCCGGCAAGTAATTTGATTTAAGTGCATCCCAAACTTCGATGGGATTATCATAATTTTTTACAAATTTCCAGAATTGGGGTTGAATATTTAAATATAATGTAGCTAAAACATGATCTGATCGGGTTTTTAATTTTGCTCTTCATCTGAAACTTTTTCGCACTTTTTGGGAATTGTTTTATGTTGATTTATTATTTCCCAAAGTCCGTAACTAATTAACAGATATTTTATATCAGCCGACCAACTACTATAATTGGTGGCATTAAGTTTTTCAATAGTGTAAGCAGATTCAGCCATAATGGAAAAACTACAAAAAGCAATAGCCCCTGCGAATCAGATACACGTTAAAAAAAAATTGCTCAGATTAAAGAAAACAGATTAAATTTCCAAGTCAAAAGAACTATAGGCTGGGCAAAGCCTATAACCATTTTGCTATCCAGTTTACGGGATATCTATAATTTTAGTGAAGATCTTATTGAAAAACTATTTTTCATCTGAAAATTACAGTAGGAGTTAGGCTGAATTTGACTTGGATTAAAAGACACAATTGAAAATTAAATAAATTTACGTTATGTCAATTTTATTGAAAACTTGAAACAAGTGTAAATCTAACAACAACAGTAACTATATTAATAAAAATGAACAATATATTAAGTAATGACAAACCCAGCTCAAGTATTTACTCAGAAAATTTAAAACTGCATTTAAATTATGGCCAAGAAATTAAAGACAAAAATATTATACTGCTGAGGAAAGTCATGGATGACTTTTACCTTAAAAATAATTAAACATCAGCAAAATAAATTAGAAACTGTCATCTTTACTAAATACATGTATAAAATGATGACATTAAAAACTATCTATACCATGTAAAAGCCGACGAACCACATCATGTAAAGTAAAACAAGGTAAAGCAAACATGCATCCATAAGCTATATTTACATAAAAACTGAACGAACATGTGACTGGCAGAAACAACGCCTGCATACGGGAATCAATGACCGTATATGGCGAGAGACGATATGCGGAGCTCTGGAACGTGCCCGCCATCTGCCGAAACTTCCAGCAACTAAGCATTCTAGGCTAAAGTATAGCTCTGAGAAGCGTGATCAACTTTGAAGTGTAAACAAACGAGGATATTACGTTAAGATTATAAATTTCTTAAAGATTCATTTCAAATAATTAAATTGATGAAGGTAAGTTTTAAAAATGTTATTTAAACAAGAAATAAGGTTTATATTTATATATATGGATCTAAGTTAGCAAGAAGTTTTAAAATAAAGACATTGCTGCTATATGTAACACTTGGGTGACCACTGCATCCACGTGTTAGAGTTATGGACGGCTCCACGTGTTAGAGGTATGGACGGCACCACGTGCTGCAATCGGCCAAAAAAAATCAGAATAATCGACGATAAAATGTTAACATCAGTCATCTTTTTCATTAAAAATCATATCTCGTCACCACTACTATAAATGTAAAATGAGTAAAAGGTTAAATGATGACCAATTCGTAGATAACATACAGTAAAGGTTTATTCACAGACATGCTACATGCTTGCCGACAGCAGACACACTGATTGCCACACTCCTGGGAAGTGCATTGTATTTTGGGCTGCTAGTGGCGCCATCTCTAGATTGTTACAATTAAAATTAGTTTAAAGTATACTTACAACAATAATATACTTATCTTTAATAAATAATAAAATTAATATTTGATAATATTGATCACTACTACAACTACTCAAGGCAACTTTATTTTTTTCTACAGAATATAAACAGTAATTATTGAACTATGTGTATCAATGAAGTTTGGAGATGTAGCAAATATAATGATTTATGTCAATGGTACTAAGAATGAAAGCATCTGTGCAAAAGGTAAATTTCATTGAATGAAATTTAAATGTGATGTAAGACAACCGATAACTGACTTGTATTCCCATTTTATTATACAGATTATTACGAAAACTTTGAAAATTTTGTGTGTGGCCTGGGAGAAATACCCTCCATGGAAGAGGAGAAAGGGGTATTTCTAAGGAGTCCTAGTTCATATTTATGAAAATTTTGGAGAAAACCCTAGTAAACTCTGAATGGCTATGCCAAGGAACATGACTTTAGATCGAACCCAGCATCTCGTCACCACTACTATAAATGTAAGGTGGGTAAAAGGCTAAATGACGACCAATTCGTAGATAACATACAGTAAAAGTTTATTCACAGACATGCTTCATGCTTGTCGACAACAGACACACTGATTACCTCACTCCAGGGAAGTACATCGTATTTTAGGCTGCTGGTGGCGCCATCTCTAGATTGTTACAATTAAAATTAGTTTAAAGCATACTTACAACAATAATATACCTAAATAATAAAATTAATATTTGATAATATTGATTACTACTACAGCTACTCAAGGAAACTTTATTTTTTTTCTACAGTATATAAACAGTAATTATTGAATTATGTATCTCAATGAAGTTTGGAGATGTAGCAAATATAATGATTTATGTCAATGGTACTAAGAATATCAGCAATGAAAGCATCTGTGCAAAAGGTAAATTTCATTGAATAAAATTTAAATGTGATGTAAGACAACTGATAATTTACTTGTATTCCCATTTTATTATACAGATTATTACAAAAACTTTGACAATTTTGTGTGTGGCCTGGGAGAAACACCCTCCATGGGGGAGGGAAAAGGGGTATTTCTAAAGGGTCCTAGTTCATAGTTATGAAAATTTTGGAGAAAACCCTGCTAAACTCTGAATGACTAGACCAAGGAACGTGAATTTAGATCAAACCCAGCACCTCATATATATCAGTTTCAACAGCAAACCTCTTGGCCACTGGTGGATCACTGTATATAGCCCAAACAATGCTGGAACAATTTGTTTTATCACCATTTTCGAATTTCGATGACTTTCTTTTCCCAAAGACAAAAGTGCTTTGACTTTAAAGACCTTTTATTTTAGATATATTTCTTTGCGCTATCATTAGGTGACAAGAGTTTGGTATATCCCATGTTAGCAACACTAAATTTCTCAAGACAAATCTTTCAGAATGCAAAAACTACTATTAGCGAAATGTTTGCACTATTCAGAAATTTTATTACCATTTTCATAAACTATAATCAGCCAATCAGAAGAAAACTCTGAATTCTGAGCATTTTGAAATTTAACTAAATGAAGCAAACAAGCAAAATGCTAAAGCGAAAATATATTCCAAACTCCTGATAATGTAAACATGAAAGCTAAATATACATGTTTACTTCATACTGTCGAACTCATAGCTGTATAACTTCAAAAATGACGATTTGAATACAGTGGTTGACAATCACTGAAATTATTAGAAAAGAAACGGTAGAAAAGATACTGCAATTTTATATTCAGCATCTAATTTTGCCTAGCAGACTGCCTTTCTCATTGAAAAGTGAAGAAAAAATTAATAGAGTTATGGAATTGTACTGAAATTTCAGGGAACTTGAGACTCTTCAGGACAAATAAATCTCAGAATAATTACGACCAGACATAAAACAGATTTAACAAATCAGATACCTAATATTTTTCTTGTAACAGCAAACTAATACATATGATATGTAAAATAGAGGTTTACATAGAGAGTTAAAAAGAAAAAAAAAAAATGGTAGAGCCTTTTTTTTTGAAACACCAATTTTTTTATGTCAAAAACTGACCTACCTAATCAAAGCACATATCACTTTTCAAGTTGTAACCAAGTAAGATGTGAAAGGACATCTAAAAAGCAAATTTGAAATAAATTGTTAGAACCATTTTTGAGATAATGGCTTTCAGTGGTCCCACTTCCTATTTTAATAAAATCTTGGCAAACACCAGAAACCAACAATTATATACAAAAGTACATCCAAAATAGAGTTAATATAGAGAGTTTGAAGAAAATCTGTTGAGATGTTTTCAAAGGAATGCACTTGTGAGAATTGAAATTGACTAACTTATACAGGATGCCTATTAATTCCTGAACTAACTAATACATATGAAAGAGCATCTAAAAAGGTATTTATATAACTACTACTTTGAAGAAAATCGTTAGAGCTGTTTTTGAGATATGCACATAGTTTTTCAATTTTTACCAAAAGTTGGGGGAAAAAAACATCTGTACACCGGACCTGTCTTAATTCTGAAGTTTTCTCATTTTAATAAATATACACACATACTGACTAACTGCCAAAAATCATTTTTTTAAACTCAGAAGATCTTAAAACATGTAATTCAAATGAAAATTCAATATCAATTTTTTTTTATCTAATTCATAACTTCCACTACCTATGGTAGTCTGACAATGCTAGTAAAAAATTGAGTGAATGATCTTCAGCAACTTTTCATAGCATACATAATTTTTAAATTTTAACAGGTTTATTCCATTGTGACCAATATTCTATTGACTTTTATCATTTAGTTGCAACATTTTAACTAATAATGACAGGATCATAATCAAATTTATTAATAACTTTTCACATTATTCATATGCTAGATCATTACATCTGCAAATTGCAAATGAAAGATTTTTTAAAAATTAGTTATAATTTTATATCAAGTTTTGTAAATATGAACATTAGGAAAAATTACAGATTTTGTTGTTACTATAAGAGTTAAATTGGCTTTATTTAAACAGAATTTGTGAATAAGATACAAATGTCTATTTTTAATTATTAATCAAAGATTTATTAGTTAATATTTAATATAAATGACCAATTGGTGAGAATGTCAAAATCTATTACAGAGAATTGAGAATTTATTCAAGATATTTTACGATTTTTTTTTCCTTTTTTAAGGCTGCACATGAGTAAATTCACCCTGCTATCCTCATCATGCAATCTTATGGAATTTTTACTTATTTGTATCTTAAAGATATTTCAGAGAAATTCAATTTTTCAAATTCTGTTTTTTTTTTTTTTTTTTTTTTTTTTTCTCAACTCTTCAAAATATGTTGTCATTTATGTTAGTGAGCAATTCATTTTAATATGTTTTATTTAATTAAGTAAATTCAGGTCTCTAATCTACAATCCTTGAAAAAAAAAAAAAAATTGCTCACTAGGATAAAAGGCAGAATATATTTTCAGAATACAATTCAAAAAACTTTGTTTTTGAATGAAACATTTCTTAAAATACAAAGAAACAAAATCGCATAGGATTACATAGGATACAGAAAATGAATCTGGTATGTAGTCTTAGCTAAAAATATTAATTTTCTAATTTCAAATCAATTAAAATCATATTTATATGAGTGATGTAGCTATGTTAATTAAATCTTTGTCCAAATGCTCAAATTGTGATTTAAATTTATAAAGTATTTGAATATCTTTAAAATAAAAATTTAAGATTTACTTATCTTGTTATGTTATAGGTTTTTTTAACGTAACGTTTGAATTTTTAAAAAAAAAAAAAAAAAAAATATTTTTCAATTAATTTTAAATTACTTTTTATACAAAGTTTATACTTTTATTTTTCCCATCCTTTAACGCTAGAATGCCTGGGATGTATCATTTTGAAAGTAAAGCAATGACCAAAGCAGTCATTTTTTGACTGCAGTTATTATTTAGCAATTTTCCATGATACATTATTTTGTATAGCAAGTTTTTTTTTTTTTTTTTTTTTTTTCCAGAATTATGTGGTAACACATTTAGTTTTGTCTAGTTGTTTAAAATTATTTGAAAATTAAAAAATAAATAATAAAATCATCCAGCAAGATTCATCTTTATTGCAATATCTAGAATAAGAAAGTTGTTGTTACATGTGAAAATATTTACAGGATTAAATTATATAAAACAAACATCATTTAAAATCAGTATAAATGAATGGATAAAACCATGAGAAAGTAAATACTTTGATACAAACATAACTCAAAAAGCAAAACATCTATAAATTATGTAAAAAAATGAAAATAAAACAATTTACAATATACATAGTCAGATGTGACGTAATTTTAAGCAAATTATTTTAAATGAACAGACAGTTGTAATAAATATTCAGTAGGATGTGTAATAATACTCCAGTAAAAATATTAATATAGAGTAGCATCACACAGCTACGCCTGCAAAGAGAAAACACTACATGACAATTATTGCATAGGACACAAAGAATTTCTATGACAGAAAAATTTAGAAGAATATTGTGATACAATCAATAAGGAAGTAGAATTTTAAATAACAAATATTAACTATGTTATACAATCCTGAAAATTTCACAAATATAGTATCTATATGAAAGTAGTTCTAAGTTTTTAACTATTAATAGTAATGAATAATCAAAACTATATTTGAATTCTCTTTTTCTTTCATCTTGTAATTTTTTTTTAAACAGCATGTTTTTATCAACATAACATTAATAAACTGATTTCAAGTTTCCTCATTCAACCAAGTGTTCATTTTATATATTTTGGTTTAGTTTTGCATATCCTAAATCAATCTGCTCAGTATTTTTTTTTTTACATTACATTTTTATAAATTAATAGAACAGCTTTATTATTTTGTATTTCACTTGCAAAATTTCAAACCTCTTGATAAAATGAAGTTTGTGGCTGTGAACTAAACATAACAAAAAAGATAAATCATCATCAGACTTAGAGAACATTTGCTTTAACTTTGAATTTATAAGATCACGTTAAGTGAACTAAGATTTTTTTTTTTCAGAAAATAATCAGAAAACTAATTTTTATTCAAATATGAAATTCGTTTGTATTGTGAAAAAGTCTTCTAGACATATTTTTCACTTCTTACGAGTTAGTACATATATGAAACCCTAAAACCTAAAATTTCAAAATCTTATACAGTAGACTCTCGATTATTGGTGGTCGGATTATCCGCGGTCCTCAAGAACCTGAATTTAAAAATACAGAACCAAACTTATTAACAAAAAAAAAAAAAAAAAAAACGAAGACAGTAATGACCTTCAAGGCTTTTGGAGATATTACACGATTCTTGACAGCATTTGTGGCATACACATTGCTTGGGAGGCAGTTAAGCAGTCTACATTAGTAAGGTCTGGGAGAAAAATTTTACCAAATGTGAAAATACTTTGGTAGAATTTATAGAGGAGGAAGAAATTTCTGCTCAAGATTTGGCAAAATTTAGCTAAATCTACTGGAGCAGAAAAAGTCAATGAAGGAAACATTGAAGAGTAAATTAATTGTGACGCCAATGATTCAGGTATTGAACACCTTACAGATGAACAAATTGTGGGTCAAGCATGGAAGAAGGAGATAAAACTCTGCAGCGGATGAGCCACGACGCAGCCCTAGCACATGCAGATGGACTTATAAAATATCTCGAGGATCAGGACGATGTATCACTTTGTGACAAAATGTTGATAAAGAAACTGTAATCGCAAATTAGGAAAAAGTGTTTTAATACAAAAAACAAAAATGCTTGACTGATTTTTTTTGTTAAAAAATAGAGCAAAATGTAAGTAGAAATTTTTATTAGTATGTTAAATTGAATATATAGGCCATGCTTAACTGCTAATTAAATAGTATTGCTCAAAAGGCTTTATGTGTTGATTTATATCCCCTTTTTGACCATTTTGCGGATTATCCGCGATTGTCTATTCCCTGTTCACCGCGGATAATCGGGAGTTTACTGTATATTGTATTTCAAATGACTTTTTAAATTTATCCTATAAACAACATTGAAAAAAAGCTCGTTTATGCATTATTTTAAATAATTCAAGTTGCATCTTAAATTTCATTAACTTTAAAATTCTGAAATTGATAACTCTCTTGTAGTTTACAAAAAAAAAAAAGCTAATCCCAATTCCTTAATTTTGAAAAATGCATAAAAAATAAAAGTCAAATATGCAGCTATTAACTGATATTTAATTTTAAGTCAATTCCAATATATATATATATATATATTTTTTTTTTTTTTTTTACAATCTCTTAATATATACTGAAAATTATTAATTGTTATATTTTACTGTTTTGAAAATTATCAAAACTTCATTTAAGAGAATTTTTTAAAAAATTTATTTTTTGGTAGATGTCATATTTTAACTCCTAGAATCTTGTGAATAAAAAATAAATAGAAATCTTGACTTCAATAATTAGCAGATTAGTATACACAATTTTTGAAAATTCTATTCAATTCATTGAAACCTAAGAATTCACAATAATATATATATATATATTACTAAAATTATTTTAGTAACATGTAAGACACTAATGTTGTAGAAAAAATATGGTCTTTATTATGAAGCTAATATGTTGGCCATGTACATTTATTGTAAATTATTTAATAAACTAAAGATTAATAAACTAGTGAATCATTAGTATAGCAAGATGTGCACCATTAATACACAATGTCTACAATAAGAGTTATGCAGTGATGTTACATTGAAAATGACCCTAATAACACTAAAAAAGATTGTTACATAATGGGCAAACATTTAATTTGAATGGTCAAACATTTAATAAAAATAATTTTAATATTCTAATTTTTACATTTTCTCTAAATTGGCCGAAACAACATGGAAAGCTCTGAAATAATATTAACAATTTGTAATTCTGGTTAAAAAAATAAAAAAAAAAACTTTGAAGTGCGAGGAAATTGTGCTAATTTAAATTAGACTGCCATCAGAATTTCTGAACAAAATTCAAATAGAAGAAATAAACGCCTTTTTCTGCTATACTATAAAAGTAAAATTTTGCTAAAAAAAATTCTGGGGTGAATTTTTTCAGTTTGGACAAAGAAATTTCATCCTTGCAGCAAGGACACTGCTCCTTAAAAGGTTAACCCATTAACTGCCAAAACTAGAAACAATGATGTAAATCCAAAAAGGCCTACTTGGAAATTCTACAAAATTTTTTGGTGTGGATCCACACCACCTTCAGGCTTGAATTCCAAAAGTTTCAGGTATTGTGTCGGCACTTTAGTCAGTCCTTCCTTTTACCTTTGATCAGGTGAAGGAAGGACTGACTAAAGTGCTGACACAACACCTGAAAATTTTGAAATTCAAGTCTGAAGATGGTGTGGATCCACACTGAAAAGTTTTGCAGAATTTCCAAGTAGCCCTTTTTGGATTTACATTACAGCATAATTAGGAAATTTTAATTAAATGTTTAAGTAGACACAATTATCATTTTTTTTTTAATGCAAACAATAACATCCATTATTTTGATCATATCTAACAATAATTTATAGTAAAATTATGAAAATTGGTCTTACCTTACTAAAAGTAGAGTGTTGCATTTGCGCAACTTCTGCGGAATAAGAGTATGAACTGAATATAAATGAATGTATACGGAACTTTACTAGAGTGGAGCATAAAACAGCAAAAACTACAGATGGTTTTAAAAGTAATTATTTTATTATGAAAATTTTATTTATTATTTTCTTTAACAAATTACGTAAACTCATTCAAGCATGAAATTTTTCAAAAGTTTTGGTTTGAAAAATGCTTCATTTATTTTTAAATATAAAATTATTTTTTAGATCAAATTTTTTTACTAAAATAAACACCTACTATTTGCTTACTTAAAAACAATAGTTAATATAAAATATTTAAAAATCATTACGTCTCATAGTTAAATTATATTTTAATCACATTAAAAACTGAGATAGATAATATACATTAAAAATATACATTTTAAAAGATTAAAAACACTATACACAAATTTAAACGTTTTGAGCCTTTTACAGGCTTCTCATCAGTAAAAAACATCAAATGTAAATGCTGAGAAGAACAACAGACATCAATTAAGTGAGTACAACGTATTCATTAGGAACTGTGCATGCCTTCATTAAGTGGTGAAAAATGTTGATTTGTGTACCATCCCTCCAGAAGAATTCTTGAATGATAATTTAAACAGTTCGTGATAGACGTTCGAAAATTGTACAGCATGCCATAGAAACTGACCATTTATCTGATTTTAACAATACTAAAATAATCATATCTAACTGTTTAAATAATCATTCAAGAATTTTCCTGGAGGGCTGGTACACAAATCAACATTTTTCACCACTTAATGAGGCATGCACAGTTCCTGATGAATATGTTGTACTCACTTAATTGAAGTCTGTTGTTCTTCTCAGCATTTACATTTGATGTTTTTTACTTATGAGGAGCCTGTAAAAGGCTCAAAACGTTTAAATTTGTGTGTCATGCTTTTAATCTTTTAAAATGTATATTTTTAATGTATATTATCTGTCTCAGTTTTTAATGTGATTAAAATATAATATAAAATATGTTCGTATGTTAAAATTAATATACATTTATTACTAGTGTTACATGAACACAACACCAGCGGGTAACGGGTTAACTGGGTCTTTCCACAAGTAAGATTATTACAGTTGAACTTTATGAACACTAAAAAAATTTCTAGAATCATTTAGCTTGCTACAGGAGAAAAACAGAAAAAAAAAAAAAAAAATCTGAATTTTTCTTTTTATTACAAATTTGGATATTTCAAAGTTTATATAAATATTTCAAAGCTTTGAATCTGCATTCTGCAGTCAAATTATCATTAATGACATGCAAATGCTAAAATCAAAAGATATCAATTTCAGAAGAAAGAGAAATAAAAGTCATGATATAAACCATAGAAGCACAAATCAACAGTTTTGTTAATCAAAAATATCATTCACCTCAAGTGACAAAATTAAAATGCACAAAGAAACCTTGATATATTTTAGAATTTATATAACACAGCTTATTCTAATTTTTCAACAAATATTTATTACAAAATAAAGTACTGTGCAATTAAAATTATTCTTTGTTAACCATACATTCAATTTTCCCAAAATATTTACAGCTCACTTATCTTAGATAATGAAGATGTAATTTGTTCATCACATTCTGCTTTTTCTTCCCTTTAAATACAACTTAAAATCAATACTTAAACTTTTGCAGTTTCATTGTCAATTTTAAAAAGAAAAAAAAAAAATCCATAAATAAAAGAAATGTCACACATATCCCAAAATTTAAAAATAAGTATTTAGAAAATTTAATAGTAGAAATATTTTGCTATTACTTTAGAATATAACACAGAAAGCTACGGTAATTACATTAAAGCAATAGCAAAACAATTATATTATTTAATTTTAAAAATTTTATGACAGGTGTCACATTTCATATGATCCATACATTTTTAGATTTCATTCATTTAAAGATTAAGAAGCATATATCAAATATTAGCATGTCAAGGTTCTTTTGCTCCATTTTTTTATATTGTTTTTGAATTAAGATTACATTGAATAAAAGCTGAAAAAGAAGGGAACTTCTGTATTTTAAATGCCTTTGTAAAATAGTATGTCAATGATAAATAATAATAATAATTATTATTTTAACATACAAGTTAATTGAATGATGTGTTTAAAGTTGAAGTAAATCATGCAATATTACTGGCAAAGAAAGTTATTTTTATATTGTTACCAATAACAAAAGCTATTAGCATGCAGAACTAAAATTCTAATTGTTTAAAAATTGAACCATTACTTTACTCTCATATTTAATCAAATCACATGATCTATGGCATTGATAAATCTCTGGTAAATTATATTCAAATAATGTAATATTTAAGATGTGTCTTCAAAATATTTGAAAGCAGAAGAGAGACATATATATAGTATATACATATATAAGAGATTGAAATTACTCAAATGTTATATTTTACAGTTACAAAAATTGAGATGGTCCCAATGACATCAAGTACTAAAAATCTCAAATTTTTAAATACAAATAACACAAATCACTATTAATAAAAATAGCAGAATGATAACTGCATTTTGAACAACAGAATAGTCTCTCTTAAAATAAAACTTAAAAAGAATTTTCTATTTTAAACTGCTGTAAAAAATAGACATAGTTACAGCTCATAATACTGAAATTTTGAAATCTTTAAGGAACATATGTCAACCACTTTTCCATAGAAAAATGTCTAATACTTTATCATTATTATTATTATTTCTCTATCCAACATATTAAATATTTACTAAAACTATTCCTCAGTATAAAAATAGGCGTGAAATAAAATGTTTTAATATTTTTTTTCACCTAAAAATAGTTTTAAGAATATTTTTGAACTTGAAATGTGCAGAAAAACAAAGCAATTTTTATCTGTATTGCAATTGACAGATCTTTTCAGTCATAAAGATGAAAAAGCTGAGTTCACTCTTAATAAATGCAGCAAGTTTTCAACATGAAAGCTCCTTAATCTTTAGAACTTGTCCATCAAGAAAGCATTAAATTCCCTTATTTTTCTAACTGGAGAAGTTTCTCAGTGAGTTTGTGACAAAATTCTTTCTACAGCAGCATTCACATCTCCAAATGTTGCAATTAGAGCTACAATCAAAATAATTTACATTTATGTTAAGATTTCAGTTAAATAGTAATATATAAAAAGGCAAGAGTACTAAATTACAAAATATTAACATTTTTTAAAAAATGCATCCAACAAAGTAATTTAACTGTTTTTCATATACATATATATTTCATAGACTAGAGATGGCGAACTTTTTGAGATGTAGGTCAAATTATTTTCATTGTTACTTTCAAAACAGGAAACTTCGAGGAAAGTTTTATAATTTTGTAATCATGATAAAATAAGGCTAACAAGGGAAGTGTGAACTAATAAAATTCCTATTGAAACCAAACACAGCTTAAATAAAAAAGTATGATTGAAAACATAGGGTAGAATGCAAATTTTATGTAACCCCCATAAGACAATATATGATCCTAGAAATTTTAGCTATTTCAGTGAAAACTAACGAAACAGACATGAATGGCAAGAAAAAGTGGTGCAGTACCAGAGTGCTTGGCTTAAATGCAAAAGGTCTTGAGTTCAAGTCCCACCAGGTCCCTTTTTTATAATTTTTTAGTTCAAATGAAAAATAAATAAATATTTATATTTTTAATTAAATTAAAATATTAATTCTAGAAAAAACATTAAAATTTGTGTGTGTGTGTGTGTGTGTGTGTGTGTGTTTGTGTGTATGTACCAATTAATAACCAGGAATCTAAAAAATGTGTTTATTTAATTATAAAGAAGAAAATTATGTTTAAATACATACGTTAGAAAATATACAAAATAGTCCTGTAGTACTAAACTAAATTCTGTATTATTTTCTGCAAAGAACACTTTGATTTTAGCATTAAAAATCTTTAGAACAAAGATTGACTTAAGAATGGAATAAATAGTATATTTATTATGAAATTTGTAAAAATGTTATAAAAATTTTCAAAATTAGTAACAAAAGTTTCCAATAAATGAGGTTGTATGCTGTATAGTTTCAAAAAAGAAAAAAAAAAAAAAATTAACATCTACTTCAACCTTTCATGATGCTAAATGCTTTTACTTTAAATTCTGGAATTCCTCATTCTGTGCATTACAATGCTATTTATTTTTAAATCTACATTACAATTACAGTTTTACAGTGCCATCATTTGGCAACTTTCATACTAATTTCAAAACTTGTCTATAAAATTTTTACAGTTTTCAAAAGAAACATACCATTTGTTTTATTCTGCTATTGATCTTTGTTTTCAAAGTTTTTAATTTTGAAGTTGAGGTGTCTTATGCTGGACACCCTGTACAAACTACAGCAGATATATAATGATATAGTTCATATCTCACTCTGGCTTTTAGAAATAAACTTACTTTTTAACTAACACAAAATCTCCCTCAAAAAAGTTTTAAGAAGTCATTTCAATATCATTTATTGCTTACATGATAAATTAATGACATTTTATTACTAATTTTTAAGTAATTTTCTACCACACACATCCTTTAAAATTTACATCAAGAAAACTTGTTTTCACCAGTTTTAAAAAATTTCTTTTAAATTAAATACCTTGCAAATTGGTTTGTTTATTCAGGAATCCCATCATCTGCATTTGTTCTAACTGACTCTGATAGCGTTCTTCAGGTGGACTCTGCGTCTGAAACAATGAATTGTGACAGTTTAAAACAATGTGTCAAAAGCATAATATTTTTTTTTAAAGTAATGTAATACAAAAGAAATTAAAATGGCAAATACATTCACTAAACATTTTCTTTTAAAAAATTTACTAAAAACAAAAAATATAAAACTTATTATCTTCAGCAAAAGTTAAATATATCAGAAATATGTAAAATTTTGTTTGAAAAGAATATGTTTTTATTTATGATAAAAATCTTTAAAAAGATATATTTATTTGTGATTGAATGTCAAATTATTTAAAAAATAAATAATTAGTAAATAAATGATAGATTGATTTATGAAATTTTTAAAGGAAAAAATGATCATCTGAAACGATATATTAAATTATCTAAAAAAGAAATAAGTGCTAGATAATTATGATATTGTGATCGCTTAAATCACAGAATAGTAGATTAATGTAATTTAATTATCATCAATTTTGTTCTTATTTTATTTCAATATATACAGATGAGGTCGGAGATAGATGTATCTTTAGGATAAATTGCTTAGAATTAATGGCATTTTATTTTAATTTTTTTTTTTTTTTTTTTATTATTATTATTATTATTTTAATAATAGTTTTTTTTATTAGAATCCTAAATTCTCCGAACTCAGCTGTATCAAAATGGCTGCAAGAGAAATAAAAAAAATAAATAAACTCTTACCTCAAAATTAAAGCAGAATAGCAGATGTGATGCATCAATTTTTTATTAACTTCAATCAACACACATTATGATAGTTAGCTCCGGAGCCATAAACCAATAGAAAAAATGGTGAATTTTGACATATTTTAATTAGTTGTACAACCAACTATATTACTGCAGTTCATAATGACTTGTCCATTCACCAAAATTTAATTAAAAAAGACAAACATTGCACCGATAAGTCTTATATTGTTGAGGCATGAGACAATTCTCCTTATGAAATTAGAGAATGTGATTCAAGATTGATTATTCTCTAATACGAATTATTTCTTTAGTTGATGGCTACTTTATCTAGAATCACTTAATGCATTATTTTAAATAGAAGATAGCATCAGTTCTCCAGCCAAGGAAAATGATAAGATTTTGAAACCACTTCAAATAATGTTCATTTCATTGACGTTATTAATTTCTTCATTACTGGCCATTTTAGTAAAATAATAAGTATGATTTTACTAATCTTTAGATCATCTTTGTAGTAAGCATATTTCGCAGCCGATCCAATAGAAGATGTTTTAATGTCGAATCATTTTATTCTTGCATAGGTTGAAAAGAGTGGCCATATTTACGTATTATATCAGGAGAGGATTTTATTCCTCTTTCTTTTCGACTTCTACCGTCCACCGCTTCTTCGAGACTGCGAGGGGAACGCATCCCGCCGCAGCGGAGATGCCCCCACAGGCCTCCGTCTATGTTGATACTCCAAGCGCTTTTTTGTGTGGTCTTTTTCTCTCATCAGTTCATCCGTTCTTCCCCCAATCGCTCCCTCTTCCCATCCGAATAGATACGCGAGATGAAAAGAGCGCGCGTTAAATATTTTTTTTATATGTATATTCTCTGTTTATGACTTTAATCTTTTCTTTGAAAATATTTTTGCTAGGGCTATAATTAAATTTTTTATAATTTTTTTTGTATTTAACTTCTAATTTTAATCATTTTATATTTTTTTTGAAAAGGACGCCAAAGTAACGTTCATTTAAAATTCCGCGGAAGATTACCTCCGGAATTTTGTTTGTCTGGGAATTTTGAAAACTTGGAATGCGGGGGTGGTAAAACTCTTGAGCGTCCCTTTGGATTCTGGGGTGAATGCACTAAGTTGAACTCTTATTTTCTGTGGGTGGTAAATGAAAAGAAAATGGCTAGATTTTGAAGCTGAAAATATTCTCTTGAATAATATTTTTCACATGATCTTAACCTATTTTAATAGTTCTGGATAATATTAATTCTGATTTAATTTAATTTTAATTTTTTTTTTTTTTTTGAGCATTTTAATTCAGATTATTTTTCTTAAAACTCTCTTTTAGAATTTATTTAATGATTGCTTTTGGAAGCGTTTTTCTCTGAGTATTTCTAATCAGAATTATAAAGTAAGCCATGTTAAAACTATTTTGTAGTTTTAACATACTCTCCCCTTATGGGAAAAAAAGAAGAAGCGAATGGGGAATCACAACAACTTAGATGTTCTGTATACATCAATAATGTTTTTGATACCAATAGCTGTGAGTGTGCCACCAAATATGGAGTATATAAATTAAAAGTTCATGCACACTATGTAGAACACTTGGTTGATGTAAACAATGAATAAAAATGATAAACAATGAACATAAAAGCAAACAAATGGGTTATATGTATGACATCAAACACAATACAACACAATATATAATAGTTGGATATATATAAGTAAATAAATGAGGTAAGAATTGGATTGGATCTCCATGCAGCCATGATAAATAAAAAACATATATATCCGTGTGTAGTGGAGAAACCTCTCATGCAATTTGTCAATAAATATTTTCATTATATTTTGTAAAGTATGACCATAGAATAACATTTTCTTCATGCAATATTCTTGGTACATATAATATGATGAAACACATATACATTTTGAAAAACAATTGTTTTGTAGAAATACTGTGCATACTAGATATTTAGATGTGTATAAGTGAGCAATTATGATATCACAAAAAAATCTTATTTTTAAATTGTTATCATAATAATAATTATTCTCAGGTAGAGATATATTTAGTATGAGTATACTTGCAAGTATATAAAAAAAATATATAATTTAGAAAAATGCCCGTATGATCTTGATTTTATTAATTCTGACTGTCTGATGTGTATTACACTACTGGATTCTCTACTTTCTCTTGAAAGCAATTTAATTAATTTTTCATAACTCTTGTATTTTTGAATCCTATATAGGACCTGAAACTCTCTTGACAGTCGTGAACCAGCCATAACTGGTAAGTAAAGAGGAATGTGCACATAAATTTTCCTCACGAGTATCAAGTCTTAAGCTGAAGTTAGAGAAGTGTAAACAGGACAACAGAGGTCATTTGTATGAAGAATCAAGATAAAGGCGAAAAGAAAATATGTATATATGTTTACATAAATAAAGATAATTTTTCCATGGAAATTGTGCTCACTCATTTTATTAACTTCATTTTTCTTTAAAAATAAATTTTGTGATTTTTATATCCATATGGTTCCTGTTCTGGTTGTGGCAGGCTGGGGGAGTGTTGCCGGCATAAAACTAGTGTAACCCCACAGGCAAGTCACAAGTCTTGCCGCCTGCCTCATTCTTCCTATCTTGTGTTTCTTAGGTTGTTTTTTCATTAATTTTGATAAGTTTATGGTTTTAAGTTAAGATTTGTTGTTTTACTTTATTGATTCGTTTGTTTTGCAGGCTGCTAATTAATAGAACTGGTTTCTTTACATTAGTGTATTTCATCCACTGATGATTTTTTTTTTTTTTTTTTATTTATTTATTTATTTTATCTTATTGGTCATTGGTGTTTCAGAGATCTTCTATCTGTTGCTTGGCTTCTACTATGCTTAATAGATCATCTTTATTATATATATATATATATATTTTTTTTTTTTTTTTTTTGTTTCGTTTATGTATTTTCAATACCATTATTTTAGGCATCATTTGTAGTGCCTTGAGAATTGAAATTTTTCAATTTGAATAATTTGCTTACATGGATAGATTTAGTTTCATCATTTTCAGTATGTTTAATAACGTAATTCCCATTTCTTAGGATTCTTTGTATCTCAAATGGACCGAGATACTTGATTTGAAAGGGTCTAGTATGCAAAGGGTCTTTCATGAATACAATATCACCAAGTTGAAATTGAGGGACTTCCCTGCCCTTGATGTGTGATTCATGGTGTTTAAAGAAATGTTTCTCATTCTCAGCGACCAATTTTTTAGTGGTTTCAATGCGTTTTCTCTGTTTTGCACAGTAATTCTCAGGTATATCTTCAAAATTAGGCAAAGAATTCATATCAATTGGGGTATTTAAGGGTCTCCCAAAAAATAATTCAGCAGGTGTGAATTTTGTAACAGAGTGTTTAGAGTTATTGTAATGTAATTTAAATTTAAGTAACAAGTCTGACCATTCTGAGGATTTGTTACACATTGCTGAAATGGATTCTTTAAGTGTTCTATGAACACATTCTATCACTGCATTAGACTGTGGATAGTAAATTGAGGATTTACGGTGCTCTATATTATACAATTTATAGAAATCCTCGATTTCTTGTAAACAAAAGTATTTAGCATTATCAGTCAAAATAATTTTTGGAATACCATAGCGAGAAAAATAAACATTTAGACACTTAATTATTGCAGAAGAAGTTATGGTATTTAATGAAAAGGCATCCAAAAATCGTGAATAATGGTCAATCAAAGTTAAGATGAAAACTTTGTTGTCCTTAGACGTTGGGAGTTTACCTACAATGTCCATGGAAATGAATTCCCCTGGGGCATAATTACTCTTTGAAATCATTACTGTTTTGGTAAGTTTTGCTTTAGGTTTTACTTTCATACACTTTTGACATGATTCACAGAATTGTTTAATATCCAGATACATTTTTTTCCAAAAGTATTTTCCATTTAAGAAGTTATAGGTCTTCTGTGTGCCGAAGTGTAGAGTATGAGCTGTCGCTAGAGCTTCGTTTACCAGAGATTGTGGAAGAACAATTCGAGTCAAGATTTTGGGTTTGTATGTGTATTTTCTTTTTAAGAATTTCCTCATTAATAGATTTGTATGATCATGAATAAAGTATAATTTTGAAGTTAATTTGTCTTTGTCTTTTATTTTTTGAATTATTTCTTGGATTTTAGTGTCTTTTAATTGTTCAGTAAGTATGTTAGAGTGAGATAATTTATCATTAGTTTCAAATAAATATATGTTGTTTATTCTACGGGCTTGATTGTGATTATGATTATATTTTTGACTATTCTCTTCTGTCATTCTTGAAAGAAAATCTGCGGGATTTTTGAAACCTGGTATATGTTGTACTTCATACTCAAATTGTTGTAGATACATTAACCATCTGACAACAATTTCTGGTTGTTTGTCAAGATGTATGTGATGAGTTAAAGGTTTGGCATCAGTCAAGATAAAAAATTTCTTCCCATAAAGGTATTCATGAAAGTGTTTTATAGATGCATATATTGCTAGAAATTCTCTCCGTATGGAGGGATATCTGGATTCTGCAGTGGAAAGAGTTTTAGAGAAAAATTCAATTGGAAGGAAATTATTATTATGTTTCTGCATAAGAATACCGCAGATGCTAACTTTAGAAGCATCAGTAACTAGATAAAGGTCTTTTTCAAAATCAATATTTTTAAGAGTTGGTTTCCTAAGCAATATTTCTTGTAATTTTTCGAATGATTCCTGACACTGTTTGGACCAGATAAAAGGAGTATTTTTTCTAGTTAACTTTACAATAGGATCTATAATTTCAGCATAGTTGAAGATTAGGTGTCTGAAATAATTAACCATCCCTAGGAAACTTTGGACATTTTTAACATTTTTAGGAACTGGAAATTTTATTACTTTAGAGATATTTTGTTCTGATGGAGAAAAGCCTTTTTCATTTAAAACAAAGCCAAGGTAAGTAATTTCTTTTTTACATCATTGAAGTTTGCATGGATCTAAAGTTAAATTAAATTTAGTTAATCTATCAAAAATTTTCTGTAAAATTTGTAATAAATCATCTGTGGTATCAGCAGCAACAATGATATCATCCAAAAAATATTGAACATTATCACCTTTAAGATCATTTAGGCATTTTGAAATTAATGTGTGAAAATAGGAAGTTGAATTACGACCACCAAAAGGTAATCTAGTTGGCTGAAAGTTACCTAATTCTGAGCAAAATGCTAATTTATGTTTATCTTCGTCTTTAAGTTGTATTTGGAAGAATGCAGATTTTAGATCTAAAACACAATATAATTTTTTACCTGCAATGGTATGGATTATGTCGTTTATTTTGGGAAGGCATATTTTAAAAGATTCAGTTATGGCGTTCAAAAGTCTGTAGTCGATGCACATTCGAAATTTTAATTTATTTTCACCTGGCAAGGGTTTCTTTTTGACAAACAATACTGGGAAAGCATAATTTGAGTTTGTTTGTTCTATTATGCCTGCTTCGAGTAATTCTTTTATTTCTTGTTGAGCGTATTGCTTTGCTATCTTGGGTATGGGGTAGGGTTTTGTTTGAATTGGGAAATCATGAAGGAGTTGAAATTGTGGAGTGACTGCATTAGTTGATCCAAGGGTTTTGTAGGATTTTGAAAAAACCTGTGAATTATTCATAAGTAGATGTAGCAATTTATTTTTGTCGTCATCATTGAGGTGGGATAAATCAAAGTCGTTTTCGTGAATTTCTTGTGCTCTAAGTTGGTGAATTTCTTCCAAATTTATATTGTTGATTTGTAGTAGTTCATTTTTATTGGGTGAGATGATGTCATTTTTATTCAGTAATTCAACAGAACCAATTTTATGACCTTTTCTTAAGGTTAGTTTATCATCAGAATCATTATCAACTATTACATATATTAAGTTAGAGTTGCCTGGAGAATGTATAGAACTAGACATGTGAAACTTATTTCGACCTGAGTAAGGAGTAAATAAAATATCTGAATTGTACAAAGCCTTAGATGGAATTTCAATTTCTACTAATTCGGATGACTTAGGGGGAATGTTAATTGATTTTGTGAGGAATACATTATTGATAGGGTGATTAATTCTTGTTGATTGATTTTTATTATTGAGTTTGGGTGGTTTTTCATCATAGCTTATTCTATTGTTTTGATGAATTATTTGTTTATTTAGTGTGTCAATGATGATTTTATTAGCCTGCAAGAAATTATAGCTTAGAATCATTTCATAATTGCAATTCCATTGCTCCTTAGTAACATAAAAAACAGAATTAAACCATTTGCTATTGATTTTAAATTTTAATTTAACTACTGAAATAAATGGTATGGGGATTTGATTTAATGTGTGGAGAAGGACTGGGCGGGATAAATAGTCAATTTTTGTGAAGGCTTTTATTTTTTCTAGAGTTGAGGATTGGATAAGACATACATTTGCCCCTGTATCGATCAACGCCTTACATGATGTTTTACCAAACTGCAAATTGATTAATGGTAAATCCTGAGAATTTTGCGAAATAGAGAGAATGACATTTGGAGTAGGATTCGAAGATTTTGTTGAAGTTTTGTATGTGGGATTATTAAATCTCTTGACATTTTTTGCATTAGGGTTCTTACCCTGATGATAGTGGTAAGAACCCACCTTTAGTTTAAATTCTGATTATTATTCCCATTTTTTCTGTATGGGTTGTATCTTCTTCGTTGATTCTGATAATTATGATTCCTCCCACGATTTTGATCGGCATATGTACCACGGTTATTGCCGTCACCCCTTCGTCTAAAATCTGTTTTATTATCATGAAAATTTCTCTGATAAGGAGAGAAGTTAGAGTGCATTTGAGAGAATTTATTTCGGGGTTGGACAGTCAGAGGTTGGTGAGGCATGATCTGAGAATAATTATGAGGCCTTGGAAAGAACCAACAATCCGTTGTTATATGGCCCACTTTTTTGCATATATGGCATATATTTGGCTGAGCCGAAATATGTGTCGGAGTTACATTGGGGTTTGTTGTCGTATTAATATTTGAGATTTTCTCCAACCGCTCGTTAAGTTTGTTTAACTTATTATTTGTCTCCGCCTGGGATTTTATAATGTTGTTCAGTTCAAAATTTTCTGACGAGTTATTAATTTCGTCTGTAAGTGCATTGTTTATATTTTTTGCACTTCTAATTGCTTCATTGAAGCTTTTGGGTCCTAATTTTTTGACTTCGCATCTCAGGCTTGGATTTAATGCCTGTAGAAATTGAGTAAGTTTCATTGATTCAATTAAAAAATTGAGTTTGGGATCGTTGTCGTTGGTGGGGTTTAGATAAGCTAATGCTTTGGCCGATATTTCTTCAGCCAAATCATTTATTGTTTGGTTTGGGCTTTGAGATATGTTATGGAACTCTACTTGGAGTTCTGAGAAACTTTTTTTTGACGTAAATTTATTTTTTAGTATTTGTTTTAGATCAGCAAAGCTTTTAGCTTTGCTTGCATTTGGGTCCGTAGATATGAAGTCAAGGGCTTTGCCTTTTAATTTCAATTTTAATATGCATAGAGCTCTGGCATCAGACCATCTTTCAAGACCTTTTAGGTCCTCTAATTGCTCAATAAAGAAGCCAAAATTTTCGGTTTCACCCCCACAGAATGGCTCAATCGAGGAAACTAAGCTTAAATCCTTACCATTCGACATTGTTATTCCCTTCAAAAATAATTACATATATTGATACAAATAATTTCAAATAAATATAGTTATAAAATGCGAAGGAAAGGATTTTAAATGGCCATGAAAAAAAAACATGAGATGAAAATCCATTTCTGAATATAAATAATACATATATTTGAAATAATTAATAAATAGATATATATAAATATGAATAGGCAGTGATTAAATAAATATTTCAGAAATGAATTTTCTTTAAGAAAATTTAATTACATAATATATATTACACAAAAAATTAAATTTGCATGAAAGATGACTCTCCACTACATGATATGAGATCATTGCGTCCTAAAAAAAAATCAACATAAATGAACCCTGTTCTCAACCCGTTAAAAGGTATATGTATATTACTTTTGGCTCACGGCTCCATGTAAAATTTTGTTTGAAAAGAATACGTTTTTATTTATGATAAAAATCTTTAAAAAGATATATTTATTTGTGATTGAATGTCAAATTATTTAAAAAATAAATAATTAGTAAATAAATGATAGATTGATTTATGAAATTTTTAAAGGAAAAAATGATCATCTGAAACGATATATTAAATTATCTAAAAAAGAAATAAGTGCTAGATAATTATGATATTGTGATCGCTTAAATCACAGAATAGTAGATTAATGTAATTTAATTATCATCAATTTTGTTCTTATTTTATTTCAATATATACAGATGAGGTCGGAGATAGATGTATCTTTAGGATAAATTGCTTAGAATTAATGGCATTTTATTTTTATTTTTTATTTATTTATTTTTTTTTTTTTTATTATTATTATTATTTTAATAATAGTTTTTTTTATTAGAATCCTAAATTCTCCGAACTCAGCTGTATCAAAATGGCTGCAAGAGAAATAAAAAAAATAAATAAACTCTTACCTCAAAATTAAAGCAGAATAGCAGATGTGATGCATCAATTTTTTATTAACTTCAATCAACACACATTATGATAGTTAGCTCCGGAGCCATAAACCAATAGAAAAAATAGTGAATTTTGACATATTTTAATTAGTTGTACAACCAACTATATTACTGCAGTTCATAATGACTTGTCCATTCACCAAAATTTAATTAAAAAAGACGAACATTGCACCGATAAGTCTTATATTGTTGAGGCATGAGACAATTCTCCTTATGAAATTAGAGAATGTGATTCAAGATTGATTATTCTCTAATACGAATTATTTCTTTAGTTGATGGCTACTTTATCTAGAATCACTTAATGCATTATTTTAAATAGAAGATAGCATCAGTTCTCCAGCCAAGGAAAATGATAAGATTTTGAAACCACTTCAAATAATGTTCATTTCATTGACGTTATTAATTTCTTCATTACTGGCCATTTTAGTAAAATAATAAGTATGATTTTACTAATCTTTAGATCATCTTTGTAGTAAGCATATTTCGCAGCCGATCCAATAGAAGATGTTTTAATGTCGAATCATTTTATTCTTGCATAGGTTGAAAAGACTGGCCATATTTACGTATTATATCAGGAGAGGATTTTATTCCTCTTTCTTTTCGACTTCTATCGTCCGCCGCTTCTTCGAGACTGCGAGGGGAACGCATCCCGCCGCAGCGGAGATGCCCCCACAGGCCTCCGTCTATGTTGATACTCCAAGCGCTTTTTTGTGTGGTCTTTTTCTCTCATCAGTTCATCCGTTCTTCCCCCAATCGCTCCCTCTTCCCATCCGAATAGATACGCGAGATGAAAAGAGCGCGCGTTAAATATTTTTTTATATGTATATTCTCTGTTTATGACTTTAATCTTTTCTTTGAAAATATTTTTGCTAGGGCTATAATTAAATTTTTTATAATTTTTTTTGTATTTAACTTCTAATTTTAATCATTTTATATTTTTTGAAAAGGATGCCAAAGTAACGCTCATTTAAAATTCCGCGGAAGATTACCTCCGGAATTTTGTTTGTCTGGGAATTTTGAAAACTTGGAATGCGGGGGTGGTAAAACTCTTGAGCGTCCCTTTGGATTCTGGGGTGAATGCACTAAGTTGAACTCTTATTTTCTGTGGGTGGTAAATGAAAAGAAAATGGCTAGATTTTGAAGCTGAAAATATTCTCTTGAATAATATTTTTCACATGATCTTAACCTATTTTAATAGTTCTGGATAATATTAATTCTGATTTAATTTAATTTTAATTTTTTTTTTTTTTTGAGCATTTTAATTCAGATTATTTTTCTTAAAACTCTCTTTTAGAATTTATTTAATGATTGCTTTTGGAAGCGTTTTTCTCTGAGTATTTCTAATCAGAATTATAAAGTAAGCCATGTTAAAACTATTTTGTAGTTTTAACAAAATACAAATGTAATTTTTCTATTAATTGACATTAAATCAACGTATTGTGTCATATAGCTATCTTCTGAAAGTTGATTGGAACGAAAAATTGATATAATCAATCTTGATTGATATATTTCAATCTTGAAAAGGTTATATTGCAATCCTTTCTTTATTCTATTCATAATCCTCAGCTTAAAACTGACCCTAAATGTTGAACAGTGGTACTATTGCTTGCCTCTTTGTAGCATAGTTAAAAATTGTTTATTAACCATTTAACTCAAAGCTTATAGGTTTACAATAGAGGAAAACTTTACCTTTTTTAATGTTTTAAGGGTAACACCATTAAAATGCCTTAAAAAAAGCTTTTTTAACAATTTTTTGGGGCAGATGGAAAGATGACAGAGAAATAATACTTGGGGTTGGTTTCACAAAAAAAAAAAAAAAAAAAAAAAAACACTCATTTGTTAATAAATATTATTTAAATTAACTAATCCCCTATGTGGTTCAAAGTCAAGGTTAAATTTTCAAATAAAAAGATTGAAAATTGTTGGAGATGTTGCATGCCGTTTTGAAAAATCATATTTTGAGAAAAAAGCATTTGAACTTTTAAAATGCGTTATAGACATGAACAAATGAAAAAAGTCTACATTTAGAAAACTCTTACCATTAATCTACTATCACAGGATCATAAAGTTGCCCTTCAGAGTTAAAAATTTTCTCCTCAGAAGTTACAATTCAAAAAGTGGGGCTTTTTCCACGAATATTGAGTTGGCACAGATAGGCTGTTTCGGGTCATTCGAGGCATTAGAGGAAGAGCTTGAAATTCCATAGAACAATTTTTTTTTTCAGGGATTAGACTTTTTGCCTCATGTTTTGGAAGGTTCAAAGTATCTTTCAAGCCAATAATACATATATATTTTTAAAAAAATATATTTTTTGAAAATTCTACAGTGGTCTTACCACTTAATTTTTTAAAATGAAATGGTAAGTTTTGTTTTATAAAATATATTCTTTTAATTTTAACTTATGTTCAATGCATGTGTTTTCACCTTGCAAAAGAATACGTTCGCCAAGTGTTTAAAGTAATTTATTTTAAACAGTTATTTATAATATTGATATCAACAGTTATATTAAATCAAAATTGTGTCATTTGATTAGATAAGTATATCTAGGTATCATATTTTTTGAAGAAACCACCATGCAAATATTTTTTCCCAATAAAAAAACTATTTCATAAAATTAAAAATTTACAATGCATGTAAAATTTGTGACATTACTTAGATCTCTGTTATTATAAACTTACATTGTTGCCTTGAGACATGGTATTTACCATGTTTCTCATAAAGTAGCTAAATGTATCTTGCGTAGTTGTATTAGCATCATTTGGCTCACTTTTATCACCAGTAGCAGAGCGGTGATTTGTTTCTGTATTTTGACTGAAAATATTAGGTATTGGAGGTTGTCCAGGAAACCTAAAAGAATAAAGTCAAAAGTTTTCAAATGAATACATAATTCAGTCATACATTTTACATACATAACTCAAACATGCAGTTTAAACAAAATTAAGAATTTCAATTCTATTTTTATACTAGCATTTTCTCTTTTATCAGAAAAGACGTACAAAATGGTTGGTTTAATTTTGTCCTTTCTGACTCTCTTTACCCTTTAAATTAAAATGTAAAAGATTTAAAAGTTTTTTTTTTTTTTTTTTTTCAAACTTAAATTATACTTTCAAACAGACAAAATGTTTATAAGTGAAGTTAATGCATTAGCAGATTTAAGTCGAAATACTGTTAAAAATTATTTTGCTACATTGGCATTCTTAATATACCATGAAAAGTATTATAAGCAAAACTGAGATACACTGTTAGCCATTATTAAGCCCAACTTTAACAACAGGTCTGAGAATTTTTTTTTTTTTTTTTTTTTTTTTTTTTAAGCAATTTTAGATAAAATGCTTCTTATAATTGACTTCAGAAGGCCTATAAACCAATAAGAACAAAACTAATCAGAATTGGCTTGGATAATGGTCTTTGACAAACATGGCTACTTGAACGAGACCACACAAAACTTTGGTTGTTGTTCAATCATTCAATTATTGATTAAACAGAATTCAACATGTGCTTGAAACATATGTCATTTAAAATCATTTGATATTTTGTTGCCTTATTGATTATTTTCTGAAGTCACTATTACTGATTAATATTTTTGGTTATTTCTGATAAGTCTGTTGATAAAGAGCATTCATTGATAAAAAACATGCATTTTATTCAAAAATTATTTTTCATTTTTTTTATAAGAGAAAGAAAATGTATAACAGTTGTAAGAAGTAAGATTTTAATTTAATACTTTTAATTAAATGCTAAAAGAAATAGAGACCTGAAAGCCATACAAGAGAAAATACATGAAATCTGCTTGTGGGGAAAATAGAAAATAAAAATGATATTGAAATGAAAGAATTGGTGAAATTCAGGAAAAAGAAAAAGGGAGAAAAGAGAGAGACTGCCTGAAGAAATTAAAACCATACTAATAGATATTTAAATCAACCAAGAATGATCGGCTAAAGTATTATTTTGCTCATTGATTTTGGCACATTTTCTTTTGGCACTGTTTATAAGATTGATAAAGCCAAAGGTGGCAGTGACTATGAATGCTTACTTCATGTTTTAGACCAAGGATAGTCAACTTTTTTACACCTACTGCCCACTTTTGTATATCTGTTAGTAGTAATATTTTCCAGCTGCCCATTGGCTTCCCCAAAATGGTGATTTATAAAATAAGGAAGAAATTTTACATTACAAAATTTATTAAACAAAATTATAGCAAGTTAAAGACACAATAATAAAGTGTTTATGTTTTTAAAAAGTAAATTTTTTAAAAAGAAAAGAGTTTCAGTATCGGCAAAATTTCTATCGCTCATCATAAAAGCTGGAACACCCACTAGAGGGCGGTAGGGACAGAGTTGACTACCACTGTTTTAGATTATTGTAAAAATAGTGAAAACAGACTCAGGAAACGTCAAAACGTATAGAAAACATCAAAATCTCAAATTCGGATTTTTAACATGACTACAATACTTTCCTTACGTATGTATGTTTGGAAAGTAAAAAGATAACTGATGTATTAAAAATTATATATAAAACTAATCTTTATTTTATAGACACCCAAATTAAGTGCTCTATTAGCAAAAATATTTCTTTGTCTAGTCATTCCGTCATAAAGCTATTTTTTTTTTTTTTTTTTTAGAGGAAGAAGGATGCCATGGTCAATTTTTAAAATGTAATTTAATGTTGTGAGTTAACTCAAGTCCCACATTCTATCTTTCTAATGGCACACCATCTTCCAATCAATATTTAAAAATATACATAGATTAAGTATATATTTAAATATACATAGATTAAACAGATACTCACAATGAAAAGGTTACTCAACTTATATGAGCATCTGTTTAAAGGATTAATGATATTGACCACTGTGATATAATAAAGCATAAGATCAACTGGAGGAAAAGAAAACTTGGTACCCCTGGTATCTGGTATAAATAATAAATAAATTTAAAAATAAATAAATAAACACACAGTTTAGGAATCACTAATGGCTTTTATGGGCTTTTTAGTTAAAAATTAGCTTTACGTCCGAGCGATATGTGAATGTCTAGCAGAGTGAAAATTAACCAATTAAATGACGACTAGCAGCATAGGTCAAGTGGTACCGTGATTGCCAATCCGAAATTAGTGTAGAAATTAATGATGGAAAAATAGAAGAATTTCTGATTGAATAGATTTTAAAAAGAGAAATGATTTCAGAGTCGTATATTGAAATAAAGTTAGATAAGAGAATAAGATAGAACAAATATATTTGTTTTTATTTATTATTATTTTTTTTTTTTAAGCTAAACTGAGGTCACACATGACACAGTTGCCCTCCACACACACAACTCGGCCTGTCTAAAACACACTTTTATTTCAAAATGTACTAAAAATTCTACTTTAGCTGATGTGGATAATATACATTTATGCAAAACTTCAACTCATTCGGATGATAGGAAGTGGTTTAAAATTTGAAAAGAAATTTTGAACTGGTGTTAGGGGGCCCTCAGTCCCAGCCAAGCATCTTACTAAGGAAATGAAAGTTGTAAATGTCATAGAAGAATCATCAAATTCTGAAGCATTTGCTATTATGTTATTGAATAATACAGCTGAATAAACATGGATGTTGTCTGTTATGGAAAGTTTCACAAAGTGGTGATAAAAGACAACGCTACTTATTTCACAAATATCTACAACTCTGGATACCTTGGAAGGAAGCTGATTGTTTTTAACATTAGATTTTTTTTTAAAAAAAGGGGGTGAGGAAGATAGTGCCATATTAATATAAAAACCAAGATTTTTAAAGAACAACTATAATAAAGAAATTAACAGATTTGAATGCCTCATCTACTTCTCACTTGACGCTATAATTACAAAAAAAAAGCATCAGACTAGTTTATTTTTACATTGTGGCTCCAATGATTTAAAATACTTGGAGTTATATTATAATAATAATATTTCGCATATGCATAAAGTGTGAGAAAAATATTTCATGGGAATACAAAATCAAAATCAGAAGAAAAGTAGTAATAAGAGAAATATAATTTTTCAAAAAGTCAGCAAAAAGAAATACCCAAAATGAAAATTTATAAAACACAAAAATTTAACTAACAACCATGAAACATACATTTCAAAAAAGAAAAGAATCAAAATTTGCTTTCAAAAATTATGGAAATGTATTGAATACATTTCACTGAGATATTCTTCACTGTTAAAACTTGAAAATACAGACAAGAAAAACTTTTGTAGATATGTTGTATAAGAAATTTGCTGTGCATATTAAACAAGTGCTCATTATAAATACCTGTTGAAATAAATTAATTTAGCTGGGAAATATTTTTTGTGTTCCAATATGAAAATCTGAAAGCTTTAATAACTAAAGTTAACATACTTTTTAAATTTATAATCAATTTAAGATATTACAATAGAGAAAATAGGTTATCACCAAACTACTGTGGTGTTTTATTTTTAAAAAAAAAAGGTGGAAGAGAATGAAGCCAGTTAAATTGTAAAAATACCTAAATTTGTTTATAAAATATTATATTATTACCTTTTTGGTACTTTCGACTTGTAATCACGGTCGTCATCAGTGCAGCTAATAACTTATTGTTCCCGGTAGATATCTTCTCTGCGTTTATTTCTTTGTTTCAGTTCACTGACTGGTTGCCGTTTTGAGGAAATATACTATGCTCATTGTCGTTAACTGCATTAGAGCATGTTAGAATTTCAAGGGCATAAGAGTTGGAGTTATAATTAGCTATTTTATGGGTAGATAATGAGTTAATATCAATTCGGTTATTAATGTTAGCTCTGGAAAAGGTGATAGAGTGATAGAAGAAATAGTTAAATATAACTCCCATTCTTATGCCCTTAAATGGGAAGCGCCAGAAATTTCTAACCTGCCCTAACACAATTAACAACCATGAGCATAGTGTAATTTCTCAAAACTGGCAACTGATCATCAATGAACTGAGAAGATATCTACCAGGAAGAACGGAAACAAGAAGCCATTAACCATACTGATGACAGTCGTGATTACAAATTGAAAGTACTCTAATGAAGCCAAAAAGGTACTAATATAATATTTTATGATGAAATTAGCCTTATTAAAATGTTACTGATTTATATCTGAAATTGATTCAGCTAAATTAAAAAAAAAATTATTTATCAAAAAAATTAATATGTAGGGTACGTGCACCAGTGGCTGACACTTTTAGAGCAATCTCTGATGTTTTTAATGTTCTAGTCATCAGAAAATATTTTTAGAAATTTTAAGTTAGTACATATGGTATGAAAGACATTCAGAATCACATATATGTTAAATTATATACTACATTTGATAACATTTTTTTTTTTTTTTTTTTTTTTTTTTGAATTTTTATTTGACAACCACTCAATGTTCCAGTAATTGACACTGCCAGTTTTTCATTTTATCAGTAATTGCCCCCCTATGTTCCAGTGTTTGACACTGCTAGTTATTCATTTTACCAGTTATTAGCACCCTATGCTCCAGTGTTTGACATAAAATGTTAAAATTGTAAAATATATGATTTTATTATTTTTCTTATTAATTATTTCGGGACAGATGTCAATTACTGGAGCATGCCAATTATTGGAGCACCTACCCTAAATCAAATTTTTTGAAAACTCAAATAAGAAACACATTAAATAAAAGAAAATATCATTTATTCAAAAATACAAAAATTAATACTTTATAATATATTCTGTAACTGCAATAATGATACTAAAAAAAGCATGCATACAAAAAACATGCTTACATATTGAAAACATTAGGAGCAGCTTGTTGCAGCTGATCTAATCCCTGATGAATGTTCATCATAGCAGTAAGAGCTTGAGGATTTGAAACAAATCTTTGAATCTCTGGATTTTGCATCTGAATAAATTAAATAAATGAAATACTATTGCACATCGCATTCACTATTAAATTACAAAAATCAATGAAAATTAATATTCAAACAATTATAATTTATTTTCAAACAAATATATAAATCTAAAAGAGGTTTTAACTTTTAAGTTTCATAAATTTGGCTCAACTTTATTAAGCTAAAAAATGTAGGCAAACAAATTTGAATTACTCTTTTAAAAACAAAATTTCAAAAATTACAAATAGTAATTAACATTTAGATAATGTTTATACTAATGATTTCATAACAAAGAAAAATTTTTAAAAAGATAAAATTTTTCTTTTTATTAGATATATGTAATCTTCTTGCATAACAAATGCTAACGTTGAAAACACATACATACAGAAAAAAATAAATAATAAAATGTCAGATGCTATTTGTAGCATAAATTAAAGTTTGAATTATTCGAGAAAAATAATAAAGAAAAGCAGGGTAATAAGAATAATCTATTGCTAGAGTTATAAAAATAATAGTTTATATGTTTTGTCTTAAATACAACAAATTATCTAAACATATTACACATAAGGTAACAAAATTAAAAATCATTAATACTGAATATGCTGTAGCTTATATATAGTATTTTATTTTAAATTACAGAAAAAGCAAAGGTTGTTAAGCAATTTAAAATTTTATGACAAATTATTGGGTTGACCAAAAAGTAATTGTGTTTTTCCTAATAGATGTCTATACCTGTCTTGAAGTGTAACTAACTTTATTTTAGACTGCAAATTCATTATGTAACTTTAAAGCAAACACTTCAAACACGATTTAGAAAAAAAAAAAAAAAGTGCACAATTTTGTTAATAATTGTTTGTTTGGCGTCGATTTCAAAATGGAAAATCATAAGAAATATTTTCATTTCTTTTTGTCGTATTACTTTCAAAAAAGGAAAAATGTTATGCAAGCCCACAAAAGGTTATGCGATGTGTATGATGAAGACGCCGGCAAAGTATGGCAGTATCAGAATTCGTTTGCTAACTTTCGGTCTGGCGATTTTTATGTTAACGATGCACCATGCTAAGGAAGGCCAATAGAAGTTGGGGACGACAAAATAAAGGCATTGATCAATTCCAATCGACATTTAATGACACAAGATATTACTAAGAATCTTAACATATCAATATCGAATGTTGAAAACTATTTAAAATAACTTTGAAATGTTACGAAACTCAATATTTGGGTACCACAAGAGCTCAAAGAAATTTATCTCACTAAGCGTTAATAAAGTTAACAAGTGCAATTCACTCTTGAAACTTGAAGAAAATTATCCTTTTTTGAAGCATATGATAATAGACAATGAAAATTGGATTGTCTATAACAAGATCCAAAGAAAAAGTGTGATGAAGCTACTCAAAGCACTTAAAAAGCAGATACCAAAGGAAAGTTAACCTGTCAGTCTGATGAGATTTCAAAGGCATTATGCATTTTGAATTGCTTCCAAGTAACCAAACCATTAATTCTGACATTTAGTCATCAGATGAGTAAATTAAATAATGCAATCAAGCAGAAGTGCCCAGAATTGATGAATCACAAAAGTGTTGTGTTTCATCCTGATAACACTAGACCACTAATAAGTTTGGTCACTCTTCAAAAATTGTTGCAGCCTGGATGGGATGTATTACAACATCCACCATATTCGCCAGACCTGGCATCATCAGACTACATTTGTTTTTCCTTTGTAAAATGTTTTGAATGGTAGAATCTTCACTGCTGATAAGCATATTAAATTGTATTTGGAACATTTTTTTTTTTTTCCCCCTTCAAAAAAAGATAAGAGCTTCTCTGAGTGCAGAATCTTGAAGTTGCTTGAAAGGTGGTAAAAGATGATGGAACAAAATGGACAATTAAATGTTTTTAAAAAATTTTGTTTCCCATGAAAAATTTGTTTTTCATTTACACAGAAATCAACATAATTACTTTTTGGTCAACCCTATATTACATAACACAAAGTAAGAATAAATGTAATTATGCACAACAAGAGGACAAAAGTTTTGAAATAAATTTGAATAAAGCAACAAACCTGTTGGATAAATGCAGGAAGAGATTGTCGCATTTGTTCCTGCAAGTTTGGGCTGTTTCCAAAAACAGGATTATTTATCATTATCTATTAAAAAAAAAAAATTATTATTAATAAATAAATAAATATATATATATATATATATATATATTATATACATATGAAAGGATAAAAAAAATTAAGATTTTCAATTATTACCTTAAATTAATATTAAGTGATAACTTAATATTAATAACTCAGAATAACTCTTAAACTTAAGAACAACTCATTAAAAAATTCTTAACGTGAATTTTATTCTAGAGCCCAGGTAAAATTAGTTTTACAACAAAGCATGTCATAACGTGGGATTCAGATTTAAGAACAACTTTTAGAATAAAAATTAATTTGTCTTACGCAATCTTCAGTTTTAGCGGTAAAACAATGCAGATTACTTAACCTCATATATCCAGGCCTGAGCTAAGCTGGCCAATGATAAGGTGTAGGTGGGACTAAAGCCGTTATCAAACAAAGAACCATACGATAGTCCTTAGCACAAAATACCTCATAAACAGGTTTCTCATGCGGGAAACGATCCAAATATGCCGTTTGATACAAATTGCTGAACATATGTTCATCAATCATGCATTTTCGACTGTTTAAATCATAATCTTTAGAACGAAATCCTCCAATCAGAGAATCGCAATTACAGAACACCCTCTATTCTTTTCCCTTTTGAACATCCTTGGGGGGAATAATACCCAAATGTTGGGTCCGTTGTTTACATTTCTGGATTTCGTTCTTCTGTTTATGCTTAAAAACAACCCTACTGAAGTTGTTTGGTCGCTTTTGAGTGGCAATAGCTTATATTTTAGAATATATTGTCTTCCGTCTGATAGCACCTTAACTCAGCTAACTGTTCAATGAGAAATCATAGGAGGAGTTTAGGTTCGCGCTAGAAATGAGCAGTATTTAAGTGAGAGCATGGCAAAATCGGCACCTTTTCATGTGTTGTCTTGCTTGATTCATCTACGTCAAATTAACAGTCCCAGGATTGGGAATGAGCTGTGGTTCCGAATGGTGGTCGTCAAAGTGACGGCACTGGCTGGACTCGGTCACCGATGGTAGACATCAACGTGCTTGGACCTAATGACTTTGAATAACCTGTAAAATGTCCAAGTGCCTCGAATAAATGACTGCATAAAATAGCTGGACTCGTTATTGAGTGAAAAGCCTCTATTCATCTTAGATACTATGTGACAGCACCAATATTTTATTATATATAAGTCAAAAGAAAATTGTACTGTGCTGGAAAATCTACTTGAAAGAACTATGCTTGAAAATTTAGATGCACAGATGAACCACAGGATTGGATTTTTGCCCCTCCTGGGGTTGCTCTGTGCCAAATTCCAGTGATGTAAATGCCTTGCCAGTGCACCCTGATGTCATCAAGCAAGAAACGAAGGCTGAAAGTTCCGTCTCCAGTCATCTCTGTGTATCATGTAAACCGGAGTTCCAATGCCATTTATTTCCCGCAAAAATTCACAAAATTAGTGCATATTTTAGCAATTTACAACAACGAGCTTTAAAAAAAAAGGCCTATTTTCACAAAATTTGGCAGAATCCCCTGACCTTATATGAAATTCCTAGACTATTTCATGATTCTCCGACTTTCTCTGACCAGTGACCACTCTGTATATTTAATACTACTCATTCTACATAAAAATTATAAATTTGTTAATTAAAAAATTGAGTACACACCTAATAAAGTAGCTGAGAGGAAAAAACTAATATTTTGTTTTATATCTTTCTGTTTTTGTTTCATATCTTTCTGTTAATAGAAAACAAGAACTAAATAAATTATTTAGTTGTGATTTAAGTATTACATTGTTTAGGGGGATGATTAATTTAGACACCTCTTTAAATGAACTAACACTATCTTAAATTGGGTTTCCATTTTTCTATCACATTTAATTCTGACAGTGGGAAATGCCTGACAAAATATGATTCATGAAATTGTCATCGCTTTAAGTTTTACCCACTGCAGTTTCAAATGTTGAGATTGCTAACTGGATGCCTTTTAACTAGGCAGCTGAAACAATAATTTCCCTTGTTCATTACTGGTGTATGAATAGATCTGCGCTTTAAGTAAGTGGAAAGGAAGGGACAGAAGTTTCAAGTAAAATAGAGAGCTTTTATTTTTTTTCTCTTTTTTTTTTTTTTTTTATCCTCTCTAAATTTTGGAAATATCTTGCTCTGTGTTTTGCTACTTTTTATTGTTTATGTTTCCATTTAGCATTATTTCAGTCTGCTGTGTTAACCCTTTGCCGTTCAGTGTTCCACTACATGGAACACCTAACTTCGCTAGCTTCTCCAACCGTTAAATTCAATTTCAAATGCATAAAAATAGGTTTATTTTTACTTTAAACTTTCCTTTTCACGGATAGATGACACCATTATACAAGGCAATCCATGATATTTAACTGAGACACATTATTTTAAATCCTTGTATTTACAAGAAATTTTGTATATTTTTTTTTGTGATACAAAGAAAAGATTGCTTGAAAAAAATTTCTATGTAATATCGTTAGCTGTACTCTAAATTATTTATTCTACATTATTTTTAACTTTTTATACAAGGAAACATACGAGGAATTGTTGAATAAAATAAGGTGTTCCATCTCCTAGAACACTGTGACACTAGCGCTTTTCATATTACGCAACCGAACGCAATGATGAGAGAAGACAGCTGTGTTCACGTTTTCTGTTCTTCTCTGTTTGGAGGGAATGACGTCAAGCTATCAGATGATGCGAGGGAGGGTTGGTTGTTTATATTTAAAAAAAACAAGAAATATACATTCCATGCTTTTACCAAAAGTGTGTGACGTGCTTCCAAAAATTTCATGAAGCTAAAAAATAGACTAATTGTAAATACTATTGCACATAGGACTTGTATATATGTATACTAACTATAAGTATCAAATTATTTCATAAAAAAAATCACATAATCGATTTTTTTTTTTTTTTTTTTGGGGGGGGGGGGGGGTAGAGTAGCAGGCCTCCCCGTATGTAAACCCTGGGTCATACTAAATCTGCTGCACAAGTATAATACAGTGTTTTTTAATTCATATGCAAAATCTTTTACTCATTTACGCGTTTCGCTGCGATGCTCGCTTAGACTCACTTTTCAGAGCTCTAGTGGCACAGTGTTCCAGCTGATGGAACACCCACAGATTAAAAACGGTAAGTACTATCTTTACAAAATTATACCTGCGTACTCCTTTAGACCTAAGTAGATAGCCTACAACTTCTTTTGTTAAAATTCCAACTTTAAAGGGTAGTGAGCTGTAAAGGGTTAATGGCCTAGTTTTATAGTTTTAAAATTTTATTTACATTAGTTACTTATTCATCAATTAATTATCTGTTTAAGGTAAATGTTCCCAAATTGGAAAATTGAATTAAAAATTCATAAAAAAAAACTAGTATATTGTAGCCATCACATGACTTTCTTCTATGTTTTCTTATATACAAATTCACTCAGTAAAAACAGTTTATTAAAGTTATCTTCCCTGATAAATATAGACGATTATCATTCAAGAGAAGTATAACACTAAATATACAAATAAAGTCAATTTTATTCTCTATGGATGATTTTTAAAAAATTTGCCATTAATTTTAATTATTTTAATATTTAATGACACAAAAAATTCTTTAGCACTCTTATTTATAAGAGTATTTATAACATGATGTATGAAAAAAAAAAAAAACGATAATAATTTCAAGGTTTATAGCATTTGAAAAAATAAGAAAAGCTGGAAAAGTAAGATTTTCAGCTGTCCAATAAAAAAGAAAAAGCTGATTTATTGATTATAAATATATTGTATATAATATTCACTCATTTGAACAACTTCTTGTTAAATAATTATATATATCTACATATGTATATCTGATTTATTTATATGTTTACTTATAAATAAAAAAGAAAATAACATAATCAAGTAGGGTCAGGTGGGGTAAAATAGGTCAAAAACAGCATATTTTACGTTTGCACTTAAACAGCAGAAAATGTATTGGTTCCATTTGTTAAAAAATTGCACAAAATATGCAAATGAATATTCTTATGACATTTTAAGAAAAATATCTCCGAGAAAATAAAAAATTTGTACTGAAAAATAAAATTTTAAAATATGCTGTTTGTGACCTATTTTACCCCATGGGGTGGGATAAAGTAAGTCATATAAGGGGTAAAATAGGTCATGCTTTAAAGCTGTTTTAAATTGTTATACAATTTACTTCATGCACGTAAAATTACAAATACACATTCCTTTTTTTGATAAAAACTTGTTTTTATGTTCTTTCAAGAAAAAAAATGTCTCTATGGTCCATCATTAGTTCGGGAAGAACATTTAGAATTTACGATGCATCTACATAAGAAATATCTTTCTCTGAAAATCCAATAGGAACTTCCATTTCCACTTTTTTTTTATCCTTTCAAATTTTTCAAAATATTCATGATTGTGTGAAAGAATGATGCCATGAAATATTTTCTTTGATCTTTTCCCAGGAAATTCTACTTTAACACATTCTCCAACTTTTATGAGTAGATTAGTATTAATGCTGTCCAAATTTTCTTCTTGAGAAAGACTTGTTTTTTTTTTTCTTTTACAGTTGATGTTTCTGTGATTTTAGTATCTCTGTTGATTTTTTTGTCATACAATCAATTGAAAAATAAAATGGTTGATAAAATTACTCCTGTTTTCTGTTGCGTATGGGTTCTTTTTCTGTGTGCATTTTTCAAAGATTCTTTAGAAGACAATGTTTGATTGGGTGATAAAGTGTTCATAATAGCAGATTTTATGTACTTAAAAGGAGAATATATAAATATTATCCTGTTCCATGACTGTTGAAGTCGCACTAGAATTAATTTGGGAAACTGGTGATTGATGATCTAGATTCATCCACTCTTGCATTTGAAGTTGATGGTAAACTGCAGAGTTTCACTCAGACAGTTTCAGGAGAATGTTGTGTCCTGCCTGCCCTTTATATGAAAAATTGGCACCGTTCTTAAATAAGCTCGAATTAAACAACTTTTTGAATTTCACCTAGAAACTGAATGTTTTGATTCAGTTTTAATATGTATTGCTTTTTTTTTTTTTTTCTTAACATTAAATTATTTTATATCTATGTCTATGTGTATGAAATAGCTCCAGAACAATATATAGCTTAATTTTAAACTAATACATTAAAAGAATACATATGGAGTTATATAAAACACAAAAAAAAAGTAATTAGTTACTTAATGTTTGTTAAGCCTAACATGATTCAACAACTGACCTATTTTACCCCACATGTGTTTTTTTTACTCCAAAATATTATTATTATTATTTTTTTTTTTTTTTTTCACAAAAGTTTAGGAAATTCATCTTAAGAATGTGCTTTTTGGAATATGATAAGAAAATACTGTAAAATTTGCTTTTGAATTAGTTAAAAACCAAAGTTTTTCTTAGCAACACATTCGAGTTACTTATACGAAACACACAAATAATTACTGGTTGTAACTAAAAAGTATCAATTACAGTTAATTTTGCGTACAAAATGAAGACTAATATAAATAATATATAAAACCAGCAAAATTGGAATTTAAAAAATGCTTGAATGTTTTTTTAAAGAGTTTTTTTGAAACTGACCTATTTTACCCCCTGACTTATTTTACCCCACCTGACCCTAGCTCATCTCCAAATATTTTTGATGCATTTTCTTTTGACTTGAATGTCCTCCTTATTAATTCACAATTCACTAGTCTATGCATATATTTCAAACATAATATTTTATATAATATGAATCATAAATATTCTGTTGTTTATTATTTTTTTTTATACTAATGTTATTGTGATTATTATTATTCATTTTTCTTTTTGATGCCCTTATTATATTGAAATATATATATCCACATTACGGAAAAACATTATCCACATTACATTATCGAAATATCTATCCATATAACTATTTTTCATGAAGACATATAATGGTTACCCGGTATTTAATTAAAAGTAATACATTTAGTGAAAGAAAGTATTTTATTTGGTTTTAGATATAAAATTTTAGTTCCAAGATTTTATTATATTCTTTTTTATTACATATTACGCAGTGTATTGTTTATTGAAGGGATAATTTTTACTAGATTACCATTACAAAAAGTATTCTATAAATAAAAAGAAATAATATTTATAGTACATGACTAATTATATTTGGAGGTAAATGAAAAATACATATATTATAATATTTAGTTAAAAATATAGGGTTTAAAAAATAAAAGTTTTTTGTTGCACAATCATTTGGCATTCTACTTAAAATGCATATAATTTACTTTGGGAAAAAAAAAGTTATTTTTCCATATTTATTTTTTATAGGCAGTTTTAAAACACTTTTCTTTCTTTTTCTTCTTTAAGAAAATAAAATTAAATATATTGCAAAATTTTAAGTATAAAATTTGAAAGCATTAATATCTCTTATGAAAGTATGGCTGTATGGGATTTTTTCTTTTTTGCTTGTAAAATAATAATGTGCCACTATTTTTGCGGGAACATTGTATTTTTCTACTCTGTATACCTTTAAGAAAAATAAGCAATTTCTTTGTTACCAGATGTGGCAAATGAAACAATTTTTAAGCATAATTTGGCCTGTCGCACCATGGACTATAATAGTCCTCCCCCCCTATTTTTATAAGAAGTTTTAAAGGTTTCTCTGTAATCAGGAGTTCTTGAACCTTTTTTTTTTTTTTTTTTTTTTTGTTCGTAGCTGAAATTACATTTTAGTTTATACCTATACAACAACTATAACTTAACAATTTTCGACTGTATAATGCACTTCATCATGCAATATCTTTCTCTGGAAAATCCAATAGGAACTTCCATTTCCACTTTTTTTTTATCCTTTCAGATTTTTCAAAATATTCATGATTGTGTGAAAGAATGATGCCATGAAATATTTTCTTTGATCTTTTCCCAGGAAATTCTACTTTAACACATTCTCCAACTTTTATGAGTAGATTAGTATTAATGCTGTCCAAATTTTCTTCTTGAGAAAGACTTGTTTTTTTTTTCTTTTACAGTTGATGTTTCTGTGATTTTAGTATCTCTGTTGATTTTTTTGTCATACAATCAATTGAAAAATAAAATGGTTGTTAAAATTACTCCTGTTTTCTGTTGCGTATGGGTTCTTTTTCTGTGTGCATTTTTCAAAGATTCTTTAGAAGACAATATTTGATTGGGTGATAAAGTGTTCATAATAGCAGATTTTATGTACTTAAAAGGAGAACTTATAAATATTATCCTGTTCCATGACTGTTGAAGTCGCACTAGAATTAATTTGGGAAACTGGTGATTGATGATCTAGATTCATCCACTCTTGCATTTGAAGTTGATGGTAAACTGCAGAGTTTCACTCAGACAGTTTCAGGAGAATGTTGCGTCTTGCCTGCCCTTTGTATGAAAAATTGGCACCGTTCTTAAATAAGCTCGAATTAAACAACTTTTTGAATTTCACCTAGAAACTGAATGTTTTGATTCAGTTTTAATATGTATTGCTTTTTTTTTTTTTTTTTCTTAACATTAAATTATTTTATATCTATGTCTATGTGTATGAAATAGCTCCAGAACAATATATAGCTTAATTTTAAACTAATACATTAAAAGAATACATATGGAGTTATATAAAACACAAAAAAAAGTAACTAGTTACTTAATGTTTGTTAAGCCTAACATGATTCAACAACTGACTTTATATTAATACTCAACAACTGTATATTAATATCATATATAGAGAGGGAGAGAGGGAAAAAAATAATTTTAATAACCTCTCAATTGTTTTTCAGCCCAAAAAAATTTTGCTTCATTATTTACTATACATAATACTCTTTATCAATAAGGTTTTTAGAGGATAAGTATTTAAACAAATCCAAAATCAGGCATCAGAGAAAATATGTTAATTGATTTTGTAGTCAAAGAGAGGAAAAAAAAAAAGTTATACTTTTTTGTTCTACTTTTCTTAATAAATTGACTCAATTATCTATTGAATTTTGAAACTGTTGAGTTGAAGTTGAATCAAGGCAATCAAATGTTAAATTGTAAGTTTTGCTTTAATATGTGACAAACATTAGAAACTATGGCATATTGTTGTCTATTTTTACTTTATTATATTTCATTTTTTATATTCTTTATTTACATCTAGCCATCTTGTCCAAATTTATTTTCATTTGGTAAAAATTTTTCATTATTACAATAAGGTGGCTAGCCTGTCATTCAGTGTGAATAAATATCATTTAATCAATATAGCATTTTCTCAGTGAAAGCACATTTCTAACTAGATAAAGCATGCTTTATATTATTGATAATAAATTTTTAAAGAAAAGAAAAAATACCTGACTGGCAACTTCAGGGTTTGCAGCCAAAGCTTCCATCATAGATTGCATATAAGGGGCATTGAACATTTCTTGCACAAGTTGGGGATTTTGGACCATTTGCTGCATAATACTCTGCAACCCAGGTGAAGTAAAGACACCACCAGGAGATCCTGAATCAGATGTTTGGTCTTTAGATGGAGGCTCTGGAGTTTCTTTTGTTGAATCTGATTCTGATGGTGTTTTCTTCTCAGATTCTGATTTTTTCTCTGCAAATATTAATGATAAAAATTTAAAAATATATATTAAAATGCAACATTGTCAAAAATTGGCTTACAGGTCCAGTTTTCCTAAATTTCCATTGGTTGCTACTCTGACTCTATAATCCGCTTCCCTACCTATATGTATGACTATGAGCTATAATCCACTTTAAAATTCAAATAAACTACTACGTCAGAAACGCCAAAAGAAAAATTTTTGCAATGCATACAGCTGTTTCGGTAGCCTTAAGCGTACCGTCTTCAGTGCAAAAAGAATTAATAAAAGAATTAATAAAGAATAAGCATACCGCCTTCAGTGCATTCTTTTTGCACTGAAGACAGTACGCTTAAGGCTACCGAAACAGCTAAATGCATCGCAAAAATTTTTCTTTTGGCGTTTCTGACGTAGTAGTTTATTTGAGTTTTAATATTCCAACGCCAAATCTCCTGTTATTATTTATAATCCACTTTGTCATTCTGCACTGATGATGGTACGCTTTACGCTACCGAAACTGCAGTCTGCAATTTTCAATTTTTACATTGACCAGGGTGGCTACAGATATTCAGAAAAAAAAAAAAATTCCCTGATATTTCCCTGAGTAATTTTGACAAATTTCCATGATTTCCGTTATCTATTACACATATTCCATAATTTTGTGTATATCACACTCTTGCATAACATGCTCACTAAACCAGTGCAATTCAAAAATCTATACTGATGAGCAAAAATATCTTGAATGTTAAAATTATTTTAATGTTAACTTGGCAAGATTCAACGAAAAAGCAGCCAATCCTGTGCCATCATCGATAAGATAACACCTGTTTGGCAATCTTTCAGTAATGTTTGCAAGGCAGAAATTAAAATATCCATTATTTTTAGGTGTTCTTAAAAAATTCCCTAATTTTCCCCTGATATTTCCAGAATAATAAAAACCCTGATTTTTCCATGATTTACCTGTTTTTTCTGATTGTCACCACCTTGTTGATGTTTTTAATGTTGTGTAAATATTGATATTTCTGTTCTTCGTCAAGTCTAGTTATTTAATGTCAAAAATTATTTTATTTTAAAGAATCCTGCTTAAATCGTCCAACATTAATGCTTCACCCTCGTTTTTCAATCAGATTATAATTAATATTATTAAAATCTAATTACTGTAAATAAGGATGTTTTGTGCTTTAATAATACCCGTCAAAATTTGATGGATGATCTGCAACTAAAATCGTTTCATGGCATAAAGTTTAAAAGACCCTTGCTTTAATATTTCACATTGCTCTTAACCAGTTTAAAACCCCCTGCTTTAATCAATTATCTTTTGGTTGGAGGGAGGAGGGATAAATTTCATGAAATTTCAATATACAAAATTTAAACATACTCCACATAATAAAAATAAAACCCCAAGGTTTTCCTAATTTCACTCTAAATATTATCAAAAGAATGTTAGGAGTAATTAAAAGAAAGGCAGAATTTATACAAATTATCGAAAGAATCAATATTTCTTAATGAGATAGTATCAATATTTGTGATAATACTTATCAAAGGATCAAGCATGTAAATTAATCCCACAATAGAATTCCTCCCTGTCATACCAAATCAACTAATAATCTGTAGAACTGCACTTGTTTTATGTTTACTGTGAAATTTATTCGTTGCTTTTTACGCAAAATGAATAAATACAAAGATTTACTGCCAGATTATAATTATATTAACCTACTATCAACAATAACAGGTCACAGTTTTTTAATAAAAGACATATGTGATGTAAATGATTCATTTACCTTTTATGTTTCCATATTTTAAATTAATTTTATTAATATTTTTAATTTTCATAACAACAGAAGTTACTTAGTGAGGATCAAAGAACCTCATGGCGTACATTGCGTTCTGGCCACTAACCCTTTTTATTCTTTGGGTCAAAAGGTCAAATATATATATCCAAATAATTTTATTTACATAAGAGAAAAGAGGAATCAATTTACTTATTGGCTAGAATGCTGTAAAAAGAAAAATGCTTACAAAAATAATGTTTGTAAGAAAACTAATCTGCTGCATCAAAATTAATCAATTTTATTTTCCAAACCACACTAGTAATTCCAAATTAAGTAGGATATAAAAATTAATGGTTTTTAAAATTTGAATAAGTATTCATATAAACTAATATATATATATTTATTATTAATAAGTAGGCACTCTCTCTCCAAATGATAAAATGGTCATTATTTTAAAACAGAAGCAAAACAAATCTTTCTCACCCCATGTTCTTCTCTTGAGAGCTGCTGAAAACCAACTGAATTTAAAACTGCCAGAATAACAGAAGGTGGAGTCAGAACCATCACCCTATTGGTTCTCAGCATGGTGTGATATGACATCACCACTAGGAAAGAAGAACCAATTTTTCTCCTGTGTGTGTGTTGCAGTAAAGCAAACACAACAGGGTGAGTTGAGCCAGCTGAGAGAAACAATGCATTTAAGTGCAGAAAACGATCTTATTTAACATTTAAAAGAAGTGATGTTTTTAACATCACATTACCCCTAACGACCATTAAAAAAATTTGGAAGACTAAACATGTGAATGGAGAGTGCATACCTACATTTACATGAAGGATTACAAATTTTTTTTCCTTTTTTTTTTTTTTTTTTACTTACATGTGAAAAAAAAAAATATCCATATTGAGTACATAATATTGTAGGAACGGCCATTAAAGGCATGAATGTAACAAAGCAAATTTTTAAGCAACTGAAAGGTCTTACAATACTCTTAATAACATGCACTTGATAAAAAAATTTGGAAATTTTGAGAACAATGTACATGTGACACAAAATCTGAACCAAACACAATACAAAATCGATAAGTAAAGCTGAAACAATAAAATTCCGACAAACAACCTAATATCAACGCCTACCCTGGTAGGTGATCAATTCTACCAAAATAGGCGAGGAATACACCATTTCATCAAAAACAATACTATTTCAGCACTGTGGTTACAGACATTCTCAAATAAAAGATTTTATTGATACAAAAGTGGTCAGTGACATATCTAACAATATTTATTAGGATATTGACAACTAATAAAATATATCTATAAATGCAAACAGACACAGCTTTTATCAACAAGTGACATGAGTAAAAAAACATTGATACCTTTTAAAGAAAATAGTATTATAACAGAAATATTGAAAAGCATGTTAATTGCTGTAAAATTTGCTTTCTTATAAATTTGTAAAAATAATTAGTTAACGAGAATAAAAAAATGTATGACATGACAAAAGAATTTCAGTGGATGTGCAATATCAACAAAAATATTTAACCAATAGTCTTGATATTAAATACCATCTACCGATTAATCAATGTATAAGTATACACATGAAAGAACAACTATACTAAATAAATGTCAAAGAAATCTTGTTAACAACTGATAAAACAAAATCAGTTATATTTCAGTATAAAATATTTACAGATGACCTCTTGAAGCATTATTATGAAGGAGAAAAAAAAAATCAAAATAAGTATCAATACAAATGTCAAAATAATCTTATAGATAAATATTACACTACGGAAAAGGCATTCCAAGTACTCGAGTATAATATTCGAATAAGATTTTTTTAAAAATTTTATCATTACCATTATTATTATTATTATTTAAAGAATATACATATTATAAATGGAAATAATAAATGTGAGTGGCTACTGAGGCCACCAAGTTAGATTACTAAACAAAATCAAAAATGCACTTAATATAAACGTCAAATAATACTCAAATAAACATACTATCAGATATAACCAAAACAAAACTGCAATGTCAATAATCACAATAAACAAAAAAAATTTTAACAAACATTATACACATTTATATACATATCATGTGTGGATTGTGTATTAATTTGATTGTGTAATAGTGTGGATGTAGTGTATACTTGTGTTGTATAAGTGATGTCTGTGTCTGTGAAAATGGTGTGGAAGCTTCCAGAAATTGTATTTAATAACCCAATATATTTATAAACATGACAATGTGTAGGAATTAATATATGAAAAGAAAGAAGAAAAATTATGTATACACATATAAATATGCAAGTTTCCGATACATATAACACACACATACTGTACATTTTGAGCAGTAAATAATTATAGTATAGTTATCAAATTTAACAAATAAGACAATATATAAAATAAATCAGCATAACAGAAGATTTATATTCATATTAACTACAATACACACTGCACTAAGTTTTTGTAGATATTCAACATTTGCCACAGGAGAAAATATATATATATAACTACACAATATATAATAGGACAATATACAAAATACAACTTATCAAATATACCTGTACCAACTCATACTTGTTTACAACAGGCAACTTTGGTGAATGAATTGCTTATCAAGTCCCCTAAAAAAAAACTTAAAAAAAAAACATGTTAAAAGAACATTTGTGAAAATGGAAATAAAAAACAAAAATTAAGTTTTGCATCTTGGTCTGAGATCATAATGAGACTGCGGTTGAACAATCCCAGCTGGTTGACCTGTCAGAATTGTTTGTGGAATGAGATGTTGCTTTCTTTTATGCGCTAGGATGACACGGTCTATGTTAATAGTGAATGGTTCAGCCCCTTCATTTTCGAATTCTCTGACGGAGAGTAACACGTCAGATATTACTTTTTGAACTGAATATGGGCCTATAAATCTTGGTTTAAATGTATCTTTGGTTTTTATAAAGACCATATCATTTTCTTTGAATTTCCGGAGAACTGCTTTTTTTATGTTGTCTAGTATTACGTTGGTTTTGGTAAAACTTCATGTTATGATGCACTTGCCTAAAGATCTGTTTCATTGATTCCATGTACCTATGGTATTCATATGGAAATTCCAGTGTTTCTAACTGAGGAGCTTCAAACAAGTCAAAGATGCTTGTTAGTGACCTGCCAAAATGCAGAAAGGCTGGAGAATATCCAGTTGAAGAATGAACGGTGGTGTTATACAGGTTCTTGTGTATCATCAAAGCCTGATGAAAATCAAATCCTTCCTTGGTAAGAGTGGAAATTGAGGATTTAATGCTGGTATTAATTCTTTCTGATGAGCCTTGTGTTTGCGGGTGTCCTGATGATGAATGGGAGATTGTAATTTTCAATGTCTGTGCCAAGTTGTTAAAGATGTTTGCTGTGAACTGTGGGCCTAAGTCTGAGAGTATCGCAGAGGGTCGACCAAAGGTAGTAATGTATCCCGTAATGGCTTTAACTACAGCTTGTGCTGTTGCATTTTTTACTGGTACCAATTCAATATGTTTAGAAAAATGATCGAGGAATGTTAATACATGGAAGCCATTGGAGAAAGGACCCAAAAAGTCCATGGAAACTAACATACTCGGCGCAGAAGGAACAAACATTTCCTGTAGTGGAGCAGGTGGAATTCTGTGCGGTTTATATTGAATACATAATGTACAGGACAGAACAAAGTTTTTTACATCTTCAAATAATCCTGTCCAATAAAAGTGTTTAAGTATTCTTCTGTATGTATTTCTAATTCCAAAGTGAGGCATGTGACAAATTTTTAATACTTTAGGTTTTAACTTCTGTGGTACTACAATTTTTGTTTTTGGAGAGTTTTCAGGCTGGTGAAACTTTCGTTTGATCATTAACAGACCAGTGTCCGGATGGACAAAATAATTTTTATATTTAGGAGAAGGTTTCTCCGAAGTGATATCGACAATAATTTTTAGCAGAAAGTCATCTTCTCTTTGCTCTTTAAAAAAACATTCTTCCGAGATTTCCATCATAAGATTATCTGCGTCAGAGCTGTTTAAGGAACGACTGAGTGGAGCAGCATCGTTGCTTAACAACTGAGGTAAGGAAGAACGATGAGGCTCTGATGAGGTGAGTGACTTATCAGATTTTTGTGTGACATTGAAATGATGGAGTTCAATTGTTGGAGAAGCTGAAGAAATGGGTAAATTGTTAGCCTCTTTAATTAATTCTGGGTTTGAGTTAAGATCTTGAGTGTATGCAGAAAAGTCTTCTCTTGAAAAATAGTCTGCCAAAACATTTGTTTTACCTTTTACATATCTGAATGTGTATTGATAGTTTGATAATTCAATTAGCCATTTAGTAGTTAGATCAGCAGGAGAGGAAATTTTCTTATAGTGTTCGAGTGGTCTGCTATCGCTGAGAATGGCGAAAGGTCGGTTGAAAAGGAAAAATTTAAATGCACTGACTGACTTAGCTATGGCCATCAGCTCAAGCTTGATGGCTGAATATCGCTGTTCTGATTTAGATAGTGTTTTACTAAAGTAACTAACCGGAAGCAGAATGCCTTCCTTTTCTTGTAGAAGAACCCCTGAAATAGCAATTTTGCTAGCATCTGTATTAAGAAAAAATTGTTTTGACCAATCGGGTAAAGAAAGAAAAGGTTTAGAGAAAAAAACTTTCTGTATTTGTTTAAAGACTTCAGCATGTTCCTCTGTCCATTTAAATGTAGTTTTCGGAGATGTTAATTTTATCAAAGGATCAATTAATCGCGAGTAGCAGGGAATGAGTTTTCTGTAGAATCCACACAATCCTATAAATCTTTTTAGTTGTTTTCTGGTTGCTGGGATAGGAAATTGAGTAATTTTTGTAATGTTGGAAGAAATAGGATGTATTTTCTGATTTTGGATGTTGAAACCGAGATATTCAATAGATGACTGATGGAATTTACATTTCTTTGGAGACAATGTCAGATTGTACTTTTGTAGAGTAGCTAAAAGTGTTTGTAATTTTTCTGTTGTTTCCTGGAAAGAGTCACTTCCTATAATAATGTCATCCTGGTAAGCATATATGCCTGAACAATTGCACTCTTGTATAATTGTGTCAATAAGCATTTGGAATGTTGATGCGGCTGATCTCAGCCCAAACATTAATCTTTTAAATGAATAAGTTCCCCATTGTGTAGTAAATGAGAGACGTCGTCTGTATTCTTTAGGTAATGAAATTTGATGATACGCTGAGGGAAAGTCTAATGTTGTAAAATATTTAAATTTTGAGATGTTATTTATTATCGTATCAATTCTTGGAAGAGGATAAGTGGAGCATCGAATCATAGAGTTGATTAACCTTAAATCTAGGGCCAGTCTAAAGGAAGGTTTATCCTCCTTCAGGGTTGAACGGTTTTTTCCATGGTGGAAAAAACCACTGGAAAAAACCTGGTTAAAACCGTCCCGGACAAAATACCGTTTTGTCCACTTTTGTCCACTATTAATTATTTGCGAGTACTAAATTAAAAATTACCTTTATTCTTTCCATATATATAAAACAATTCTTTATCATTATGTGTATGTGAGAGCTCGTGAAATATGGTCACCTGGTTGCCATTGGCGACCAATATTTTTTTAAACTAGTAATAATGTTTTCAACTTTCAGGAATTTTTTTTTTTTTTTTTTAAATATATATTTTGGTGAAAGAATTGGTCCCAAAATTGGGCTCCAATTCTACTTTCGCTGTTTTGATTCCTGCTTCTCTCACCACTTTTTGAGACACTGTGTTGAAATAGGGAATTTACACATCTCCGTGCATGTTTCACAACTCAGTGTAAATTATTGCACCGTTTTAGGGAATTGGTTTACACTGCTCCTGTCTGCGCATGCTATCGACATCGACCTGGTGCTGAATTGTTGTATCTGTATAATGATGTATCATTGCCGATGGTGTATTGATTTAGTGAAAATAATAAAACCAGTTTCATGATGTTAAATTTAAACATGTGTTTCCTGGTGTAAAAAAAAAAAAGAAAATCATTCAAGCCCAATAAATAATTGGTTTTTAGTTGGTATAATAATTGGTATATAGAATCTTAATTTCTATATTCAAGTAAATTTTGAAATGGAACAAAAAAAAAAGAAAAAGAAAACGTTGGAGAATATTTGTTTATGGGCTACCAGAATTTTTTGTTGGCGACCATATTTTTTAATAAATTCCTGAACCCTGTGTATGTGAATAAAATCAATTTAAATATTTCAGAATAGACATGCAAAGTTAACAATATTTAATAAACAAATATATCTATATCTAAGGGTGGATTGGATGCAAAAGTGATAGTTTATAGATAAAATTTTAATTCCCCTCTTCCCCTCCCCCCCCCCCCTTCACTGCTTTCAACTACATTGTCATATTCTCCCTCATAGTCATAAACACCTTTAAAAAATTTGTTATTAAGCATGATGAAATCAATGATTCACCTATCTTTCATGGAATTTTTTACTTTCTGAAAATACATAGGTAAGGAAAGTATTGCAATCATGACAAAAATTTGACTTGTGATGTTGGTGTATCTACATGTTTTGAGGCTCTATGAGTTCATTTTTGCTATTTTACGATAATGTATGTATATCTGAGTAGAGTGAACACAATATTGTCTAAATGCTTTGTCCAAATGAGCTAAAAGTTGGTGCATATGTTATAGGTTATCGTAGTACAAACTGTATACATCTTGGAGAATCTAGTACAGTTTTATTTATTTATTTATTTTTAACCAGGACACAAAGATAAATTCTTTATCATTATAGTCTATGGGCTCAAATAATTTAAAGTGTGATAGCATCTGAATTCCTTATTCAGTTCAGCTGAAACTTTTATATGCATGTTATCAGTCACTGTTGACTGAATCGTATCGATTTATTTTGGTGAATCTAGCATTTATAGTTTTTTTACAGGGAAATAACGAAAAATTCTGTAATATTATGGCCTATAGAATTTATTTAAAATGTGATGGCATCTGAAGCCTCATTGATTGAGCTTTGAATTCATATACAAATTATAAGTATGTGTCACACAAACTGTATACATTTTGGTGAATCTAACACTATTGGTTCTTTTACAGATACACACAAAAGAATTTGCATGCATTCCGTTCCATTAAACAATATATTATTTGGGAGCAAATAATCAAACACTTACTATAATTTTCTCGTTTGTTTATTTAATGACTTCTCTTGTGTTATTTTATTTAAACAACAGTGAATTACTTTAATGTTCAGAAAGTCGACTGGAGTCACTCAACATTATTGTTTTTCTTTAAGTTTCTGCATATTTATCAAATTGATTAAATATATATACAGTCATACACATACAGCAGCGCCGACTTTGAAAAAATTCTGGGGGGGCTCAAACCAAGGCCGTAGCCAGGATTATTTTTTGAGGGGGGGGGGCATCACATTTCTAATACAAGGTCATCAAATATGGTATAATAATGCACACATACCCAAGGAAAAGAACATATGCACAGACAAACAACGGCCTGTTTAGCACAGGGGCACGAGCCAGGGGCCCTGAGTAGCAAAGGGCCCCAAAACTGGTCCTGAAAATGCCATCATATTCTTTGCAATTTAGTTTATAAAATTATGTAAATCAAATTTATAAAACAAAATTAAGAGTAGCAGGGAGGTCACTGGGATAATACAGCCATCGGCCACTTCAATTTGAAACCAATATTGTGATTATGGTTAAGTTAAAATTGGAGGGGAAAGGCATAATCTCGAAATAATGCTATATCTTCTCTTTAAGTTTTAAAAACAATATTTGTTCTTATTTTTCATTTTTACTTAAAATGTTAAAATTTCATAAACTATCTTTAATTAAATTTTAATAGAATGGAGCAGAAGGCTGATTTTTTACCAACTATGTGTAAAATACTAGAGCCGGGAATCGAACCCGGGCCATTCCGCTTAACGTGCGGATGCTCTAACTACTGAGCTACCCTGGCTGATAACCTGCTCGGCACTTCTCACATAATTTATGTTGGCAAGGTCACCGAGTCTGCATTAGAGCAGCTATATCAAGTGAAAAATTTGAACATGGCACAACTCCAATAGGCTATAAAAAATAATTAATTAATTTATTTATTTTTTAACAGCTGTTAAAAAAAAAAGTTCTAAATATATTTAATTAAAAGCGGAAGGTCCGGGTTCGGTAACCGGCTCTGGTATTTTTCAAATATACCAGTTCACATACACATACACATATTTTCACAGTTGGTATAAAAAATCAACCTTCCACTCCAAAATTTTCTGAAATGAACTTTCAGGGTTGATGAATAAATTTCTAAATTAAATTAAAATTTCGTGGTCTATTGGAGTTGTGCCATGACTATTAATGTCACTTGATATAGCTGTGTGTACAGACTAGGTGACTTTGCCAACGAATGTTATGTGAGAAATGCCTAGCTGGTAATCAGCCAGGGTAGCTCAATGGTTTGAGCATACGCACGTAAAGCGGAAGGCCCGGGTTCGATACCCGACTCTGGTATTTTTCACATAGTTGGTATAAAAAATCAGCCTTAATGATCTTTAATTAATTAATTATTTATTTAAGGCAATAGGACAAATGAAGTTAATATCACTACGTTCATATTTTTCGAACTAAGTCGATTCATTACCTTTTTCTTACCCATAAGATATAGTATTATTTTTGGGTCAAATTTTCTAAATTGGGTTTTTGTTATATTTACACGTTTTGAGGTCCCTTGAATCCAAAAATCATGTTTTTAGGAATGTAGGTGTGAAAGTTGCCTGAATAATTTTAAATGAACTTTTGAATTTAATAACAGATTTGAATTCTACAAAAATGTAGGTAAAGTAATGAAACAGGGGGTTTGAGGGGGTGGTAGCCCCCCTTAACCCCTGTGTGAGGGGCCCGCCCCCCCTCACACAGCATGACTTGTCAAATAAAGCTGTTCCGAAGCCTGATTTGAATTGTTTTAACATCGGTTTGCATAACAGTCCTCGCTATCTTACCCCTTAATCTCCAATCTGCATTTATAGTATTAAATTTCAGGGCAGTCGTGTGAGTGACACACCAGATTATCAAGTTTTATTTTCCTAAAATAAAAAGTTTCATAAAAAAGGGGGGGGGCAATATTGTATACCTTTTATTATTTATAAATTCATGACTTACATCCAAAAATGTTCATTTTTATTTAAAAATGCCAAGGGAAAATAGAAGCAACCAAATAAATAAAATGCAAATATAAAATTAATAAAATAAAAAATGTAATAACAATATGGGAGTAACTTTTGAGGAAATAGTTATATTACTTTGCATCGATGTTTCTGAAAACTTTTGCTCCTCATGCACAAACCTTAAGTGATTGAGATTCCCATAGCACAGCAAAGGGAATCATCTTCCTCTGAACTCCCCCCCCCGCGCCCCATAGAGAGACTTTCACCTTTTCTTGTTTTTTTTTTTTTTTTTTTTTTTTTTTTTTTCTTAGTCGATTTATGTCCATTTTCAATTGCAACGGGAGTAGGTTAGTTGCACCCGGAGAATACCTAAACGGGCGAGTTGCACCGCTTACTCTCTGAACCAAGGGGTGAGTTGCACCGTTTACCACTTCGAACCAAGGGGTGAGTTGCACCCCTTAGCCATTTCTACAAAGGGGCGAGTTGCACCCTCCAAGATATTATTACATAATTTTTTTTATACATAATCGCATAATTTTCCCTTCACACTTTTTACAGGCTTAGAACTGTCATGGGCTAAAAACCCATAGCGTGTTTAAAAAAATTGCGAATAATTTTTCTTTTTCTCATAGTGGTAATAAGTTTACCTTGTCTAATAGCCGAGCATATGCCCATTGTCTCTGAGAAAGATGATCATCTGTCGTCTTATTTTATGCATAGGTTTTAATTTGTTTCCTTTTTATCTTTCTTTGAACTGTTGTAGGAAATAGCATTTAAAATTTCAAATCTTGTAAGTTCTTTACTCGAATATTTCTGCTTCATTTTTTCCATGTTTAACATTCTCTTTTTCAGAAATTTATTTGGTTGTTTTGTGATATTTACGCTATTTTTCAAAGCATTTACATCAATCAGTGTTTGCTTAATTACTTCAATAAAAGCATAAATATTTGGACTAGGTGCACTGAAATTGGCACTGAATTTTGCGTGAAATGATTTAAGTTGACATTCTAGAAACCTTTTCCCCTAATGACTTATCAGTAAATCGTTGCAATTTGCCCGTCGTTTGATTGACAGGTAAAGAGAGGGGTGCAATTGACCCTCGTCCGAAAAATCCCAAGCGGTGCAACTCGCCCGAGATTAGAATAACAAAGGAAAGAGGTCGGGTGCAATTCGCCCGTCATTTGATTGACAGGTTAAGAGAGGGGTGCAACTGACCCTCGTCCATTGCAACAACCTTACTTTACAGCTATGATTTTGGTAAAAACTAAATGAGGAATAAAGGAAAGAATTTCTTGTTTCATCGGGAATCAGTATTCAAAATTTTTGGGGGGGCTGAGCCCCTACAGAAAAATTTCTGGGGGGGCTCGAGCCCTCGAGCCCCCACATAGTCGGCGCCACTGTACACATATATGTCACATTTATATTATTAAAGACATTACTTTTTTGAAAAATAAATAACTTTTGTATGTGGAAGTAAAATTTAATTTTGTATTTTTTTCATCTGGAATTTCCATTACCAAGCAATATTTTTTTAATAAGAGTATAAAATATATTTTAATAAGAGTATAAATAAGAATATAAAATTATTAAGTAATTAAGCATGTAAATTTGGTTTTTTAAATTGTTGGATTGAAAAGTGACATGTTGGTATTGCAAATAAAATGTTATATAGAAATGAAAGCTTTGTTTTGAAAGGACTTGTGGACATAAATTGATAAAAACATTTTATCTACATTTATGAGTTTTTTTTTTTTTTTTGTTAACCTAGCATAGAAATGTTAAATAAGGTATTTCCAAGTTAAGTAAAAATAATAACAGGAGATATTAAAACCCGAATAAACTACTACGTCAGAAACGGATAGATATTTTTCAAAAACAGATATTTCTCTTTGGCATTTCTGACGTAGTAGTTTATTCGGGTTTTAAGTACAAAATAGCAAAGAAACAACTTAAATTATTTTAAACTTTAATATTGAAAATAGTCTCTTTCGAAGGGGGATAGGGGTGTTGGGGGGGATTAAGTTATTCTTCATTTTTAATTGTCAACATTATGTACTGAAGATAACTCAACATTGGGCACGAAATCTTTTTCCAGCTAAACAGCCGTGTCTATTTCTTTTGTTTTTAAGGATTTAGATATAGTGTTAAATAACTTTTTTCCCCTCTTAATATCCAGTATGATAATGTTATAATAGTCCACCACAATAGATTTACTTTGTTACATCTACAAACTGTAAACTAATGTAATTAGCATTTTCTTCATGATTTTTTTTTTTTAATTTTTTTTTTTATCGTGATTAAAATAAAATTATGCTTTTCATTAATCAAGTTATTAATTTTTAATAAAATATTTCTATTGCTAAAATTGTAATTTAAAGTTAAAATTGCAATTTATTGTTTTAAGGGAATAATTTTATGCACTGAACATGTACAGTTCAGTGGATTTTATTTTGTCCAGTTTCATGTGGTTTTTTCCAGTTTTGTCCAGGTTTTTTCCACTTTTGTCCAGTGTCCCGGACTTTTGACGAAAAAGTGGACGAAATGACAACCCTGTCCTCCTTAGACACAGCTTTCTTTTTAACCATAAGCATTGGGCATGCCCATTCAGAGATATTTCTCTCAATGATCCCTGCATCCAGTAATTTGTCAAGTTGATCTTTTGCCTCTTCTTGAATAGCTTGTGGAATAGGGAAAGGGTAAGTTTTTAAGGGAATATCTGAAATGAATTTTATATGTGGAGTGATATGATCGGTGTGTCCAATCGACTTTAGTGAACATGAAAATACAGAGTTAAATTTCTGAAGAATATCTTGCATTATTACCCTTTCTGTAGGTTTTAAATGCTGAATAGAAAAATTATTTACATTAAATTCTTTCTGTCTTAAGGATAAAACTTCTGGTGTAGCCTTAATTAGATTACACATGTGATCAGGTGTATTTGTTGCAAGATCCAAGGAATTTTCTTCTATTTTATCTATCTCTGAAATGTATCCGCAAACGGTATTTTTATTTATATGCAGTTTCTTGCTCGAATTATTATACATAGGAATAAAAAATTGAATTAATTCTTGTTTAGTAGAATTTTCCTTGATATGTTGTACCTCCATAAGAGAAGGATAGGACACAAGTGGACAATGCTTGTTAGACGATGTAAACATTACTAACTGATTTTCTGGAATAAGCGTGGACCGCACAGGCACATATATAGTATCCTGTGGATCAATCATAATCTTCTGGGTAAGCCAACATTTTTGATAAGAGGGTAAGTTCTCTTTATGAACATCAATTTTAGATTTTTTATATCCAGTTTGGGGAAAATCCATATGAGTAGCTATCTTATGTGATGCCCGATTCATATCAGATTCAGATGATAGAAGACTGCAAGAGGGTACAGTGTCTAGAATATCTAAAGCATTTTCATTAATTTGTATTTTGTTATTGTGTAAATTGATAACTACGTGATGGGACTTTAAAAAATCAAAGCCAAGTATACCAATAAATTTAGATTCAGTTGGTATTTCAATAAGAAAAAAGGTGTGTTTGTAAAAAGTTTTCCCTATTTTAAAGGAAATGCAAACACATCCGTCACATTGGACTATAGAGTTTACTGTAGATATCTTGACTCTTGAAGCAATTCTTTTGTAATATAATTTGTTTTGATTTTGTAAGAAGTAATGTTTTGAGAGTAATGACACAGAAGCTCCTGAGTCGAGAAGAAAATTCTCTAATGTTTTGTTTAACAGTAATTGTATGATGGGGAGATTGGGCAGATCATTGTCTGTGTGTAACAAGAATTCCAGTGAATTAACTAATATGCAGTCTCCATTTTCCTCCACACTCGGGGATGTTACCAGTACAGGAGATGTTGTCTGTATCGCAACAGATTTGACTTTGCGTTCTAATGACAAAGGGAACTTTGCCTGTGTGTCTGGAGATCTCAGAATGATTTCATTGTTATTTACAAAAAAAATATTAGGTAGATTAGAATATGTTGAGTTAGTCTGTGAAAAGTTGTTATGGTAATTGACTTTATTCAAACCTGACCTATATGAGGAACTCTTTGTATTTAGGAGTTTAGTGTCACTTCTACCATTCTCCACTTCTAGTCATTGTGAATGACTACTTTTGGTTTGAGGGGAGTTGGATTTAAATGTTTTAGGGGCCCTGGCTCTCCGTGACATGTCTCTATAAGGTCTAGAGAAAGTTTGCCCATTACGATATCTGTGAGAAAACTTATTATTTTGTAATTTTCTGAGTGCAAAGCACCTCTGAGCAGAATGTCCAGGTCTTTCACACCATTGGCATTGAATCGTGTGCGAACCTTTATTTTGTGGAAATTTATTGTATGGCCGCTTGCTATAAGATGAATTGTTAATCTTAGTCAAATTGTTTTCTGAGTTTGTACCTATCACTTCACTATCTATTTTATGATTGAAGTTCTGAATAGTAGCAAAAGATGTTCCTGGTAAGACAGGGTTTACTTGCAAGTTATAAATTTCCTGGAATTTTTCGAGACATTCCACCATCTGATAAAAGGTTGTGGCTTTTTGTGATAGTAGATGAATTCTAAAGTGGGGCGGAATGAGATCATTGAATTTTGCGATTAGTAGTTGTTCAAGGGCTTTTTCTTCCATATCAGGAAAACGTTTTCTCACTAAATTTTCAAGCTTATTAGCAAAAATATTAATATTGACATCGGACTCAAACTTAAATTCGTTAAATTGTTGTGCTATTGCAGTTGCCGACTCTACCTTAAAATATTTCTTAAATATATTAAATAACTCTTTTGTATTTTTGGCTTTTTGGCAAGCTGGGGAGGAGACATAAAACTTAAGAGCAGTATCTGCCAATTTTGATTTCACAAAAGCCAAAGCATGGGATTCTTCCCATTTGCTGTTCTCAATTTTAAATTTCACTTGTTCAATAAAAAAATCCAATAAATGAGGGTCTCCAGAAAATGGCGTTACTAAAGTTTTGAATGGTAATCCTCTTGTCAATCCTTTGTTAGAAGCCATTATTTTTTGTATATATATGAAACTACTATATTGGCTATAAAACTACATGTGTTGATGGCTATTTGCATATAATAAATTCACGTAGTTGAGGAGAGAGAGAGATACCTACAAATTTTTTTTTTTTAAGCCAACAATACAAAGTTCTGTTGACTATTATTTATTTAATCAGTTATTCAAAATATATTGAACCAAAAAAAAATTTTCATCTATACAAAGTTCCAGCATATCACAATTTTTGAAACAGGGAATTGTCTTATAGGTCACTTGGTATCCATCATATTCAATCACCAAAAAAATGTAATTGGTAATGTATGACTTTAAAAAAATAATTTCAGTAATTCTAGCAATAAAAATAAAATAACTTATTCAAAATAAACAATCTCTACAGTACCATTTATTCTTAAGAACAATAATCAAGTATTCCTTTCATTTCTCAATCTTTTCCCATCTGATCACAATTTGACACCACCGGCACCAAATGTGATGTAAATGATTCATTTACCTTTTATGTTTCCATATTTTAAATTAATTTTATTAATATTTTTAATTTTCATAACAACAGAAGTTACTTAGTGAGGATCAAAGAACCTCATGGCGTACATTGCGTTCTGGCCACTAACCCTTTTTATTCTTTGGGTCAAAAGGTCAAATATATATATCCAAATAATTTTATTTACATAAGAGAAAAGAGGAATCAATTTACTTATTGGCTAGAATGCTGTAAAAAGAAAAATGCTTACAAAAATAATGTTTGTAAGAAAACTAATCTGCTGCATCAAAATTAATCAATTTTATTTTCCAAACCACACTAGTAATTCCAAATTAAGTAGGATATAAAAATTAATGGTTTTTAAAATTTGAATAAGTATTCATATAAACTAATATATATATATTTATTATTAATAAGTAGGCACTCTCTCTCCAAATGATAAAATGGTCATTATTTTAAAACAGAAGCAAAACAAATCTTTCTCACCCCATGTTCTTCTCTTGAGAGCTGCTGAAAACCAACTGAATTTAAAACTGCCAGAATAACAGAAGGTGGAGTCAGAACCATCACCCTATTGGTTCTCAGCATGGTGTGATATGACATCACCACTAGGAAAGAAGAACCAATTTTTCTCCTGTGTGTGTGTTGCAGTAAAGCAAACACAACAGGGTGAGTTGAGCCAGCTGAGAGAAACAATGCATTTAAGTGCAGAAAACGATCTTATTTAACATTTAAAAGAAGTGATGTTTTTAACATCACAACATACAGGAAAGACAAAGATTTCATTCACTTGTAAAATATATCATTAATTCTAATTTGCCAAGACAATAAGTGCATTTTAAGTGTAAAATAATAGTTTTGATTCTGATTTTTCTTTCCCATATTTGTAAAACCACTTGGATATAATCCAAAATGTTAATTCATTGTATTTTAAAAATAGCCTGCAAATAGGAATAAAGTTAAAATTTGTTTTTACTGAAATAGTATCATAACACTTTATTCCATCAAAATAGCATATTTCAACAAAGGTATACAGTTAAAAATAAATAAATAAGAATTAATTTAATACTTTAGCAAATTAATTTGCTTATTAAATTTTTAATAATAAATTATACTATGTAACTTTTTACTCATAAAATATCAATATTTTAATGTTATTCTTTTTAAATTATTTTTACTGTAATATAGTATCGAAATTAAGTATCAGAGATTATAATAATTAGAGTAAAAAATAAATAAATAAATAAATAAAACCTCCTTTGATTTTAAATATATATCTCCATCTTTTCTAAACAAGGTTTTCAACTGATAAAAGTTAACTTTTAAAGAACAATAAACACTGACAATTTGTTAATTTTAAAAGATTTTTTCTTTTAAGAAATGGAAAAAAATTATTTTACATGGCAACAGATGGCGCCATATCCTGTGTAAGAAATTTTTTGGCAAAAATACATACAACGGTAACCGATTTGCGAATTCCTTTGTTTTTAATACCTATACTTCCTTAGAAAGTATGAATCAATGAATTAATCGTGTGAATTATTTTTATCATTGAGCTTTTGTGGCGACTTCTTTTTCGCACCTGGTTCTTTTCTTCCACTAAATTCATCTCGAGACACATTAAGACACTGATCACGCTTGGTTTACTTTTAAAGATTTTACTTTTACTTACGGCACAAACATAAAATACATAACGACATGCGCGTAGCCAGGGGGGGTGCCCTGGGGGCCCAGGCACCCCCCCGCTCACGCACACACATTCAGTATATTTAACAAAAACATATTGAAAACAGAAAAAAATAAATAAAAGATTTGAAGGTTAAAAAAAATTGTTATTACTAATACCAATGATTGTATGCTATAGAAAGACACTTTCTTAAACATGGTGGTAAAATATATTTTAAAGAATAATCTAAATTGTTCATAAATCCAAATTTACTTGCACATTTCTTACAAAAATTTGCAAAGTAATTTTTCTTGGTAAACAAAAAAAAAAAAAAAAAAAAAAAAAAATGAAATTAGTAGTTTGTTTTTTCTTCAAGGAAAAGCAGAACAAGAGGCGATAAAATGATTTAGTTTATTTAAACTCGTGGCCTTAACAGAGAGTCAAGTTCTTTTTGTCATTTCTTTTTAATGAGCATTTTTTTTTAAACTTTCTCTTACCCATACATGTTGGAGAATGTAATGCTTTGCGGTCCAATTTTTGAATATGAAATAGTTTTTACAATAGTATGTCTTGAGGTCCGCTAAACTGTATATCCAGGTTCTTGTGGTTAGTCTGCATGGGCATAACTCAAAAGCAGCTATTGGCAGGAAGTCTAAAAATCGTATTCAATTTATATCATAATGATCCGTATACTATGACATGCAAAGAGTTCAAATACATTATTGTTTAAGTACAAAATTTCTAGTTGGAACATATCAACAACATTTTTAAAGTGAACTAAACATAATGAAACTAACATATTCTATTGATACAAAATAATTTTCGTATAAAAGATTGTAAGAAAGGTTTGGTTCGATGTTCGATTAAAAGCATTCATACCAAATTATATTGCGTCCAGTAAAAACGTTTAAAAATGATAATTTCTTTAATTACTTTCCCTTACCATGAGTTACAGAAAGTATTATTTACGGGGTCGAATTTTCGAAACTAAATATTTGCGATAATTTCAGGTTTTGAAGTTCTTTGAATACAAAAATAATTTATTTAGTAATTGTTGATTTGAATGCATGTCTGGTATCATAATAAATTAGCGGGTAAATTTTTTTCCGATTACACTGGTCTGCGAAATCGTACTTTTCAAATTTTTTATGTACTGCGTTGGGTGTATCTGAATTCAGAAATGATTTTTTTTCCTATCACGTAAGAAATTTTCACAAAGTAAGGATGAAAATCGGAAGAATTCGTCTAGAAGTTATAACAAATTCGAAACAATTTAGATAAAAAAAATGCATTGAAATAGGCTATTATTTACACATTATCTTTTAAATGTATTTCTTCACATCGAATCCCCCTTTAGAGCATTTTACCTTGTGCAAGGCTTGAGGGTTTTGTGTGTGTGGGGGGGGGGGGATTCTCTATGCAACATGCAACAATATTCTGCTAACATGTTAAAAATGCATCGTCTTTGATACCTGCATCTTTTCTATGATGTCTTGATGAAACAGCTCTCCTTGTTCTTCATTCACATCACCCAAATTTCAAGGGAAATAATTTAGATGGGAGTCTTAAAAAACGGAGCTTTAAGCTCAAACAATTCCTTTTTTTTTTTTTTTTTTTTTCTTTTTTTTTAAATAGCATCCAAAAATATATCAGAAAAACATATCAACCTGAAGAAAAAAATTTCTTCGTCCTGTCTTATTCGCTATTTAAAAAAAAAAAAAAAAAAAAAAAAAAAGACAACACTGGAAAATTCAAATTAGTATTGTAAATCATATCATAAGCAGACTTTTCTTGAAAAATTTACTGTGGGTGAAAATTATTTGAATCATTTTAAAAATATTTTTAATTTAAGCCTTAAATGTTTTAAGAATGCAGGTAGAGTAATCAAACAGAGGGTTTTGAAGGATGCAATAGACATGCTTCCCCTTCACAAAAGTACATGCCAAACAAAATTGTTTCTAAAACAATTTTCAACTATTTTAAAGCACCTCAGAAATGGTCGGTCAAGTGTACAATATCTTATTTTTGTGACTAAATGCCACATTTTATTTATTTATTTAATTTTTTTACCTTATTTAAAAGCTGTCACTCAAATTTAATAATAATAAAACATTTTATAATCGTTTGCATTACTTTTGAACTTTGACAAACGATTTATTGCTGAAAATAAATTATGTATTTATGAACAGACGATTTTTTATTAGTAATTAATAAAGAAAGAAAATTATTAAAAATTAGGCTACAGTGTAAATATTTATTCGGATTCCTTCTTCTCATGCGATTTTATGAAACAATTTCCTCTTTCCTTAAAATCCTGGATCTGGAGAAGGTGGTGTATAATTCTATTAAAGCTGTATTGAATGACTAAAGAAACGAAAAACTTTTCTGGAATCATGTGCAAAAATGTGAAGGACTTGATAATTATTCCAACCAAAGAAAAAGAGAGAATTTGAAGAGGAAGTTCAAGACAACACAGAAAATACAAACATCAAAGAAAGGTATTCGCAAAATATGTCTTTTAATTTTTTAAATAGCAAAGGCGTTTATTTGCGTGGGAAAATTTCCGACATTATGTCATGATGCTTTTTCGTGCTATTTTATTAATGTATGTTTCTGGATTCGATTATGTATGCAATTTTGAATTGTGGTGGTTGCTAGACAATATTTTCGGTTGATGGCCAGTGCACGGTCGGATAGTGAGACACCCCACTAGCTTATTATATGTCCTCCATTTTGATACATTTACTTTGCAGGGATTTTCAGTGCAATTTTATTGGTATGTGTCTCTTTTAATGTTTTCATTTTACTTTATGCAATTTTCATGTAAATTCTTATGTACCATGGTAATTCATAAATTTATTTGGCTAATGGTCAGCGCTTGGTTCGGTCTGTGGCGTGTTTCTACACATTCCCCGATTCGATACATTCGATGCTGATTTTATTTTTTGCGACTTTTACACACATCACATATTTATATTATGCTACACACAACAGTTTATTACAATCTTATTAATAAGTATCATTTTAATTTTATAGCGATCCCAGTACCCGTTTGTACTATTCTGTTTGAAACTAACATCACAACTACAACAATACAATATACAACAATGTTTTAAAATATAGCAAATAAATGTTATTCATAAATCTGGGAACGAATAAAATAATAATTTTAAAACAGTAGCTACAAGATTGTATTAATTTAATATATATATAAATATATTGGTAAATAAAAGAATTGAAATGAGATTATAACTAAAGTAAACATATCATTGTAATTCTACTTTATCACTTTGTGTGCGCAATTTAAGTTCCATAGTATAAGTTTTTCCGTAGTTTAGTTTTTAGGTTTTCGTTTATAACTTAAGGCTTAAGATTTTTATTTAACCTTTTAACGTTCGTTGGTTTCTTACTGAAACAAAATATTCCACACCATTTAATATTTTTTATGCAACATTCTTTCCTTGTTTTAATCAGTTTTCAAACTTCTGTTCCTTTTCTGTTAGACGGATAGCGGCACTACTCTGAAAGTCCAAACTTTATCAAATGATATTTCAAAGGAAGCCAAATGCACCGATTTACGCTACAGAAACTGCAGTCTGCATTGAACAATTTTTTACATTGGCATTTTTAACGTTGTGTAAATATTGATATTTCTGTTCTGCGTCAAGTATAGTTATTTATTCTAAGAGAAAGTTACTCAATTTATATGTTAAAACGTACATGTGTTAACTTGTGTAACTTTTATACATGTGTTAAAACGCACACATACATATGCGCACTATGTTCATAATGTATTCATATTGTAACTTTTAGTTTAAAATTTGGGCACCCCCCCGCTCGGAAAGCTGGCTACGCCTATGAACGAACACATAAATTAACATCAAATAAAGTATTTTCTAAAAAAACATATAGAATGGAACGCTAGTCCATCTTGATTCACATACGCACACACTGTTGCCACACTTTCGTACCAAACTTTTCAGTTCTTGTTTTTGGGATACTCTCGAACTCAGAGGTGCGGCGTTCACACCTTCTCTCCAGTTTCACTTGAGGGACAATGGCCTTCACAGTGAAACTACTAACAAAAATTTGTGGATAATTTATATAACTGTCCATGAAAGTCTAATTGTCCTTTTAAATTCTTAGTTATTGTTTCATCTTTAAATAAATGTTCATGAAAGTCTAATTGTCCTTTTAAATTCTTAATTATTGTCTCATCTTTGACCTAATATGCAATGTTCCATCAAGAGCAATAACATTTATATTTCACTTAAAATTTAAATATTTTCTATGGTATAAAATAAGTAACATTTAAACACATAATAGAAATAAAATATATATATAATATATATGAATAAACATTTATCCTGACATGGATTTTCTTATGCACTTTAACTAATCTTAATGAATTAATATACTTGAATATAAGAAACAAAATAAACACACACATATATATATATATATATATATATATGTAATAACAAATACAATATTAAACTAGCTTATGACTTTATTCATGAATGCGTGATAAAGCATCTGCAATAGTATTACTGCTTCCTGGCTTATGAGCAATAGTCACTTGATAGCGAGATAGAGCCAATGCCCATCTTTGTAATCTGGCGTTCTTAGGCACTGTTTCTGTCAAATATTTTAAAGGGTTATGGTCCGTGTGTAAGATAATAGTGGTTCCATAAGTCCACATTTCGAATTTACCTAATGCCCATATTGCAGCATAAGCTTCCCTTTCAATAGTGCTCCACTTTGATTGAGCAGGGGTCAGTTTTTGGCTTGCGAAAGTTATAGGTTTCAGTTTATTCTGCTCATCTCTCTGCATTAGACAGGCTCCAATTCCGGTCACTGAAGCATCAGTATTGATTTCAAAAGGTTTCGACATATCAGGTGTATACAGAGATGTTATAGAGCACAAACAATTCTTTAACGAAGTAAATGCACTTTCGGCTTCTTCTGACCATGGAAGGTCATTTGGCACAGTTTTTCGAGTTAAGTCCGTTAAAGGTTTTGCTATATTGGCATACCGAGGCACATAGTCTCTGTAATAGTTAAATAATCCTAGGAGTGACTTTAATGTTTTCTTTGTTTTAGGGGCTTTCAAATCTTTAATAACTGATATCTTGTCCGGATCTGGGCCGTGCTCTCCTGAGCCTACCACATGTCCTAAATATTTTACTTTCGACATCGCAAACGAGCATTTCTGTAAATTTGCCGAAAAATTCAATTTTTTCAGAGTTTCTAAAATGGATTTAATATGATTAAGATGATCTTCCCAGTTTGAAGAAAATATGATAATATCATCAAGAAAACTTTCGGCGTAGTCACTACGAGGTCGTAATACTTGATTCATTATTCTTTGGAATGTTGCTGGTGCTCCAGATAACCCAAATGGCATCACCTTCCACTGATACTGACCCTTTGGAGATACAAAACTGGTTAATTCTCGGCTTTGCTCTGCTAAGGGTATTTCCCAATATCCCTTAAGGATATCTAAAGTTGTCAAGTAACGAGCTCCACCAGCTTTAAATCTAAGATTTTCTGAATTCTGCATAGGAAAAGGTGGAATTTTACTAACTGAGTTCAGCTCTCTGTAGTCCACGCAAAGTCGGACAGTTCCATCTTTCTTGGCTACACATACCAATGGATATGCTATTTCTGCGGAAGAGGGTTCTATCAGGTCTTTTTCCAATAATTCTGCTATCTGTTTTTCTATATTAGATCTTAACGTTTCTGGAACTTTATAAAGATGAGGTTGTTTCCTCTCTACTCCAGACTTTAACTGGATAACATGTGGAGGAACTTTGGCTTTCTTTAATTCCCCATCAAATATTGTTAGATATTCTTTAATCAGATTCAACAGCTGTTTATGTTGCTTTGCTGATATCGAATTTGATTTTATACCAGCTTTTAGTTCTTCATCTGTTACTTGCCGTGATTCTACGGGCGCATGTTGTTTATCTCCAAACTCTTCATCTGTTTCGTAAATAATTCCTACAGCTCTGACAGGTTGAATATATTTACGCAATTTATTTTGATGAAGATGTCGAACACTTCCATCAGGTAGTTTGACATAAAAAGAATGTGGAGACTTCTTTTCTACTATTTCTCCTGGTCCTTTCCATTTTGAACAAAGACGATTTGTTGAATCAGGGATTAACACTACAACTTCATCCCCAACAGAAAATTCGGTATCTTTTGACCATAAATTATGATAATGTACATATTTCTGCTGCTGTTCTTGAGCTATGCTATTCGCATACTGTGCCGCGTCTTCTAAACGTTTCCGGAGTTTCAACAGGTAGTCAGCTACAGATTCTCCAATCCCTTGAGGAAGTACGACTTCATCTTCCCAACTTGATTTGAGGATGGCTAGAGGTCCTACAGGTGGTCGCCCATGAACTAGTAGGAATGGAGCAACAACCGTTGTAGCATTAGGCACTTCTCTGTATGCCCATAACAAGAATGGCAACTGTTTATCCCAGCCTCGATCTTGTGAATTAATTGCATGATGTAGCATGGATTTCATAGTTCCTATCCATCTTTCAACCAAACCATTCGATTGTGGATAACCTGGAGTGGAAAATTTAGGAACACATCCTAATCGTTTTAAAAACTCTTTTGTCAGCTGTGCGGCAAAATTTCTTCCGTTATCCATTGCAATTACTCGAGGAATTCCAGTTCGTACAAATATTTCTATAAATGCATCACAGGCTGCCTTTGCTGTTAAAGACTTCAGAGGTATGGCTTCCGGCCAACGACTATGCTGGTCCATAACGCACAGTACATACTGATGGCCACGTGATGACTTTGGCTCTATTGGGCCTAAAATATCGGCATTAACCACTTGAAATGGGAGTTCTGGTCTTCCAACAGCTTCGATAGGTGTTCTATCGTTTACTTTTCCTTTCCTGCGCATTTGACAATCATGACACGAAGCACATAATTGTTTAACTTCTTTTGGCATTCCTTCCCACCAGAAAGACATTGCAATTCTGTCTCTGGTCTTCTTAGCTGCCAGATGTCCACCAGTAGGAGTTTCATGAGCTAATTTCAAAATGTCCTTTCTTCTGCTTGCCGGTACGACCAATTGAATATATTTCTGTCTGCCTACTTTACCCATATGATATAATAAACCTCTTTCAATCCAGTAACCATTTTTATGTTGCCTAGCTTCTTCGAAGCACTTTTCCAATGTAGGACAGGCTAACTGCTCATCCCTAAACACTTGTGCTTGTGGAACAGGGATATTTTCATTTCTTTCATCCTTACTATCGGTTTCGGTCAATGTCTGTTTAACTACTGAGTTATTAAAGACTTTGGTTTCTGGATGATGCGACTCGCTGTTGTTTAGCTTTGCCTTTCGAATAGTCTCGTGACTTTCTCCCTCCATACAGAACATACACTTTTCATTATCTTCTGTGAGTGGAGTACTAATTTCCTCATCCCCAAGATAATTGTCGTTTGAATTATTCTCAGGTACACTGAACAAGGATTGTTCACCGACTTCATTTATTGTGATTACTTCATCCTCTTCTTCTGAAGAATAGTTTCCGGGAGACCTTCCCTCCACTTTGAACAAGGACGGTTCATTGTTTTCTTCCACTGGGGTGATATTAACCTCAACCCCTGAATTTCCAGGATTTCTTCCTTTCACATGGAACAAGGATTGTTCATTGACTTCTTTCTTCGGGATATTCACTTTATCCCCTAAAGAAATGTTTTCGGGAGACCTTCCCTCCACACTGAACAAGGATTGTTCATTAGCTTCTTTTACTGAAGTGATTCCTGTATCATCTCCCAAATAAGAACGCTTTTGTTCCTTCAACCATTCATATACCCTGGGAGTGATTAAAGCTTCCTCATGCAGCCCTTCTACTACTGCCGCATGCACCTGAACATATGGAATGATTTCTTCATCTGTATGAAGACTTAGCGGAACTGACACAAGTTGTGCTTCCACTGGATTACCTATAGCAGGTCTCAAAAGAATTTTCCCACTTGACTGTAAGTGTTCCTCAGGTACAACTGATTTTCGTAGTACGGTGATTTCTGCACCACTGTCCACGATGCCTTGAAATTTTTGGCCTCCGATTCCTAAATCCACTTTCAGAAGCTCGCCATCTTTCTCGTTGACTGGAAATTCCCACTCGAAACAAGCGCTATTTAGATTAACACTGACCTTATTAAGGCCCTTACTTTCTTGACTCTTTTTGTTTGTTTTCACGTTAGATGTACTTGCTGAATTCAATTTGGGGCAGGATTTTTTCATATGGCCTTCCTTTCCACACGAATAGCAGTAGAATTTCGGACGAATGTCTCTTTGTTCTTGCTGTGGCTTAGTAAAAACTCTTTTCTCATCTCTATTGTTATTTCCGAAATTCGCCCCTTTGGATGGAAGATTCCAATTTTCTTTATGAGAAATTTCTTTAGTTTTTTTGTTGAAAGTCATTTTGACATTTTCATAATCATCTAATTTACTGGAAATAATTTCAGATGACTTAAACAATGACCATTCATCGATGAAATGTTCTTTAATTTCTGGAGGTACTTTCCTTTTAATTTGATCTGTAATAATCAAATCATATAATTCTTCAAAGGTGTTAACTTCTAATCCCTGAATCCATTCAGTAAAATAGTTTTTCAACTCGTAAGCAAAATCTCTCCATGTGATATCAGCTTTTTTCAAGGTCTATTTTTCGATACATTCCAGTCACAAAATTTGGTTCGCAACATAAAAAGTAGCCCACAGTATAAAACACACAGTATAAACATAGCCCACAGTATAAACATAGCTCGAGACATAAAAGACAACACAGTAACGTGACTTACTATATAATTTGAATGCTAAAAAAGCATTTTCCAGGTTTTGGAGCAATATTTACAATTTCCTCTGATATTTCCCCGACTTTTTTCAGTAATTTCAAATTCCCAGACTTTCCAGGTTTTCCCTGACCCGTGGGAAACCTGTTAAAATATGAAGCCATTAAAATCCCATAGAAAAACTATGAATCTGAATTTCTGACCTGACTAAAGGCATGATTCAGAGTAAAACAAAATTTTCTGAACTACACATCAAATTTTCTGAAACACTACTCCATACATACATGAAAGATATAAAATATAATGGATAAAAACGGGTAAGAAATAAATTATTTTTATATTTTAAATTATTGTTTTTACATTTCATATTAGATTATAAATTACTCTAAAAGTATAAAAAATAACGAACGGAAATTACAATTGTGATCATCATCATTTGAAAGAAATAAACAAATTAATCATTTAAGTATTGTGATGTCTGGAAATATCCTATAAATTATCCTATAAATAAATTTAATGAACAATAGGTGCCGGAAAGATTCAATTAAAGAATAAAAGATTTATGAGTCTAAATTACGGTTTGATTATTTGATGTCAAATATAAAGCAATAAATAATTATTTTAATGACTTGGCGAGTTGGCAAAATAAAGCACCAACCAGCGTCGCAATGCCTGCAAAAAACAATATTATAACCAATAAAAAACAATGAAGAGGCATTGGTATTGAATAACGTAGCCAATTAAAATAAAATGGGATGGGTTTAAAAATACACCAATTTACACCAAAAATTAGGGTATAAAAGATAGAACTCGCCAAAATTAAGTAATCTTTCTTGATTAGCTCTTGCAGTAAAAGTTAGTAACTATGCGCCGTCGAATTTGAATGTTACGTGTGAGGTCGAACACCGACAACGTCTGGTCGCTAGCGGGACTGATTTCAAGACCCCACCAGTCTTTATTGCCTCAAGACTCGGATCCCCAACCCTGAAATGGATTCTAAATAAAGAAGTTTCCAGTTAGCCTGACTTGGTTATTTACTTATGTGTCCACGACTGCAAATACGAAATCAGGAGTATGTGACATGACATACATACACACTTACATATGTATATTTTTCTACAGATTACACATGAATGTACATACATATACATAGATATGTAATGTGCACATATTTTAATCATGGATTTTGAATATGAATTATTGTTATAAGCTAAAATGTTTAAACAATTAAATGCAAGATATTTTCAATAAAATATGAAAAATATTAAAGATTTTCTTTTCTTTCAGCCAATAAATCTGAACTTTCTAAACAGAATAACCCCTACCTAACTAAAAATGAAAATAAAAATGTTGAATACTGAATAAGAAAAAAAAAAGGGAAAAATTCAAGTGTATCTGAATCAAAACTTAAAAAAAAAAAAAAAATCTGGTGAAAAAAACAACCACACAACATCCATTACCCACTATTAGATGCATTATATGCATTTTTTGGAGATATGTGCATTTTTTGGAATTTTCCAGTAAGATAAACTTGATACACATGTAAAACATATAAAACAGAATTTATATAGCAAGTTAAAAAATAAGGAGAAAAAAAAGAGATATTTTTTTAAACACGAATTTCCGAGATCTAAAACTGAACTACCTAATCATGATGACAGTTAATTTTCTGTAATAACCACTTAATACATGAAAAAGAGTTTCTAAAATGGATTTATGTAACAATTTTCAAGAAAACCGTTAGAGCTGTTTTTGAGACACCAACTTTTATCAAAACTTAACATACTCAATTACTGACCGGAAAACTATTACATGCAAAAGTATAGCTAAAAGCTGGTTAATATAGTGAGTTTGAAAAAAATCCGTACAGCCATTTTTAAAGGAACGCACTTGCGAGACCTGAAATTGAGCTATTTATACAGGACGACTGTCAATTTTCCTGAACTAACCAACTATATCATTCGAAAAGATATCTAATAGAGTGTTTATATAGTACCTTTGAAGAAAATTGTTAGAGTCATTTTTGAGATACAGACTTACGATCCCACTTCTGTTTTCCAATGACCCACTTCTGCTTTTCTAGTTTTCACCAAAATTTGGAAAATTCATCTGTACACCAGACCTGTATCAATTCAAAAGTTTTGAATTTCTATCTTTATTAGTTTCGGAGATATGGTAGCCAGAAGATTCCACACATACACACACACTGACCAATTGCCAAAAACTACTTTTTTGGACTTAGGAAGCCTTAAAAGGTATAAATCAGGTGAAAACTCGCTATCAAATTTTTGGACTGAATACAATACTTTCGTTACCTATGGCAGTAGGGTAATGGAAGTAAATATATATATATAAAAGAAAATTAAGAATTAATTATAATCTTTACATATAGAAAAGGCAATGTCTGTGGATAGCACAGCATGGTAGCTCGTACAGTCATGTGACTCGACACCAAGGTGCCCACCAAGGTGTCTGTGCACCTGGAAGCTTATTTTTTTATTTTTTTATCAGTTATTTTAATTAACAAAAAAAAGGAAAATATTACGTAAGGCATGAAATGTATTAAGTTGGAAGAACGAAGGTCACCAGTTGAATTTAGCGTTAGATAATGGTGGTTTCGATGACAGTTTCAAGTTAAGCATAGATGTGTTGAGTTGGAAGTTTTAAAGTCACCAGTTTGATCCAGTGTTAGATGGCAATGGTTTTGGTGAAATAGCCAGACTGTGCATAAAACTGTTGGGTAGAGACAAAACAAGGTGAATATTCCATTGAATATTGTTGATTTCAAGATGAGTATTTCATGGAAAATCAAGTGAATCGTTTCATAGGCTATTTACTTTAAATTGACTTTCGAATTAAGGAAGTGGGTGGTTTTTGGAATGTGCCATTTGGATAGTGCTTTTCGGATGGTGCTTTTTTAGCTTGTTCTTTTGGAAATTGTGTTTTGAATACATACTGGAGTTACACCATGAAGCTTCTCCAAGTAGTGAGATATTTTAATATAATTTAGAAATTAATCTTTATATATATATAAAGGACAATGTCTGTGGATAACATATTGCAAAGATGATAGCTCAGACAGTCACCTGATTTGGCACAAAGGTGCCCCCGAGGTGTCCTTGTGCACCTTGGAGCCTAATTTTCAAATTTTTGTTACCTTTTTGTTTTTTTTGTTTTTTTTTCTTTTAATAACAAAAATATGAAAATAATATATAAGATATGAGATGTGTTGACTTGGAAAAATGAAGGTCATCAGTTGAATCCAGCTTTAGATAGTGGTGGTTTTGGTGACAAAGTTGAGTTAAGCATAGATGTGTTGAGTTGGATATTTCAAGGTCACCATTCAAATCGAGTGTTAGATGGTGATGGTTTTGACGGAAGTGTCAGGTTGAGCACAGAAGTGATGTATTGGAAGTGTCTGGGATTTGGATCCAGTGTTAGAGGACAATGGTTTAGGTATTAGGTATAGGTTCAATTAAATATAAAGTTTGATTAAACTTTTTTCATTGCTCATGAGATACAGCATCCACAAAATTTTTAATACAGGCAGAATATACTAAAAATGGTCATATTGTGTTCAGAGAATCTCAAAATACATAAATTCATCAAAAGTTGGATATCAAACATCTTCACAAATGCAATACTTTCTTCTTATGTATGTAAAAGAAAATAAAAAGCCCACTCAAAAATATAAAAAATATGATCCCACTCAAGAAAAAAAAAAAAGTTTGACACAATCCAATCCAAATCTAGTAGTCTAATTGGGAGAAAAAAAAAAAAAAAAAAAAAAAAAACATGCACACACACACACACATATATATATATACATATAGTAAGGGGAAGAAACTGAAATAAAATGAGAACCTTTCTCTTTGCTAGTTTGACTGGCATCAATCTGACTGGCAGCTGCTTCAGGGTACTGAAAAAAGTTTAGACATTTCATAAAGATTTTGTAATACAAATTTATTTATTTACTATATTGATAAATAAAAAAAAAAAAAATGGGCAATAAACTATTAAAATAAAGAAAGCACCATTTCAATGTTTACATAATTTGTGAAACAAAAAAAAAAAAATAATAATAATAATGAAAGTCTGCAACATATAAGTAACATTTTACAAATAAATATATAAGTAAAAAAACATTCTTTTAAATTAGAAGCTTTTTATTGTGTGAAGTCCTAAAATGCATAAAATAAGAATTTATTGTGGCAAAGATATTTTATAAAGAATTGAAAGTTTTAACACTAAGGAAATTTTAGAGAAAAATATAGATAATTCACTTTTTCAAGCGGCGAATATTTTTAAATATTCAAAATATTTTAAAAAGCTTTCGACACCTTTAAAATTTATGACTTAATGAATAATTATACAAAAAATTGACAACTAAGAATATTAGTCTCGAATGCTTTTTAAAATATTTTGAATATTTAAAAATATTCATCGCTTGCAAAAGTGAATTATCTATATTTTTCTCTAAAATTGCCTTAGTGTTAAAACTTTCATTTCTTTATGGAATATCTTTGCCACAATAAATTTTTATTTTATGCATTTTAGGACTTCACACAATAAAAAGCTTCTAATTAAAAAAAAATGTTTTTTTACTTATATATTTATTTTGTGCTTTTTAGTTATAAAAATGTCTTCTTAAAAACTAATCGAAATTTCTTAGGATATTGTGTAGACAACTAAAGATTTTCTTTCATCAACTGACATCTTTTCTTATCTCTTATCTGCAAAAAAAATAGCATAACGGTCATCGTGGATCGAACCGACAACCATTGTGTTATCAACATGACACTCTAAATAGACGTCAAAGGACAGTCAAGAAAAGCCATAGAACATGCTAGAAAAATCTAACAAATGCAAAAAAATATTGTTCTTGAATACTTTTTTAAATATTTTGAATATTTAAAAATTTTCAGCACTTAAAAATTTGAAATATCTGTATCTATCTATCTATCTATATATATATATATGGTCATTGGTGTTTCAGTGATCTTGTATCTGTTGCTTGGCTTCTACTATGCTTAATAGATCATCTTTATTATATATATATATATATATATATATCTTTTTGTTTTGTTTTTCCTTATTGTTGAAACTTTCATGTTTTTATAGCAAGTCTGAGCAAAAATAAAATATTATTTTATGCTGTTTAGAGATCCACAATAAAAGCTTCCAGCAATTTTTCCTTTTTCTTTTATTTTTTTCTTTTATTTAAATTTACTTTTCGTTCTTTTTAGTAACTAAAAAAAGCTTCTTAAAAAAACTAATCAAAATTTCTTAGGGTATTCTGCAGACCATGAAAGCTTCCCTTTTAACAAATTGTACCTCTTCTATTAATTATAGGCAAAAATGCAACTCCTTGATGCTCAAGGACCAAACCCATGACCATGGCACTATCAATATAACGCTCTAATCAACTGGGCCAACGAGCGACACAAAATTATGCTTACATTTACTTTAAAATGGAAATGCCTTGTTTTTTAGCATGACACAAAGACGCGATGACAAAATCCATTTTCAATGAGAAGCTTCTAATAAAAAACTCCTACGGACCTTCGGAGACCGAACTCTCTACCATCGCATTACTAATGTGACGCTCTAATCTTCTAAGTCAGGCTCAGATAATATAGACGCACGCGCGCACGCCGTGCGCAGAAAGTTTTCAGTTTTTGCAGACAGTTTTGACATTTTATGATATTTAAAAAAAAAAAAAAAAAAAAAAAAAATTTTTTTTTTTTTTTTTTTTTTTCAAACACATTGCACAAAGCGAAAATGTTTGCTTCGCAAAATTGAAAAAGCTAAGTTGATCCGAGCGTGAGACCGATCCTCGAAGCGATTGTCGTTCTCAGTCGGCGCAGACTTCTCTTTCGCTTCTGCAGACAGTCAAGAGCGCAGCTGCCCTTTGGCTGCCCCTGCCTCTCTTCCGCTCCTTCCTCGGACAGAGATCACGTGGGAACCTGTTTGCGGAGTCTAAATGGAGTGCCGAACGGAAGCACTCTCGCGGCCAGAACACGCACGCTCTTACGATGAAGTTCGACATTAACGGCTCTGTGATTGGACAGATCATTTTGCCGCTGGATTTCTTTGCTTTATAGATTTCTCTACTCATGGGATGGGGTTTCTCCATGTTTTTAGCTATGCCTTCCGATCTGAATGTAGCAGAGATCCCGACCAACCAATCAACCAAACCAATCACCTCGTCCTCGTGGGTTTTGTTCAGTAGTTCACTTTGGCTAGCGTAAGCGTAGTGCATCGATATCTCTCAGTTTCTTAAATCTAAAATTACTTTGCTATTTTTATTTTTTTTAAAAAAATGGTCTTTTTCAAGACCATTGATAATATTTATCTAAGCTTGGCATGATAATGTCGCAAAAATATCCTAGTGCAAAGCGGAAAATCAAATGCCGTTTTTGCGATGAAGAGTTGTTGGAGAAGAATTATAGTATGCACCTTCAGAGAAAACATAAAAATTATTCAGGAGATAAAAGGAGTGCTGGACAGATGTCGCTCACTAATTTTGTAGTGCCCCATGTTACTGAAACAGAAGTTACCAGCAAGGAAAATGAGCCTATTACACTGAGTAGTACTAGGGAGCATTCTTTGAAGGATGGTGTTGGTGATTCTACAACTGTTGATGAAAATACCGCAATTGTTGAAGAAAATTCCACAGTTATAGAAGAAAATTCCTCTAGACATGCTGTAGAGGTGGAAAGTGCTTCTGATGCTGATGCGAGTACAACAACAACAGATGATAAACTTTTTCTCATTCTGGAAGGTATAAAGAGGCTCGAGAAAGACGTTTCCAGTTTGAAGCAAAAAGAAAATCCCTTCAATGAAATCAAAGCAGAAGATGAAGAAACCTCAAGTAGTTTATCCTACATTTTTCAGTCTTGTCGCTCAATCTCGGACATTACTTCTTTTTTTGATGAGTATGAATTTGATCCAGTATCATCCACCATTGTATGCTGTACTTGTGTGCCAGTGGGAAATCCCCTGCCTGGAAAGACTGGTATAAACAACCATCCTGCCATTTTCACATATAATATTGAAAATGGTGTAGATTTTCCGATAGACATCAATCATTCAGAAACATTTGTGAAGAAATTTTTAATAAATGTTTTTGATGTAGTTACCAGCTGTTTGAATTTTTTTTTAACGAACGGCTAATTCAAACGGGATTTCAACCACCCGTTAAAATAATAGCTGACAAAGGCACTTGGAAGCACAGAACTCGCCATTTTATTATGGCAGTGACAGTTGTCCCTAATTCTGAAAAATTACTCCAAGCTGTATATTTGGGACACCCTGTAATCAAGGTGCATACTGGTAAAGGTGTTGCGGAAAGCATCATCTCCTGTATGGCTGAATGGGGTATCAATCAGGAGCAATTTATTGGAGGAAGTTTCGATGGACAATATTTCCACTTGAATGTTCCCAAATATTTAAATGCATATTTTGGACAAGGAAATGAAAAAACTTTTTATTATGACTGGGATCCCATGCATAAAGCTGGATTAGTTGATGATCATTTGCGAAAAAAACCTAAATTTTCATGGGTTGTTTCTGTTTCTCAGGCAATAGCATCCATTTTCAATGATTTTAATTACGGAAAGGAATATGAGCACTTAAAAGATGTGTGTGTTAGTATTCAAGATGGGCAATTTAAAAATCCTTGTTTTTTTTAGTGAGACAAGACTTGCTAACCATTGTAAAACGGTTTACAAAAGCTTCAGAGATGACTTTAAAGCTATAATAACTATCCTAGAGGAGCGACAGCAAGAATCTATGATTGGTGATTCAGTACAAAGGGAGAAGGCATCAAATGCAAATATTCAAATGAATAAAATATACAATTCTAAATTTTGTCTCCGCCTCTCTGGTGTTTGTGACATTTATGATCAGTATAGTCAAATCATTTGTATTCTACAAGAGGTTGACATCCTTCCCCATGACAGGTACAATAATTTTATAACTAAAGTAAATTATATGAAATGCATGTCTTCTGCTGCAGATAAAGAAAACTGCCCATGCTCTAAAACAAGCACATCTGATGAAACAGAAGATGAACTTACAGATAAATGCTATTGGCCAACGTATCATAAAGATAGTAAATCTTTAGAAACTGTTGGACTTTTTCAAGATGTTCCTCTTTTCCTTGCAGAGCCTGAAGAAATTAATGTAACTCGTAGCCAGGCAAAAAAAATAAAAAAAGATACAACCAGCACGAAACTGTTGAAGGATGTCTGTTCCGAATTACATGAACTTTCATCATATATAGCACAGGAGCTTTCATCAAATGTGTATAGTGAAAGTGACTTTTTATTGATTCAAGATATTCAAATTTTAACTGATGTCAAACTGATAGCTACAAAAATAAAATTGAAAGGAATCCCACTAACAGCTGCAACACTAACCAAAAAATTTTTTAACTCTGCTCAAAAATTAGTGTTTGAACTAAAGAACGTTTCAGCAACTGAATTGAAATGTCAGTTTAGACGATTTTTAGAAAAAGTTGAAGAAGTGACAAAACCAATGCCCTCCAAGGATTTTATAAGACTGAAAAGTTCCTGCCTTATTAAAAAATTTCTCTCCAGCAAAGAAGCACTGTACAAAGACATTGAATTGGTTATGTACGCTATAACTGTAGCTGCAACTGTTATGTCTGTGGAATCAGTATGTGAGTCCTTAACATCAAAATATGAGTATCATAGCAATAAGAGACGACCCATAACTGAAGAAACTGCCCATCATGAAATGATCATATCTGTCAATGGACCATTGCCAACAAAATGCGACTCTGTAATTAAGAATGCGTTACATCAATTCTTCATTAAGCAGAGTGAATGGCATTTTTTAAGGAGGAGTCACAATATCAAGGAATGGGTTACCTCAAAAACAGTCGACAAACTGATGAGCAGGAATTCATGTCTCCCATTCATGGACTAATACCTTTTTTTTTATATATATATTTTTCATTTAGTCATTCCTCATTCATTTCATGATCAACTAGTTGTCACTAGCCACTGCGATGCTCACATATATGGATTGTTTGTATATAAAACTTTACATTTTTCCCGTTGACTACGATATAGGGCCTGTGAGACACGCAGTTTTTTTTTGCAGAAAATTTTTAAGAAATGATTTGTGTGCGCAGACAGTTTTACATTTTATATAGGTCTGCTCTAAGTCAACGAGCGACAGAGATGCTTATATTTACTTTAAAATGAAGGCGCCTTATTTATTAACGTGGCATGAAGATGTGATGACAAAATCTAATTTCATATAAAAAGCTTCTAAAAAAATTATTTTTACTTAAATTTTTATTTTGTGAACTTTAGTAACTAGATAAAAAGCTGTTTAAAAAACTCTTCAAAAATTATTAAGACAGTGTGCACACAACGAATTATTTTCTTTTATCAAGTGAAAACCTTTCTATTAATTATTTGCAAAAATTAACACCTCGGCCTGGTGAGGTTCGAACACACGACTTTTGCTTTGTCAACATGACGCTCTAACCATTTTTTTTTTTTCTTTTCTTAAGTGGAAGCGTCTTGTTTTTTTAGCATGACAGAAAACGTGATGACAAATTCAATTTCAGATAATATATATATAAAGCTTCTAAAAATATTTATTTATGTACTTTTTACTTAAAATTTTTTAATTTGTGCTTTTTTAATATCTAAAATATTTTGTGTTTTCTAATATCTAAAAAAATTTCTTAAAAAAAACTCTTCAAAAATTCTTAGGATTCTGTGTAGTCAACAAAAAAAAAAAATTTGTTTTTTTATCAATTGACACTATTTATACAAATTATCTGCAAAAATCAACACACCGGACCTTTAGGGATCGAACTCTCAACCACTGCATTATTAACGTGATGCTCTAACCACCTAAGCCATGGAGCGACAAACTAAACAGCTTATATTTACTTTAAAATGGTGGCGCCTTGTTTATTAGTGTGACACAAAGGCACAATGGCAAAGTCAATTTCATATAAAAAGCTTCTAAAAATAAAACTGAAAAAATTATCGAACTATAAAAATGTTTTGCAAAATTAAACTATAAAGACAGAGGAGAGAGGGTGGGGGTAGGGTGGGGGGGGGGGAGAATAATGAAATTGGGAAAGTGAAAAACATGAAAAGATAGAATGAAAATTTAAAAAAAAAAACAAAGATTTTTCTGACTGATAATCAGGAACACCAGACAGCTATATCTTTGAAGATAGTGGTAATATTATGATTTTTAAAACTTTTATGAGGTATGAGCATTGTTTCAGTGGCAAATATCCATTTTTTTTTTATTATTATTATTATTTATTATTATTTGGTATGTTGCATTTCTGCAACATACCAAAAAAGTCATTTCTAAAGCAAGCTTTGAAACCAGATTTTATTGACAGTTACTGTCTTGCAACATTAGAGTGAAGAATAATGTTTACATAATTTCCAACAGATCGTAATATTATGTAATGTTTTCACACCAAAGTTTAATTTATGAAGAAAGAAATTTCAAATATAAACTGTCTAAGTGTAAACAATTTACACAGATGCAATTTGTGAAAAATAAAAAAAAATTATGAGTTAACTTTTGTTATAATACAATTAAGAGATTTTCAAAATTTACACCTAAACTCATAGTTGCCAACCAATTTTAATAAAAAAGGGGAAGATTTTTGTTGAAAAACCAGAAGATTTCATAAAAAAAGGGAAGATTTTTTTTTTTTTTTTTTTTTTTGCTTGTTTATTACGTCAATTAGAAATAATAATAATAATACAGTTTTACAATTTTAATATTTAGAAGCAATCTATAAAAACGTTTTACTATAGATTGATAATACTAAATATATAAAAGTTTTAAATGAAGTTATTCCTCTTCAACATATAAATATCTACAAAACAGAATCTGTAAGAAATTTATTTAATAATAGACAAAAAACTTAGTTAAGTTAAAGTATAACTAATTTCTTAAATAAATAGAATATGATTTTTGTGTATGTACATTAATCATACATATAAAAAAAAAAGTTGCAGTAGCTAATTATCAGTTTCAAACATGCATAAAACTAACCAAGTATTAATTTTCTTAAATTGATTTGGAAAAAATTTTCCTACCTGAAAAAATTATTCTTAATTTTTTCCCCCCATGTTTACACATTTGGTATAAATATGACATACAAATATTTAATTTAATTGAGCAAAAATAAACAGATTCATTAAATTCAGCAATAAAGATCTAAAAATAATTACATACGTGAGAAATATTGAGCACTTCCATTGCTTTATTGTTTCTAGAATTGATCATTGATCACAATGTGGGGAGAGGGGGGGGGGATATAAAAATAATTACAGAGTAGGAAATATTAAACTCTTTCAACTCTACTTCTAGAATCTAATGAAAGAAGTTTAAAATTAATATTATCATTTATGTTGCAGATGGATAAAGATTAAGAAACAAAAGACTTCTGCAGAACATTTGATTGCTGATCACTAGTTGGAAATAAATGAAGGGGGGGAGGGGTAAAAATAATTACATCAGCAAGAAATATTTAACAATTCTATTTCTTTACATGTTCTAGAATCTCATAAAGCAAGTTTGAAATGAATATTGACATTTATGTTATGGATGAAAATAGATTGGGAATCAGTAGTTTTCGTAGAACATTTGGGTTTTCTTTTTAAAACGAACAATATCCGCGACTTTTTTAAAAACGGAAGATTTCATCATCTGTCCGGAAGACCGGAAAATACGTTAAAAAACCGGAAGTCTTCCGGGAAAATCGGAAAAGTTGGCAAGTATGTAAACTGAAAACTCAAATATTTTTAAAAAAATTTATGTTATTTTTCACAATGTTTCATCCAACTTTATTTATAGACATAGAGCCTTATAAATGACGATGTATAGTATACTAGTATATTATATTAACAAATATTGTATTTTACATTTGAAAATTGCTCTCATCTAAATTCTAAAGAAAAATAATTTTCTTAATAAAAATAACCATTTTTTCAATTTTAACACAATTAAAACCTCAATAAATTTATATAGTGCATGCAAATATTGCTTTCTTTGCATTGCATACTGGTGGGGCAGGCAGTTTGAGAAAGTGTCCCAACCTGCCCCACCACTATGTGTCCCAAAGTGACCCACTTAGATCATTATCATAATGTAACTCTCAAAAACTTAGGCTTAGCAGTACAATGTTATTTTTAACATTAAAATTATTAGGAAAGTCCATATTTTAATTCCCACATACTCAAATTTAAATTATACAATAAATTTGTTTATAAAATCACTCATTAATGTAACTTTGAATCTTTCAAAACAAAGAAAATTTGATTAAATCTTTACCTGCTAATGTGAAAAATTCCAAATTACACTGAAGTGTAGACTGTGCTGCCTGCCCACTATGATGTCCTAAGAAAACTAGTTCCCATTTACAAAATGAAAGCTGAAATTTACGCTGTCTCAATGTGGGCCAAGTCCCAAGGTACCCCACTCTCCCCTATTTAAAATCAAAGCTAACCATGTGTTGACAATTTATAAATTTATTAGTTAGCATTCTTCCAATTAAAAATTTCATATTTTACATAAAAATATGTAATTAAATTCAAGGTTGACATATGCTTAAAAACATCACTTACAGACTGTATCAAATCCCGTAACATGGATGGACTCCTTGCCATTTCCATAGTGTTACGAAGTACTTCAGGATTATTCAACATATGATTAAGCTCTGGGTTTTTCTTAAATAGAGAAAAATATAGTCAGAAGAAGAAAATTTAAGAAACATTTCACTTAAAAACATAAAATATTATGACACTCACTTCTAGCATTTCTTTCATTTCAGGATTACTAGTAACAATTTGTCGCATGTATTCTGGATTTTCCATCATTGAAAGTACAAATGGATTGTTAATCACTTGTTGCAAAAGATCTGGATTCTGAAGCAACTGTAAAATATATATACATTACATAATGTATATCAGTTATTAAATAAAAATTACAACAATTTAAATATAACACGTTCATAAAAAGAAAAGTACAGGCCTAATCTAAGAGTCATTTTTCAACTATACAGGGTTCCTACACTATTTCAAGAAAAGAAAATCCTGACTTTTTTATTGAACTTTCCTTCCTGACTTTTACATTAAATTTTAAAGCAAACTGAAATTCAATATAGGCATGTATCATTTTGGTAAATTATGCTGCTGATAAAATATTCCTGTTTTTCAGAAAAATAATAGAAGAAAACAATTTAATTTTATATCTATTAAAATAAAAAATAAATACCAAAAGCACCAGATTTGCCCTATTTTGCCATGTTAAGAAAATTTTAAATTTAGAATAACTTGCAAAATTTTGAAATTCAAATATTCATAGTCAATGATGTTCATGCCAGTATTATAAATGGCATTTTAAAAGTGGTTTGATATTTTTATGGTGAAAAATTTCTTTACAAACTATGCATGTTTCAGCAAAATTTTTCTCTATTCTTTCACATTAAGAAAATTGTAAATTTTGAATAACTTCAAAGTTTTTTTTTTTTTAAATAGAATGTTTAAAGTAAATCATGTTTATACTAACATCCTAAATGATATTTTTAAAACTGGCCTGATATCTTGACAATAAAAATAATTTTAATGCACATTTAAGCAAAATTCTGTCTTATTCTCCCTCATTGAAAAAAGATTGTAAATTTTGATAACTTATGAAGTTTCTAAATTAGAATTGTGCAAATCAACAGCATACTTGCCAGTTATCCTAGGTTATATTTTTAAACTTGTCTGACCTCTTTATGATCTATGTTCTTGAGATAATGTGTATACAGATTAACACACTAACAAATTGAATAATCCACAAACAGACAACACATCAATTTTGTGATTTTCAGTAATGGTGTTAAGGTTAAAGTATAGCCTCCTACACTAGATGCCTTCCAACTGCGCAGAATTCTAATGTTAAACAAGGCAACATTTAAAAAACGAAACTACTACTGCTAGGTGACAGCACTTCGGCAGAACAACAATTTTCTTCTGTTTCATAGATAAATTCTATTTTTCATCTAAAAATGTAGCTTTTAAATTCAATTTTAATTCGAAAATTGCAATTTTTTTTTTTTTTTTGGAAAAAATAAAGTGAAAGTGCTTTATCGTAAATATTTTCAATAAAGTACTCAAATATTTAAAAAATATTGGGTTTAATTTCCTTCGAAAGTGGACAAGACCCTATTTTTTTCTTTTCAACTAATGCAATCATTTTTAAATTTTATTGATAGAAAATACATGAAAACGTATTAAATAACACCTTTTTTTTATAATCAATTAAAAAATTAAAATTAAAATTAAATAAGCAAAAACATGGCATGTCTATCACGCTATAAAATTATTTTTTACATATTTATTTAATAAAAATTAGAAACTTTTTTTAAAATTTAGATATCAGATGAAAGTCTTGTTTATATAAATTAAAATCTCTGAACTTTACATGAGTTTCAGTTTAGAATAATTAATTTATAATGATAAATTATTAAAATCAGGTTTTTCTTTTTTTTGCCATGTTCTTCACGCTACATTTTTACCATATTAAGTGTGAATTATTTTTCTTAAGATAAAAATTTTGTATTATTTATCAGAAAGATAGACCAACACATTAAGGAGATAAATTAACATTCAGTAATAAAAATTGGACAAGAAAACAATCTGTTGTCTCCGTCACAAAAAAAATTAATCATTAAGATTTAAATTTTTTAAATTGTGGATTTCTTGAGTATTAGTTTTCTCTCTCACAAAGTTTTTTTTTATTATTATTCAAAATTTTATTAGCTCCACCAGTTCCGAGAGGGTATGCTTTCGAAACTGATAGACATTTTCAAAATAAAGTTGGGTTATATTTACATGTTTTGAGGTCACCTGAATCAAAAAATAATGTTTTTAGTGGTTGGTCTGTGCACATCGGTTTGTCTAACTCGGACATACTTGGAAAATGCTGAAAGTGTGTTTCATTTTATGTTAGATGCTTTTCATATAATACTAAATTTAAGTGCACAATCTGATGTGCCCATAGTTTATTGAAAACATACAGGGCCAAAATTAAGCTAAACATTCTTTTCTTGACGAAAGTGCTTTGCTACACTTTAGTATGTCAACGAATACTGCTGAGGAAGGAAAATTAATTTTTCATACCCATAATATAAACAAAGTATTTTTTGAAGTTCTATTTTCAATTCAGGTTTTTAAACAATGTCACGTTTTGAGGTTCCCTGAATACAAAAATCAACTTTTTCAGTTTTTAGTGATTGATTTATATTTGTTATCAGAATAACTTAAAAACAAATAAATGCAAGAAATTCACATTTGGTCTTTTAAAATTCGTATTAGGTTTCAATTAAAAAATTTTGTTCAAGATTAGCAAATTTAAAGACAAATTAATAACAGCATTGAATTTTTTTTTACTTCCATCACCCTACTACCATAGGTAATGCAAGTATTGTATTCGGTCCAAAAGTTTGATATAGAGTTTTCCCCTGATTTACATGTTTTAAGGTCTCCTAAGTCCAAAACAGTAGTTTTTGGCAATTAGAGTGTGTGTGAGTGTATGGATGTGGGGAATTTTCTGACTACCATATCACTGAAACTAGTTCAGAATTGAGGCAGGTCTGGTGTACAGATGAATTTTCCAAATTTTGGTAAAAATTGAAAAAACGGAAGTGGGACTGTAAGCCCTTATCTCAAAAATGGCTCCAAAGATTTTCTTCAAAGTTGTAATATAAACACTCTATTAGATGTCTTTTCAAATGATATAGTTGGCTAGTTCAGGAAAATTGATAGGCGTCCTGTATAAATAGCTGAATTTCAGGTCGACATAGAATAAATTTAATAATTTTTACTAATGCACATAATATATATGACTCATTTACAGGAACACAAAAAAGAATTACGCTATATTAAAGCCTGTAGACAAATTTTTATTTAAATACATTTTAATGCGTTTATGTTGCATCAACATGGTAGAATTATCTCACATTATTAAGATGCTTAAACACATGTTTTCACTAGAAAAAGGTATTTATAGACTAAATAATTTATTTACAGGACCACACAAAAGAATTCCGATGACATTTTGTAAAAATGTTAAATATAATTCAAATGTTAATAAGTTACAAGAAATCTGTTATACAGTGTTTATTGATGCATATGTCTGTAGCTCGTATGCAGGTCACACAAAAGCATTTCATACCATTATGGTCTATGGGTGGTATTTAGTATATGTGTATTTAACATGTTTACACTTCATTAAATTTAGAGAAATAAACAAAAGTTGCTGGCATCTTTAAAAGCACGGGTTCTGTAGAAAATAGTAGGCATACAACATAATTTTCAGCATATAATCTGCAGGTAAGATTCTGCCACCAAAAATTTTCTTTAATGGAAAAAATCTATATATTTTTCAAGAAACTGATCCATTATATATAAATGTTATTTCTCACTTAAAAATTATGGTGAAAATTAAATCTGACCTGTAGATTATATGCCGAAAGTTAGTTAACTAGTTACAGGGCTATACAAAATAATTCTGATATATTATGCAATCAAATAGCAATAAATTTGATACAAATATTTATGAGTAACAAGGAAATATATATACAGATAAATATGGAAAGATAGATACAACATGGGGGGTTGAGGGGGCCAGTAGCACCCCTCAGAAAAGTATGTGATTATGTAGCGAGTTAATCATATATATAATTCAAATAATATGGAATAAATATAAATGATCAAAAGCCATATTTAAATGCATTTGAACGATTTTACATAACATTTATCCTGCAAATCTTGAATTAAAAGGAACAATGTGTATTATATATATATATATATATAGAGAGAGAGAGAGAGAGAGAGAGAGAGAGAGAAAGAATATTACGAATTATATATAATATGAATAAATACTGCGTGTCCCAGTGGAGTCGTCACATTATTATTATTTTGCATACCGCCTTTGGTTTAACAAAAGGAAAATTACTACTTAAAATAGAGGTTGGTCAAGAAAATATTAAATACTTTTATAAAACAGGATTTTAACATATATAAACTTTTTATCATGTATTATAATAAAAGAAATGTTTGAATCTTAAACCTTAATTTTTTAAGAAAGAACAAAAGTAGAAATTAATGTTATCTATTTTTTGTTCTAAGTATTTGCAACATTTTTGTTTCGATTTCAGTGAGATAATCAAATTTTTATATGCATTTACATAAGTCTTTGAAAAATAGTGGTATTAAAAATTTATAAATTAATCTTGTTCCTGTATTGGAACATTTTATAGTTTTATTCATAAGTTACTAAAGTTTATAAGTTAACTCATTACTAAACCTTCAAAGTAACTAAGAACAAGTTATTTCTCTGCTTTCCAACATCAATATAAATAAATAAACATTTAACCTCATTTTTTAATAAATATAACTATTTTATTTGTTGAATCGAACTTATTAATAGAGTTGTCATCCTTCTGAATTTTTATATCACTATTTCTTTAAATTTATCTTCGTCTTAATCACAGTATTTTCGAATATAAATAAAAAAAAAATATTTCTGTGAAAAAATATTGGCATTCAAAAATCCGGAAGATTAGTAATTCTGTACTAATTATTTATGTAGTTTACATACCTTGTCTTGAAATACTTGAGAGCGACTTCTCACATTGTATTGGATTACTTAAAATATGTGGAAATTTATTTTTTCACGGTGCCTATCCGAAGTACAAAATAGAACAACACAATAAACCATATTTTAGCATAATACAGATATAAACTATACAGAAAATTTAGAAAAAAAAAAAACACCTCTGACATCTGTTAAATTAATAAAATATAAGCTATAAAATAACAGTGAAACTCAATTGAATAATGGGATGTAAAGAGAACTTTATGCGACACAGGGGTGCAGAAAATGTTCAGACCTCTGAAATTTCCCCAAAAATAACGCATCAACCTATTATCTGAAAGTTTTTTTTTTTTTTTTGGGGGGGGGGGGGGTAACGGGTATTTAAAGGGAATACACTTGTAAAAGAAGAATACAGCTGTTAATTTGTAGTTTAATATTCGAAAATTTGTTTTTTCAGTAATTTTTTCTTACTTCCGTTTTCATTTTTATTTTATTCTAAGATAATAATTATTCAAAATTTCCCCAGACAGCCAGAATTTCCCCCGAACATCGTTCGCACGTTCGGACATATTCTGCACCCCTGATGCGACATATCAAGCGTCATCTACTATGTTTTTCTTGTACTGTTGCCAAGTTTTTGAGCCATGTGAAAGGCATCTTGCTTATGGTTAAAGTCAATTGATTACACAGAGCCTTAGACCTGGGTTGTTTGCCCTCTACAAGGGTCAGTGATTTTTGGATTCCTTACATTCCAAATTGTGTAAAATGGTCAAAAAACAGAGCTGTAAAATTTTCATGATTAGCTAAGTTTCCCATATTTGTTGCATGAGGAACTAATAATATATAAAAAGTTAAATTTTTTTTTATAGAATGTTTTTTCCAAGTGCATGATTGTGATTATAAGAAAAGTTTATTTTTAAAAAATACTGGTGTAAAAAAAAGCGGGTACTAACAATGCTTCAGAATAAATTATGAAATATAAATCATTATTTTACCTCACTTTAAATCCTTACTATATCCGAGTCCATTATATATTTTCGTGACCAGTCGGTGCCATCATCAGAAATACTCGGCAGAATGATTCTGCAGGTGTCAATTCTAGGCGGTTTGTTTATCCATTTAACAAATGGATAAACCGGTTTGGGTGGATAAACAAACATATCCGGTTTGGAATGGATAAACAAACCGCCTAGAATTGACACCTGCGAATCATTCTGCCGAGTATTTCTGATGATGGCACCGACTGGTCGCCGAAATATATAATGGACTCGGATATAGTAAGGATTTAAAGTGAGGTAAAATAATGATTTATATGATATAATCCTTCCTTCAAAAATTTTAAAAATTTAAATTATGAAAGTTGGTAACTCTGCCCACATCAGCAGTTATTTTTGTCAACACTTTTCACCTTCTCATGTGAGGCAGCCCTTCTTTCTCTATAGTCTGGCAAATAATACTTACAGTCACATCCCCTCCAATTCTTTCAAAATTCATCTGTTATCAGCAAATACAGTGAAACTTCTATGGGAGACCACTCCTGTTAAGCGACCCCCTCCTCCAACGACCGATTTTAAAGGCACCGATTTTTTACCTTATCTACTTAATGTCCAATGTTGACACTTCTTTGAGCGACCACCTCTCTTTACGACCAAATTTTTGCGGAACAAAGGGTGGTCGCTCGCGGGAAGTTTTACTGTATTTTGCTACTATTGTTATTTAATTACAGGAAGAAATTGATTTGAAGACAGATGTCAGGTTCAGGAATTAAATAGCGAGAAAAACATAATCAAGGTAGACTTTTCCAGGACAAGTAACGGTAAATTTTCCTGACTTTCTAAAGTCATTAAAACCCGGATAAACTACTATGCCAGAAATGCTCTTTTTGCACTGAAGACGGTACGCTTAAGGCTACCGAAACAGCTGTATGCATCTCAAACATTTTTTGTTGCCGTTTCTGACATAGTAGTTTATCCAGGTTTTAATATTCCAACGCCAAGTCTCCTGTTATTATTTCTCAAGTCATTTTCTTCTATTTTGATACACTTTATAAATTAACAATTTCTGTCAAGAATTCCCTTGGTGTAAATAAAATTTTTCTTTCAAGAATTAGTGAAAATTACCTGATTTTTGCAATTTTCAATCAAATTCCCTGATTTTTCCAGTATTACAAAATTCCCTGACTCTTCCCCAATTTCTAGGCTGCTAGCCACACTGATAATACACTGCTATAAATAAGGAATATACAAAAGGAATATTGTTCTCGAATGCTTTTTAAAATATTTGGAATAGGGTAAGTGCACCAGTGACTGACACTTTTAGAGCAATCTCTGATGTTCAGGCATGAGAGTGCAGAAAATTTAAAAAAAAAGAAACACGCGTGTTCATAAAATTAATTTCATATGAAAAATAACATGCGCGGGAAAACTGTACAAATGTGTTCAAAAAATTTATTTCAAGTGAAAAATAATGCTCACAGGGAAAAACTATACAAAATATTTTAAAAGTGACAAATTAAACTAAAAGAATAATGCACATCAACACAATAAAACGTGTTTAAAAAAAAAAAAAAAAAAAAAAAAATTAGGTAGCAATCAACATTTAATCGTTGACTGGTGGTGGAAAATGGAAAAGTGAGAGGGGGGCATGAGTGAGAAATATTAAACACAATTCTACTTTTTTATATGTTCCAGAATATCATAAAGTAAGTTTAAAATTAATATTGACATTTTTGTTGTGGATGGATAAATATTCAAAAATAAAAGGCTTCCCACAGAATGTTTGATCGGTTTGATCGGGATAGAGATGGGGAAAAAAAAAGGGGGGGGGGAGGACAAAAAAAATTACATGAGTGAGAAATATTGAATAATTATGTTCTTCTATATGTTATAGAATCTGATAAAGCACGTTTAAAATGAATATTGACATTTATATTTTGCATGGAAAAAGATTGAGAATCTAAAGTCTTTCGTGGAGCGTTTAAACACTGATCGTTATTAGAGTTTGATTAAACAAACAAAAATAAAAAAATTCTGCGGAATTAACGGAAATTACAAAAAAGCGGAAAATCGCGGATCCGTGGAAAGCTCTCATGCCTGTGTTTTTAACATTCTAGTCATCAGAAAATATTTTTAGAAATCTTAAGTTAATACATATGGCATGAAAGACATTCAGAACCACATATATGTTAAAATATATACATTTGATAACAATTATTTTTTTTTATGAATTTTTATTTGACACTCACTCAATTGTTCCAGTAATTGACACTGCCAGTTTTTCATTTTATCAGTGATTGGCCCACAATGTTCCAGTGTTTGACATAAAATGTTAAAATTATTATATGTAAAATATATGATTTTATTATTTTTCTTATTAATTATTTCGGGATAGGTGTCAATTAATAGAGCGTGCCAATCACTGAAGCACCTACCCTATACCAACTCTTTTTTTTTTATTATTAATTCTTTTGAAATGGATTATTTTCCTTTTTTTTTATTTACAGTATTTATCGGGAAAAAAGAAAGCATATAGTAGAAAGGATTAAACTTATTAAATTTTATTTGTTTTTTATTTATTTAATTCTTTTTAAAAGAAAATCCACTTTCCAGTTTTTTTATTATATAGGTCAGAATCAAATTGTAATATAGTGTAAAGAGCAAGGGCTCATGCTTCAAAAACTAAAACATTTAATAGATGCTGAGATACAGTCATCTTTAAAATCGTAGTTCTTAAATAATAGCAGATCCATCTGTCATTGATAAATATCCAGATTGAAGTGCCTGGGAAAGACCTTTTTCTGTACGCAGTGAAACCCTAAACCTGATGCAGTGCAGGCAGAAAAGGAGCTGCCATAGGCAGCGGGTACCTGAATGAGATTTAAAGCGATTTCAATTTCTTTTTTTTTTCTTTTTTAGTTTTTATTTATAATGTGACATAAAAATAAACAGTGATTCAATTCTTTTGAAAATTCATTTAAATATAATGACCAGCGAAGCGAGCATAGCCTGCTAGCTAGGAATAAGTTTAGTTGTACCTTTTGTTGAATTCAAATCAATCCAATTCTATACTACACTTAATCACTATAGTTGTAATATTTAAAAAAAAAAAAAAAAAACTATGTTACAGTGAAATTTGAAATTTCTTTAAATTATAAAATTTGAACTAAATATCCTATCATTATATATATATAAAGACATTTACCTCTGACTGCATCTGCTGTTGTAATTCTAAGAAATTCGGAGATCGTAATCCAAAATTTTGAAGACCAGGTAAACCTCCAAACAAGTTCAAACCAAATGGTGTAGCATTTATGTTGGGTGTAGGTTGCTAATTGAAACAAAAAAGTATATATATCATTAATGAAAAACTTCAATAAAAAAAACTACATATAAAAGACAGCAGAAAAAGCACAAATAATCTCTAATGAAATCAGACAATAAAATGCAGTGGAAATCTGATATGGTTTGATACAACCAATTAAAATATAACAAAGTAATAACTGCATATAGAGGGTGGGGGGAGAAAGGGACTACAAACTACTCACAATATAGTGAGATCCATTAATTGTATCAAAATCAAATAATTGTACCCAAATAACTGCATCGTACATACAATTCAAACAGATTATATTTTAGTGAAAATTATTTGATGAAGAAAATGGCACTTTTTCCTTCAAATTTAAAATTACAATGAACTCTAAAACACAAGCATCTCCAAACATAACACATTTTTATTTGCGAAATAAGAAAAACAAAATAGAGAAGTCTTAACAAAAATGTTTGCTTAAATTTTTATATTAAAAAATTTTTAATCTAATCTTTTATTCTATTTATATGTTTGTCTAATATTTAATATAAGCAAAAATAATAAAATAAAAAATAAACACAATAAAATAAAATAAAAATTAACTAATTTCTAATTTTTTTGGCATTATTAAAACAAGTCTCATGGTAACATTTAATGATTTTATAGAAATTTAAGATTTAGAAATAAAAATTTTTAACAGTGACATAGTAAAAATCACTAAAACTTTTTTTAATGTAGAAAATTACACTACAGTATCTAGAAAGAAAAAAAAAAATCTTACTTTATAAAAGTAACTTACTGTTGTTGGAGATTTTAGCACAAAATGCACAGTATGACCATCTTCAATACCTATTAAAAGAATGCAACAGTAATCACATTCCTTACAACATTGTAATTATTTAATAGTATATAGGGATGAAATGGATATCCAGTAAGTATCCGGATGAATTTTAAATATCCAACGGGGTACTGGATATCAGCACTCCGGATACAGATATCCGACGGGGGAAATTCAGATCAAATTCTCAGAAGACTTAGGTATTACAACAAAAAATATTAGGTCATTGCAAAAGTTTGTGCAGACGCGGATCACTTTATTGCCTCCAAAGACGAGAGCTTCTATCGCCGTGGTATACATTTGTTACCCGAAAAATGGGCAAAGGTTGTAGAAAGTAATGGAGAGTATTTTGATTAAAAATTGTCATTTGATTTGATGTATTTTTATGAAATGAAGCAATAAAAAAACGCACAAATTTATGCAAAGACCTAATAAATATCTCTTTTAATCAGATCAGTTTAGCTTGTAAAGATAAAAAAGAAATTTTGTTTTGGAACAAGTTGAACTTGGCCAATTTAGCAAACAAATTTGTCCAAAAGTAACAGCTTAAAGGCTAAGAAATATGGAAGAATAAAAGAATGATTATCTAGAATGATTTATAATTCTTCCTGTAATTTTTCCCATGACTATAAAAAGAGGCATTGACTGCTGTTCCTGAACAAGTGATATTTATGCTCTGCAGTGCATATAACCCTGTTTTTACGACTTTTACATTATGCATAAAAGTTTTATTAGATTGCCTCAAAAATGTGAGTCAAACAACCTGCATTCATTGTCTAGAACTTGCCTGTTTATTTAATCCACTTTTCCATACACAAGAAAGTTGTTTTGGTGACCATTATGCTTACACTAAAAGACCTGATATTGCCTGTATCACCTACCAACTCAATTCTGCGTAAGATTAAAAAACCCTCCAGTTTATATAATTTTGCACGTTAATGTTTGTTACAATAATTTAAAGTTTTTGGTTTTATGCATTAGAAAAACTTCATACTTACTTTTAATTAATGAATTTTAATACATAAAGGGTTTTTTTTTTTTTTTTCTTATCCGTACAGAAAACAAAGATAAAATAAGTAAAAAAATACAAAGAAAAAAATATAAATTTGTTTTCAATTATTCCTTTCATCTACATTAAATTGTAGAAAGTATTGGATTGACAAAGATTTTCGACTTCTGGTTTTTGATGGGTGTACACATTTTCAGTATTCCAAAGTAGAACACAATTTGAACATTTTTAAAAAATGGTCTGTCTGTGTCAAAAATTTTGTTGCAGCTCTAGCCCAAGAACTAATGTACAGAATTGCATATAAATTTATATGTATTATTATACTTCAATAAAAAAAAAAAAAAAAAAAGTATCTATCAACTTGTTGCAAATCACTAACAGACAGTGCTCTATATGTGATTTCTCCCATTTAAAGGAAGACTATTTAATTGTGTATAATTCCACAAAACTTGGTATGTGAGAAGGCTATTATTATAAAACACTATGCTGATTAAATTTCAGTACATATATTAGCTGACAGGTAGTGCTGCTATGGTACAATTTAATGTGTGAATAGGAATGCTAAATTTGAACATCTATAGCATTCAGAGATATTTTTAACGCCTCTACAAGCGTATTTCACGCATTAAAAATCAAAAATACGCTTTAAAAAAATCTATATGCGTATTTTCACGCTTTGTATTTATACAAGAAAATGTATCATAAATACGCGCTTTCGAAAAGACGTTAAGAACTAAACCTTTCCGGCGAGAGTTACCGACCGACCGCGATAAAACTGCGCGCCCGCACGCCGCCGATCTGACCTCGAGCGGGAGGAACGAAGAGTAAGGGGAAGAAAAAAAGCGAAGAGGGGAGGGGACAAAGCGGGAGCGCCTTTCTCCTCTCCTTCTCGCTTGCGCACAGTCGTCGATCGTCTGCGTTCGCTATTACTGTTTTTCTTGTTTTTAAAACCACGCGTATTTTCATTTCCGTTTGTGATTTGTTATTTTCACAGTTTATTTAGATGCCTATTTATGAACTTTTGATGTTGAAATGAGTTCGAAATCTATCGCAGATTTTTTTCAGCCGAAGTCTTCAAAAAATAATGAAAACATTATTGAATCCTCGGACATCGAACTAGTGGCTAAGAAAATAAAAACCGATAACGTAGAACGTGAAAACACTTCAAGTCATGATAAGTTTTTGAATAAATGGCTTAAAGAATTTCCTTGGGTTTTCTATGATCCCGAAAAAAATAAAATGTTTTGCAAAATTTGTCAAAATGCTAATATGAAGATTGGCATGGCAATATCTGGATCATCATGCTTCCAAAAAAGTACTTTAACTAGACATGAGAAAACTGTGGAACATAGACTTTCACTTAATATTAAGAAAGAATCCAAAAGTCTGCAAAATATGGTTGATAATACCAACTCAACAGCAACAGATGGTGATTTGGCTGTATTCAAAACTGTATATACGATCGGAAAAGAGGAACTTCCCTTGACTAAATATAAACCTTTAATGATGCTCATGAAATCCTGTGGAAATGAAACTGTAAAAGAGACTCACATGAATTTATCCCACACTTCAATTACTGATATATCAAAAGCTATTTCAGATGTTTTGGAATCGAATTTAGATGAAGATATTTCTAAAAGTCCATATATTTCATTAATGATTGATGAGTCTACAGATATTTCAGTTGACCACAAATTGATTATTTATGTGAAATATCTGAAAAATAATGAAAGTAAGAGCAGCCTTTGGGCAAATTTAAAGTTATCAGGAGAATGCAATGCAGATGCATTAAAAGACATCATATTAAATTTTCTCAAAGAAAAAAATGTTTCCCTATCAAAAATTGTGGGTCTGTCAACAGATGGAGCTGCTGTTATGATGGGAAAAAATAATGGACTTGGCAAAAAATTACAAGATGAAATACCCAATTTGTTGCATTACCATTGTATTGCTCATCGTTTAGCTTTGGCTGTGTCTCAGGCTGCTAAAGGCATAGATCAATTTCAAAAATTTCAGAGGATTTTAGGGTCAGTATATGCTTATTTTCATATGTCGAATATAAGAACTGAAAAACTGAAGTTGATGCAAGACGTACTAAATGAACCAAAAATAACTCTGAAAGATTTAAATGCAGTTCGATGGTTATCATTGGGAAATGCAGTTCAATCATGTCATATCAGTTATGATGCTGTTATTCTAGCCTTGACAGACATAGCAGCAAACAAAAATTCAAATAATCCCATGGATAAGGGACCAGGCTTATTAAAACAGTGCCTAGAATTTTCATTTGCTGCTACCTTATCATTTTTAAGGGATGTTCTTATGATTATTAACAGTGTAAGTAAAATTTTCCAAGCAAACGATGTGGATTTTTCTGTAGTGATAAATCAGCTTGAATCCACAATAACACGTATGAAGGAAATGAAGAAAGAAGAATCTCACAGTACACACTTAAAAGAATTTTTAGAGAGCGCAAATAAAAATGGCTACTACAGAGATATTAAACTATCCATTCGTACTAATTCTATAAACGAATTTATGAATGCTAAAGAAAATTTTCTAAATGCACTCATAGAAAATTTGGAAGAGAGATTTAATATACAACAAATGTATTTATTAAGAGACTTTGATAATCTGTTAAATCCTACTTGTGTGACATCAAGTGAATCATCAAGATTAAAGTCATTAGATAATGTTATTAAACATTATTATTATAATTCAGATTCTACTGTTTTAGGCATTTCAGCAGAAGAGCTTAAACAAGAATTATTTAATGTAGAACCTTTATATTCTAGGTATAAAGAAATACATTTCTCACAATTTTGCAAATTGATATTAACATCAACTGTAGATAATATTCCAATATATCCTGGTTTTACTGCACTCGCACAAATAGCAAAGGTAATACCATTGTCAACTGCTGTGTGTGAACGAGGATTTTCAACACAGAATAGAATAAAAACTGACAAAAGAAGTAGATTGACTGAAAAACAATTAGAAATATTGACTCGCATATCAGAACAAGGACCTGATTTTAATGAAAAAGATGGAAATGTTATTTGTGATTTCAATTTTGATGAAGCTGTTAAAAAGTGGAAAATGCAAAAAAAAAGGCGGCTGGAATTCTAATCAAAATATTTCATTTAATTTTTTTTTTTTTTTTTTCATTCTCTTTACTGAGAAATATATACTGTTAAACAATTGATATTATTTTTTTAGTTCTTTATTTTGTTATTTTAATCTGTCAAAGAATATTTAAAAATACCGTATTATTTTTTCCTTTAACATAAGTCTATGAAGAAAGATCAGTATTATTTCCATTCTTAATAAAATTTTATGATTTTAGATTTTCACCATTAATATAAACTATAAACATAACTCAAGAATTATTTTTTAACAACTTTCAATGTTTGTTAAAAAGTTTCTTTTAATTTCTGAAGCAATGAAAATTTTGTAGTATGATGAATAATCTTTCTATTTTATCACTTACAGGTTTATATTTTTGTATTTATATCTTTTGAAGTTGATAGATAAATAAATACTTTTGTATTAAACAGACTGCAACTGTACCTAATTTCATCACCAATTTACATATATAGACTAATTAAGATAAAAGTTATGTAATATTATTGATTAATTAAATGGTTATTACAGAATTTATTTTTTGCTTATTTAAAATACTTTTATATTACTTAATGTTGTCTAAGATAACAGAATACATTAAATTTTAAAATTTAAATTTGCCTTGAAAAATGTGTTATTGTCCATAAAATTATAATTAGGAAAGTAATACAGACAGGTGAGCTCTAAGTATGAATAAAATTGAATTTTAATAGTGGATTGAGAGACATCTTATTAGTGAGTAATCTTTTTTAATTACGTCGCTATTTTTTCTATTTCACTCTTTCAAAATGAAATTTACTCCTCCAAATAAGGTCAAGGAGTATTTTCACTCTTTGAAAAAAAACCTAGCTAAATCTCTGATAGCATTTTATTGCACTTAATTTGATATGCGAGATAATCATTTATTATGAAAACAAATGCTGGCTTAATTTGAGTATATATTAACCAACAGATGGTGCTTCTAATTCCTCACTTTCTGTGGTTCTCCATATGACTACATCTCACCATTTGGTTATTAAAATTGCTCCAAATTCCAGATCTAAAATCCTTATTGTGAGAACGAGAAGCTATGATTAAGTTTTTGTGCATGTTTAAATAGTATGTAGTGCTGATATATACAGTGACATAGAAGAAAATTTTGTGATGGCCACAACATACTAATTTGAAGCTTTTAGTTTTGTGCTTCTTAAGAATCTCTCGAAACAATTATATTCTAAATGAAACTAACTGTGACTTAAAATTAAACAGCATTAAAGAATCAAATGAATGAGCTAACCCCAACCACCCCCTTTTTTTTTTACTTTCTTCTATATTCAATGGAAGAAAATATTAGATTCGTAAAAATTTTCGACTTCTGGTTTTCAATGGATTTACAGGTTTTGAGAAGTCCAGAACACGATTTGACTACTTTTAGAAAATATCTGTGTGTGTGTGTGTGAGAGAGAAAAAATTATTGTGGTGATTGTACCTCAGGAACTACTGCATATAATTACACATCAATTTTTATCTAAATGCACCTTGACATAAATTATTGTTTTTCAATTTTTGGTACCAATTGCTTGAAAGGTGCTGATGCTATACAATGATTTTCGCAATTTCAGGGAAGGCTATAGGGTCATTCCATGTCAATTCAACCACACCATGACACCCATAGTCTCAGATTTTGACGAAACTTTGTGTATTTGTTCCTTTTATGGATTTAAATAAGGAAAATAAATTTTTTTGCTTTATCTTAAATGGCTTAGGTTTTACAGCTTGTTAAAGATTTGGGAATTTCATGTTATTTTTCGAGCAGGTGGAGGAATTGCAATTTGTTCTTTTATAAAGAACAATTTTTTTCTTCCTTATTTACCAACCAATGTTGATGAAATTTTTTATGAGTATTGTGATGTTGAAAAACATCACATATCCCTTTTTAAAATAAAATAATAATAATAATATAAATTACATTTTATTTATTTATTTATAATACAAGCAAACATTATATTTCTTATTCTAAAAGAAGTTAATACAATTTTGTTTATTTCGCTTATGCTATTTTATTTTTATTTCTATTTCATTAATCTGTAATTTCATGTAATTTATTGTTCTTTTTCCTGCTCTAAATCTCATCAAGTAATAATTAAATAAAATATCAAAGAAAGAGAAACCCATTCATTTTATGCTTTAAAACCGCAGACGATTTTTTTTTATTGTAGCTTCCTGTCTCCAATCAAACGTTTATAGATTCCGTTGAATCATCATAGCTGAAAATAATTTCTAATATTTTTTTTATCAATTGATTTTGCACTTTTAGCCAAATTCTGGACACCTGACAAAATTTAATCACATCATATGACGTAATTTAATTTTTAGCCAATCTTTTAACTATTATTTAGGTTTACCAGATATAAAATTTAAAATGTGTTCAGCCAACTTGATTTTTGATGCCAATGAGATTTGGCGAAATAAATTAATTAGCTTGCTGTCTGTCTTTCTGTAAAGATGTTATTTTTTTTTTATCTTTGAGTCAAAAATGTCGAAATGCTTTCGGTTTAGAAAAGTATATCAAAATGGCTTCCATTCTTCATTCGATGTCTCTCTGATTAATAAACTGAAATTCTTCATCATGAATGTTTGCGAATCTACTCATTCGTTTTTGTTCAAAAATGCATTATATATATCTTATAAGAGTAATAAAGAAATGTAATTTTTCTAAATGGAAAATGACTTCATGCTACATTTTACGGAGCTGAGTGAACCTGCTACGCTGTACGTCATGGCCGCTTCATACTTTAGATATCTCCATCCCAGCTCTTCATTAAATATATGTGGTGCCAGACTCAGGCCGGATAATATATCCGGATATCCAAAATTTTTTTTCGTCTTGAAAAATTTGGGCATCGACATTGAACTACTCTTTAACGAATATAAACAAGTGTACTGCAATACTCGAATTTCTGTTTAACGGATCTCTGCTTAATCACCTAATATCGACGTGATATCGACTACGTTAATCATTCTACACATCCTGATTAATTCATGAATGCGAAGTTTTACGTTGTTGAAGACTGTTATGTTTTAAAAACAGCTGCCCCAATGATGATCCAAAAAGAAATTAACTACGTTACGGTGAACAGCACCGAATTCACCGATTTGTTGTTCATCTTTACTAAAGGCTAGTGTGCTGCGGGATGTCATCTGTGATTTAAAAAAAAAAAAAAACAGAAATTACGTTGTGTCTACGGTACCGATTCTTATCGCCGATATTGTGTGATGCCATGCCGGTGGACGTTCTACGGTTTCATTGAATAACATCCTCTCTACAGTCTGCAATGTTCGCAATTTGTGACCGTCTTATGCACTTACCGTTCGGTATTAAATGATCGTTGATTCATCGGTGCAAGGAGAATTGCCAAATATGGGTCGTCTTTCTAGAATGTATGCAATTAAATTTCTACATTGATTTTTTTTTCTCGCGCACTCATACAGGAGAAGAGCCTTACAGTTTTAAATAAAAGAATAAATAAAATACCGTAAATAAATAAATTTATATCTATATATATTTTTGTTTTAGCTAAAAGAAGATTCGGAAAAGGGGTAAGTTTCCTTTGGAATCATTTTATTGTGCCAATAAAAAGAAACATTTCTCACATATTTTTTCTTAAATATTGACAATAAGAACTTTTCGTACATTTTTCTTAAATATTGACATTTATTTAAACTTTATATATAAATTTTTACTTATAGGTAAAATCTTTTATTCTTCATATGAGTATTATATTCTACTTTAACTTTTCATTTCAATTTTTAAGAACAGTTAAAAAGTTATATAAATGATCAAAATTTGCTTATATTATTTTTGAAATATCCAGTTTTTGGATATTCAAGTAAAGATTTATTTCATTTGTGAAATTAAATACCAGATCATAGTGATATTTTTTTCTTTTCATCATACTGCATAAAATATTTGTTTTGATTTTTTTTCATATTTTGATCTTTGTGTTTACAATTTAATATATCTTGACAATTATTTTCATTTGCATATATATCCATTTTTAGTATTATTCATTATATATTTTTAAATATATCTATAATATATATACAACAAGACGTATATAAGCCAATTTCATGGTTGCAAGCTATAATGTTATACAGGAAAATAGGTTACAAATAATTTCTACATATTTTTATTAATATTGAAACTTTATCATCCAACTTTTGCAGGCTTAATTAAAAAAAGAAAGTATTTAACAATTTTATTCATTTTTAAGTGTCTTGGTAACTTATTTGTTTATATGATATTCAATTGAATTCTTATGCATATTACTTTTATTTAACTTGGTTAACATTTTTATATTTGAAAAACATGGCACAGAATCGAAACGCGTTTTGCTCCGTTCCTAATTTCGATGGGGACGCGAGATTTGTCAAATTTTTCTTTGATCAATTAAGATCCTTTGCCATGTTAAATAAACTAACAAATGACGCGACGTTACATGTAATGAAAGAAAAACTTCGTGATGCCGCGTTGGCATACTTTATTGAAAATGAAACTTTGTACAAGTCGACAGATCTTGAATATATCGAGGAAAATTTCTGTAAGTTTTTCAAGGAATCGTCATATAACACTGGAATATCAGAATTTCATAATTTAAAAATTTTGCCGGGAGAGTCTATTAAAAATTTCGCCCATCGTGTAAATGTTGCTGTACCTAAGGCTTTCCCTGACCTTAAAGACAAACAATCCCTTGATAACATTAAACTTCCAAAATTTTTAGAGTGTGTACCCCCAAATATTAAAATTAAGTTAATGGAGGAAAACATAAGAGACTATAATAAGGCAGTTGAACGTGCTCAGACATTATCCGAAATATATGATTCTTTCAACAACACTACTAATACTAAGACTGTTCTTTCTTGCGATAATAAAAATGACTCTGTAATATTATACACATTGAAAGATTTATCTGAGAAAATTAATAGCATTTCACTTACAAACAACAATCCACCCTCCCATAATGAATCCTTGAACGTAGTTCAGTCAAGCAGACCCAAATTTGATCAAAGAAATTATAGAAATAATTACAAAACTAGACAGACCAATTTTCGTTCTTCCCCTAGAAGAAACTTTTCTAGAAATAATCTGATTTGTCAACTTTGTTCCAAACATGGCCACGTTGCTTTAAATTGTTATAAATGGAGAAATAGAGATAATTTAACTTATAAAACACGTAATTATGAAAACCGTAATTTAAACTAGAAAAGAGGTATGGAGATGCTGATGCTGCCATATCTCGAAAACTAAGGGTCTCATCAGCAAATGAACATAAATTCACAAATGTGTCACCTTCAAATTCTCTTCCGAAAATTTCACATACTAGACTTGTAAATTCAGTTGGATCTCAAACTGTTGCTAATATTACTGTAGCAGATAATAAAGCTACCCAAACATTTCAAAACTTTAGTCATATTTCTAATACAGGGTATATTCCAAGTGACAGCAATGAGAGTTGCACAGATAATATTGAAGATCATATTTTATTTAATGTAAACAAAAATTCTCATACACTTTCTATAATAAAAGCTAAATTAGCCAATAATGATATAAAGTTTCTTATTGATACCGGAAGTAGTTGTTCACTTTTAGCCCAATCAACATTTGATAATTTAAAAGCAAATTTGAAATATAAAAGACTAGGTTCGTCTATTACTCTTAAAACGGTCAATTCTTATGTTGAATTTTCTTCATGTATTCGTGCAACTTTCAAAATTGAAAAAAAGTTTTTCCAACATAATTTCTATGTTATTGACATACCACATAACTCTAATTTTCATGGAATACTTGGTATGGATTTCATTAAAGAAAATCATGTCACTATTGACTTTTCGAAAAATTCCATGAGAATTGGAAAATTAGACTTTACTTGTTCCTTATTTGATTCGCAAAATGAAAAATTAGATGTATATAATGTTAACTCTGACGATAATAATATGAATGTTTACCTTCTAAAGAAAGTTATAATACAAACTGGTGAAAATATCTACATTACTGCAAAAACAAATAATAAGTTAAAAGAAAAAAATTATTACATATTTTGTACTGACATTAAGGATCCTGATATAGAAATTTTAGATTCTATTGTATCACCGAATTACAAGAGTGAAATCAATTCTGAAAATAATAATTCTCTTTTTACGTTACTTATCTCAAATAAGGGTAAAAATTCAATTCATCTCAATAAAAATATGCATATTGGCAAATTATTTTTAATTGATGAAATTAAAGAACCACATTTAGATAAAATTGAAGACTCTTGCTCTTGTAATAATAATATACAAAATATTGAGGACCATATCCACTTAATTCAAGCTTCAGAGGATATATTACTAAAACGTAAAAATGATTTATCAAGTAAAGATTTTTGTTTGAATCATTTAACCCTTGATCAACGTAACACACTAGAAAATTTATTTTTAAGCAAATTTGCTGCTTTTTCCAAATCTCTCAGTACTCTAGGACATACTGATAAAATAATTCCTAATCTTAAATTAATTAATGATTTCCCTATTAAAACACTTCCATTTCCGATTCCACAAGCTTTACAAAAAGAAGCCCAAGAACAGATCAATGAATTAGTAAACGCCGGCATAATTGAGCGTAATTGCTCCGAGTGGGCTTGTCCCATATTGCTGGTAAAGAAAAAATCTGATGGTTCAAAGAAACAACGTTACAGACTTGCTTTAGACCTTAGAATGGTCAATACAGTCATACAAGGTTCCTCATATCCACTTCCTAAGATTCAAAATATTATTTCAAATCTTTCGTCATTCAAATACTTTACTTCGTTAGATTTCATGCAAGCGTACCACCAAATTGACCTTCCTAAAAAATATCAAGATATGTTAACATTTACATCTATTTTTGGCAGTTATCGATACAAACGTGTTTGTTTTGGTTTAAAGAACGCCAGTTCTATATTTCAGTCTCTAATGGACACAATACTCGATGAAATAAACATTAATGACATATATGCTTATCAGGATGATCTGATTATTGGATCAAATTCATTTGAGGAGACTTGTGAAAAAGTAAATAAAGTGTTAGAAATTCTTATCAAATATAATTTAACGTTATCCCCATCTAAGTGTGAATTCCATAAATCAGCAGTTAATTATTTAGGTTTCCATATTGAAAACCATACTATTTAACCCATCACCGCTAACATCGTAAAGATCAATTCTTTTCCACCACCAACGACAAAACGACAATTAAAAAAAATTCTTGGACTTGCTAATTTTTACAAATGGATTTTACCATCTTTCTCAGAACTTGCGCAACCCCTTGTGGAACTCACAAAACCCAAAACAACATTCAAATGGACAGAAAAACATCAAAGTATTTTTCAAAAAATTCAAAAATTATTCTTTCTTCCCCCAATGGTTCGACTTCCAGATTGGGAGAAAACATTCTATGTCAACACGGATGCATCAAAAACAGCCATTTCAGGAGCACTTATGCAAAAATTTAATGGTAAATTACTTCCTATAGCATACTTTTCCAAATCTTTAAAACCTTCTGAAAAGAAATATCCTGCGTTAAAATTGGAACTTATGGCAATTCATAAAACTGTCACCGCCTTCAAATACTATTTATATAATCGTGAGTTCGTAATTTTGTCAGATAGTGCTCCCCTTGAAAAATATAAGAAAACTACCAATCCCGCTGACGTTACCACCCGATGGTTAATGGACTTATCTGAATATACTTACGTTTTCAAACATATTCCTGGCAATTTGAACATCTTAGCGGATTATTTATCACGTTGCAATTTTGAAAACAATCAAGAGGATCTCAAAGCTAATCCAAAATTAATTCATGACATACAACCACTACCAATTGTTGATGTTGATGAAAATGAAAACAGACTTGAAATTAACAGTAAGGATAAAATTAATAATGAAAATCAAAACAAATGCTCAGAATATGTTAATTATATGATTTCAGGAAATTCAAACTCTAAAGACCCCTTGCTAGAAATTTCAGACCAAACATTTGTGTTCGAACAAATTAAGGATTCTGAATTAAAAACAATTTACGAAGAAATCTTAAAAAACGGAAAGTCAGAAAAATTTCCCAATTACTTTATAAATCCTGATTCTAAAGTATTAATGCTCAAGAAAGAGAATATTCATAACAATTCATTCAGTTATTTAATTATTGTCCCAAATTCTTTAAAAGCAAAAGCATTGTCCATTGCGCATTTATCTCACTTTGGTTTGGCTAAAACCTATGAATTTCTTTCTAGAAGATACTTTTGGAGGGGTATTTATACTGATACCCTCAATTTCGTCGCTTCATGCACTAAATGCTTACAAGCGAAACATCACAAAACACCTCCTGCTCCATTACAAAAAACATATACACCCACTCATCCAAATCATACAATCTCCACAGACTTGGTGGGTCCTTTTAGTAATGGTCAATACGTCTTGACAATAATTGATCACTTCAGTAGACACTTAGAACTTTACCCGTTATCTAATATTACTTCTCCAAAAATAGTTCAATGTTTGTTTTCATACATTACAACCTTTGGTCGCCCTGCATGTATTCTATCAGATTTAGGTCGACAATATACATCTCAAGTTTACAATACATTTAATGACACTCTAGGCATAAAAATAATACATTCGTCTGCTTTTCATCCTCAATCGAACTCTATTAGCGAACGTGTAAACACTTCAATTAAGTATTCAATTAATATATTATTAGAAGAAGGTCATTCATTTCAAAATGCACTATATATACATAAATCTCTCTACAATGGATCTACGCATTCTTCCACTCAATTCTCGCCTAATCTTCTACATTTTGGTAGAGAACTGGCACTAATTTTTGACACTTATAATTCAAATTATAATTACACTTACCTGGACTCTAATGTAAACAGCTATAAATTAATGCAAGACCTTCAGGAAATTTATAAAAAAGCGTACAATAACATTCAAGATTCCGAATCAAAAAGAAATAGATATTTTCAAAGAAAAGCTAAACTAAGAAGCATCTGCACAAAAGATATTGTGTATCTGAAGTCTATGGATAAATTTAAATCTAAATATATAGGTCCTTTCATTGTCACAGTTAAACATTCCCCTGTTTCATTTTCAATTAAACGGTTACATGCTAGTGATGATAAAGCATTTCGTGTGCATATAGATAGAATTTTATTGGCACCTCCACGTAATAATCACTTATTTGACATTTATAATAATTCTAATTTTAATAAGAATCTCATTATTTCCAATGATACACATCAATATAATTTACGAAACAGAAAGTAATTTTTCATCATTTTTTTTCCTTAGGTTAAAAGTTACGCAGTATAAATTTTTAAATATTTATAATGATTAAAGATAAATTAAATAAATTTGATGTATACTTTCATCGCAACAGACCTGATCAACCTGTTGTGATTTTTATTTGTTGTGAAATTTCGCAGCTTGGATAATCAATGGCTGGTCCAGGAAATTATATTCTAAGCTGCATTGTCTTGCAACAACAGTGTATATCAATTTTATCACTATTTCTTTAACTTACGTGTTATTTATAATTGCATATTAATAATAGTTAACATACTAGAATAATATTGTTTATTTCAAAAAAGTGTTAATGGAATTATTTAAAAAAAAAAAAATGTTTACATAGACTTTTGGTGCAGGTAATATTTTTGTCATACACACATGCATGTCTCATATATTGCAATTCCAATTACCTATTTAAAAAAAAAGTGAATATATAAAAACATATGTTATTATTACTTTCTTTCAACATGCATTATTTATTTAAACCTTTTATTGAATATAAAAGGCTCACTATATATTTGATAACATATAAATATACTTGGTTTTTATTTTGTGAAACTTTCATATTAAAATTGCTTATACATTTGAACTATGTATTTATTACAACAAATCCTTGTCCTACATGTACTGAAATGGACTCGTCAACGTTTCTCGCCATGCATGGTAACATAAAAATTTACTGATTTCAGCATCTTACCACGAACTGATAAATAATGATGACTGAATTATTATGATTTTAAATCAAAGGACTAGAGCTCATTTTGTTTGTGGATATATATTCTAACGACTTGTGTACACAGATTTATGGCCATACAACATTATATCACATCACCTTATAATATCCTTATTTCCTGTATTTGCATTTTATTATTGTATAAGAATATTATTTTTTTTAAGTATGCATACTAGATTTTCTATTGATACTATGACAATGTACGTATTTTATTTGTATTGGAAGCCATTCGTTTTTTTTTTTTGTTTTTGTTTTGTAATCAATCTATTTTACAAGATTGGAAATAATTTGATTTAATATTAATTTTTGCTGAGCTGTCATACAGACGATGTAATGGCTGAACCCATTTTTTTTCGGTCGACGGGGAGAAATATGTGATGTTGAAAAACATCACATATCCCTTTTTAAAATAAAATAATAATAATAATACAAATTACATTTTATTTATTTATTTATAATACAAGCAAACATTATATTTCTTATTCTAAAAGAAGTTAATACAATTTTGTTTATTTCGCTTATGCTATTTTATTTTTATTTCTATTTCATTAATCTGTAATTTCATGTAATTTATTGTTCTTTTTCCTGCTCTAAATCTCATCAAGTAATAATTAAATAAAATATCAAAGAAAGAGAAACCCATTCATTTTATGCTTTAAAACCGCAGACGATTTTTTTTTATTGTAGCTTCCTGTCTCCAATCAAACGTTTATAGATTCCGTTGAATCATCATAGCTGAAAATAATTTCTAATATTTTTTTTATCAATTGATTTTGCACTTTTAGCCAAATTCTGGACACCTGACAAAATTTAATCACATCATATGACGTAATTTAATTTTTAGCCAATCTTTTAACTATTATTTAGGTTTACCAGATATAAAATTTAAAATGTGTTCAGCCAACTTGATTTTTGATGCCAATGAGATTTGGCGAAATAAATTAATTAGCTTGCTGTCTGTCTTTCTGTAAAGATGTTATTTTTTTTTTATCTTTGAGTCAAAAATGTCGAAATGCTTTCGGTTTAGAAAAGTATATCAAAATGGCTTCCATTCTTCATTCGATGTCTCTCTGATTAATAAACTGAAATTCTTCATCATGAATGTTTGCGAATCTACTCATTCGTTTTTGTTCAAAAATGCATTATATATATCTTATAAGAGTAATAAAGAAATGTAATTTTTCTAAATGGAAAATGACTTCATGCTACATTTTACGGAGCTGAGTGAACCTGCTACGCTGTACGTCATGGCCGCTTCATACTTTAGATATCTCCATCCCAGCTCTTCATTAAAAGTATGCTTTAATATATAAGAAATACAGGAAAAAATAAATTAAACTAGCAAGTATTTGCACATGGCCAGGAGAAAATCCTGAAATGTTATTTTGAAAATTTTTTTAATGAAATACAGAGTTCCACTCCAAATGGATTATCATCATAAGGGAAAAGGATAATCAAATTTTTTTTTTATTATTATTGCTCTAAAAGATGTATTCTACAACATGAAAAAATAAAATAAATGGCTTTTTGCATCCTTCATTATTTTCTCTGACTTCAAATTTAAAATTTCCATTTCCCGCATTTTCTTGAAATCGCTAAATTAGAAGTTAAAATTTTAGTAAAATTATACAAAAATTTGAACCAAAATGTTATTTAATAAGTACAAATTTTGAATAAACATCATAAAATACAAGAATTTTCAGCAATTGTTTTGAGTTTAAAAAAAACCCACAATCCTTCGTCAGGAAAACAAAGTACGCATGAGTACTGCAACGAAAGCAGCAATGCAGAAAATGTTATTTGTCAACTAATTTCAGTTTAAAAGATCTTAATATATATATATATATATATATATATATATATATATAATAATGATGATCTATTAAGCATAGTAGAAGCCAAGCAACAGATAGAAGATCACTGAAACACCAATGAGCAATAAGATTTTTAAAAAAATTTATCAGTGGATGAAATACACTAATGTAAAGAAACTAAGAAACCAGCTTTTTTAATTAACAGCCTGCAAAACAAACGAATCAATAAAGTAACACAACAAATCTTAACTTAAAACCATAAACTTTATCAAAATTTATGAAAAAATAATTTAAGAAACATAAGATAGGAAGGAAGGAGGCAGGCGGCAAGACTTGTGACTTGCCTATGGGGTTAAACTAGTTTCACACCGGCAACACTCACCCAGCCTGCCACAACCAGAATAGGAGTCATATGGATTGAAAAAGCAAAATTTGAAAACAGATGAATAACAATGAAACCACGGAGCAACAATGAAATTCACTGATTGATTACATTGTGTTTAATAATATAATTAGAATTTTAAGAATAGTTGACAACTCAAAAAGAAAGAATCTGAAATTTTACTGGAAAAAGAAAGTTTGCATAGTAATACAAAGTAAATGCAACAAGCCTTCTGCTTTTTTGTTTTTTTAACACACTTTGGTGATGAAGACAAATAGTTTTTAATTCACAACTTAATTCTGTCCTCAATTTTAAGAGAGTTAAATCAGTTTCAAATAGTTTATCAAGAGTTTGGCAAGGTTTTATTCCTAATATAGTATAACATTTGGCAATCACTTTGAGTCATTTCCCCCGCACTGCACTTCTCATTTTTCAAATATACTATAAAATAAAAAAAATAATTAACAATAATTCTTTTCAAAATAGTATAGCCTCAATAATGCATGTTACACATGCAATAGCTTGTGACTGACTAATTACAAGATGCCAAGTTTTGTCTCTGCTACTGAGCAAGCTCACTTGTTTAACCCTTTTAACGTTCACAACTTAATTTATTTTAAAAATTACTAAACTAATTTTAAAAATAGCTTTTTGACACGTAGCTGATCATAAATATTTAAAAAATAATAAAATTAGCATTGTTCCTTTTCGAGAATTTTTGGTTTGAAACATCTATAAGTTAACCTTATAAAATTCAAATAATATTTAATTTAATAAATAAAACACTTTGTAAGTAAACATTATCGACTACGAAAACTCGTAAGAGTTGTTTCAGGTGAAAATAATAGTCCAGCTCTTCATTAAATGATAAAAACTAGACATGAGTGCATCATGAAACCAGCAGTTCGCACCCGCACACACTAAGAAACGTCAGGTGATTTATGCATTTAGCTTCCTTTGAAGCATTATTTGTTAAATTTTGGAATGTGCTGTTATCTACAGAGCAGAAAAGGAACAAAAGTTTAAAACCTGATTAAAACAAGGGAGAAATAATAAAAAATCTGCTGCATAAAAATTGTTAAATGTCAAATGTTTGGTTTTGCTGCGAAACCAATGATCGTTAAAGGGTTAAGCATGTCAAACAAAATTTGACTTATTCAGACATCTAAACATGTACCTACCTACACAGTAGACAGAATATCACTTAAGTGTCTTGTTGCAACTTGAATGGTTTGATTGTTTACAATAAGATTAACATTTGAAATAGCAGTGAGTAGTAAAATGATTAGAATTAAGATCTTGTTTTTAAAACAAAATTAAATTTTAATGCAAATTTCTATTAATTAGAACATTTAATATTAATTTAGAAACTTTTTGTTTGTTTGTTTTGAAATTTCAGTTTAGATATAATTTTGTTGATTCAATTTAATAGCATTTATGTATGTATCTTTCTGTACATGTTGAATTAACATTCTTAAAAACTACTCTGTTGTTTTAATCATACACCACCTAATTATGTAATTCAATTTTTCATTTTATTTCAAAAACCTTTAAACTGAAATTAGTTGATAAATAACATTTTAGTTCAAAGTTTTGTATAATTTTACTAAAATTGGAACTTCTAATTTGGCGATTTAAAGAAAATGAGGGAATTGGAAATTTTAAATTTGAAGTCAGAAAAAATAATGAAGGATGCAAAAAGCCATTTATTTTATTTTTTCATGTTGTAGAATACATCCTTTAGAACATGAATACAAAAAAAATTGTTTGATTATCCTTTTCCCTCATGATGATAATCCATTTGGAGTGGAACTCTGTATTTCATTAAAAAAAATTTCAAAATAACATTTCAGGAATTTTTCCTGGCCATGTGCAAATACTTGCTAGTTTAATTTATTTTTTCCTGTTTTTCTTATATATTAAAGCATACTCATAAAAAATTTCATCAACATTAGTTGGTAAATAAAGGAGATAAAAATTATTCTTTATGAAAGAACAAATTGCGTTTTCTCTGCCTGATCGAAAAAAAAACATGAAATTCACAAATCTTTAACTAGCTGTAAAACCTAAATTATTTAAGATAGAACAAAAATATTTTTTTTTCCTCATTTAAATCCATGAAAGGAACAAATACACCAAGTTTTGTCAAAATCTGAGACTATGGGTGTCGAATCATCTTTTTTAATGGTTGATTTGACATGGAATGACCCTATATCTCAAGAACTATTGTGCAAAATTGCATAATTTTATATGCAAATTCACCTTCTCACCTTATATGTAGATGAACCTTAACATAATTTATGCCAACTTTTGGTTCCAATTGCTCAACAGGTGGTGCTGCTATACAGTAATTTTCGCAATTTAAGGGAAGGCTATATCCCAAGTTCAATTGCATATAATCGAACAAAACTTGATACAGTGCAAAGCCAAAATCCGGAATAGTCGGGACCGCGGCAATTCTGGATTTTCGAATTTTCCATATTTTTGGTCATGCCTAAAAAATATAATATTTTGATTTAAGCATTTGGATAATATGCAAATTCAAGTAAAAAATAATATATTACGATTTTTAAATGTATTCAGTAATATTTTTTTTTATCAGCTTTAACAATAAATAAATAAAATTAAACTTGAAACGCAAAATAGATTTATTGAGATATTTGCTACAAAAATTAGTGCAGGTTACAATGGAAAAAAAAAATAAATAAGAGAAACATACCACTTTTAAAACATTTCGTTTTTTTTTTTTTTTTTTTTTTTTTTTTTTTAATACTTTAGGTTTTTGACTAAAAGTTTGAGCATAATTGAAATAGAATATAGAATTGAGTTCTCAAATAGATAAATGTTTAAGAATTGTTACTATTATTATAATATTCTTCTCCCTCCTCTTTCAGACTTTGCAAATGCCAGTTTTGAAGATTACTAAGAAATAAAATACTTTTCTGTTTTTTTATATTTAAATACATTTATACTAAAAAATAAATAAATAATTTTTAAAAAAATCACTGTTGATGATGATGATTAACGCCACCGAAATTGTCTGGATTTTTGGAGTCCGGATTTTCGGCTTTGTACTATATGTGAAAAGGCCATTATGAGACATTATGCTAATTAAATTTACTGCATATATGCCGATAGGTGGCACTGCTATACTGCAATTTTCCCCCGAGCACAGAAAGGATGTCATCTGCATGGTAAAATTTCACTTCCGTTGGACATCTAGTGTAATACCTCTCTGAGATGAAAATTGTCTGTATTTATAATGGATAAAATAATAAGAATTTGTATACAAAAGTATAGAAGAAAGTTTTGTGTGTTTCATAATTTTTAATACTATTCGGTAAGAATTAAGTAAATAATAATTTATATTTTTATAATTTTGTACAAAACTTTTCTTTTTGTGACAATATTCTTCACCACAAGTCACAAGTGTAGAGGCTTAATGTTTTAATCTTTATGGCAATATTGCACAAATGAATAGAATATTTTAATGTTTAAGTAATTATATTTCTATGCAGCATAATTAATTTAAGATCCTTCATTTAAATTATACAGTTTTTATAAATTACATTTAAAATGTTTTTAAAAAAAATAGTGTGTGAAACATGTTTATAATTTATTGTTTTAAAATATGAAAAAGAAAAGAAACATACAGCAAGAAAAAACAAAACTAGTGCCAGATATCCATATCCGGCAGGCACAAGAGTTGCGGATATCCGATATCCGGCAAAATCACTATCCATTTTATCCCTAATATTTACAAAATAAATTCATATGTTAGTATGTGTGTAATCATGTGACAAAGTAATTCAAGTACTTACCGTTAGATGATAAAGCTTCATCATCAGACAAAACTTTACCAGAATATATAATCATCATCAGATCTAATTGTACTTGGTTGATCTTAATAATTTCTTCTTTAAGCTGAAATATTAATTAAATAGTAATATTAAAAAGAAAAAATTTTTATAATCACAAAAGAGGATATGCATATTTTAAAATGTTCTGATTAGAGTTCTGCATTGGATTGGGTGCAAGTCAGATTTGCATTAATTTTTTTACCAATGGGTCTACCCACAAAAATTTTTTTATTTGAAGAAATTTTTATGCAATTTTTTATGAATCTAACTTTTTAAATGCAGAGATTGGAAGAGATTCTCCTCCTACCTCCTCCATAGCAATTTAAAGCAGTTTGACCCATAATGTGTTTAATTACAATTACGTAAATATAAATAATACTTAAACTTTTAAAACTTAATGTGCAAAAATTATTTGATCTTTCGGTGTATATATGCTTCCTCATTTAACTTTTTTTTTTTTTTTACATTATCAAAATATTTGGAACAATAGATTTCTTAGAAACAAGGTTTATGCATTTTAAATTTTGTTAAGTATATTGTTCACTGAAGTTTTCTTTCTAATTAGGCATATAAACAATTTTTAAAGTAACATTTAATTTTCTCAAAGATCTGTGAAACAATATAATTACATTTTGTACAATAGAATTCCAATTCAGTGTTTTATAACATAAATTTATTGCAAATCCTGGGTATCTATTCTCCGATCCGACTGCCATAGCGACCATCCTTAAACAACGACAGTCGTCAAATCAAAAGTCGGAATGTGACGTCACGTGATCAAAATAACGACTGCCACAGTCGGAATTGAGGTATAGTCTGGTCGGAGAATAGATGCCCTGGGTTGGATTATGGATCAGAAGCTGCAAGTTCAGGTCAGGTTGTGGTTCAAAAGTCACTTTGTGAATCAGGTACAGGTCAAGTTTACCCAACCCACACAGGACTATGTCGGATCACAGATACTGGATATATACGCCATTCACGGTGTGTTATGAATTTTCCTGTAAAGAAATTTTTTACATATTTTTAACACCGAAAGTGTTAACAATAAAATAATAAAAGCCCAAGCTTCTCAAGACTGATGACATTGCTACATATTGAAATAGAAATATTTTTTATTCTTAGTTGGAAGGAATGAATAACGGAAGAAGAATGATTTAACAGAAAAAAAAAAAAAAATGCTGTCCCAATTGCAACAATTTGCTGAAAAAAAAAAAAGTTTTGCCTGTGATTTGAAACAAATAAAATTAAGTCTAAAAGATAATTTTAAAAGAGAGTCATTCCATGTCATACCAACACAGCTATAAACCTGACCCCCTTCGATATTTATGAAATTGGACTCATTTATTTGTCTTACAAAGTAAGATGAAAATGATTGGAAGTCCCAGTAAGATTGTAGAGATTGATGAGAGTAAGTTTGGCAAAAGAAAGTACAATAAAAGAAAACATGTGGAGGGCAAATGGGTGTTTGGAGGAATTGAAAGAGGAAACAGCAAATATTTTTTTTTTTTTTTTTTTTTTTTTTTTGAGAAGGTGGAAAATCGTACAAGCGAAACTTTGGTGAATATTATAAAGAAGAAGATCTTACCTGAGTCCACAATCATGTCCGATTGCTCGAAAGCATATGATCGCCTTTCGGAGCTTAATTACGTGCATCTGAAAGTGAATCATTCAGTAACAATCAACGATTCAGATACAGGTGCACACCTGAATATGATTGTGGGATAGAGCATAATTACGAGGAAATTCAGAAAATGGAGCCACCATATATCTGACGAACTTTTCAAATCCTATTTTAGTGAATTTAATAGATGACGCAGGTTTAGAAATGCTCCTGAAAGCCTCTTTTATGCCTTTTTTAACCTGCATCAAAACAAAAAACATTATCTGCCACAAACAGAGTATACGACACTTCCGAACCCCAGAATGCCATCAGTTTCCACCACTGCAGGGCTTCCTTCATCTTCTGCCACCACGGGGTGTTCAGCAACTTTGGCTTCTGCAGACTCGGACATGTATGAATAAAGTAAGTGATCATTTATTTTTTTAAAGACTTTTTGTATTAACAAGGAGTTCAGGGGGCTTGTTTCCCCTGATGAAAAAATTAAATATTTATAATATCTTATAACGACTTTTGTTGTACGATGCATGCTAAATATTTTGAAAATTTGCTTTAGATTTCTAGTTTGTGATAATTTAGTGATATTTTACCTTTTTATTGTTTTTCTTAATTAATAAGGGGGGTTCATGCGGGGGCTTTTCCCCCTGACAAAAAAAAATTAAACATTTTGATTATGTTATGCTGACTTTTGTTAGCACAATCCACACTAAATCGTTTAGGTGATCTATGAGTAAATATGGTGCTTGTAAATAATTTTCTACTTTTAAACTTTTTTTAGAAAAATATACTATTTGCGATCAGCAGCTGCCATCTTTACTTTAAGATCACGTGAACGACTTGGCGTGGATCCCGCTAGCAAAAGTCGCAAAAACACCGCCAAGCGGAACCCAGTTTTACCTTTTCTTTTCTTTAAAAAAAAAAAAAAAAAAAAAAAAAAAAAATGGTTTCTTTCTCTCTAAAATTGTAACAATACTTTAGACTACTGTAGTAACACTCAGGGGTGCAGAAAATGTTCAGACCTCTGAAATTTCCCCAAAAATAATGCATCAACCTATTATCTGAAAGTTTTTTTTTTTTGGGGGGGGGGAGGGGATAACGGGTATTTAAAGGGAATACACTTGTAAAGGAAGAATACAGCTGTTAATTTGTAGTTTAATATTCGAAAATTTGTTTTTTCAGTAATTTTTTCTTACTTCCGTTTTCATTTTTATTTTATTCTAAGATAATAATTATTCAAAATTTCCCCAGACAGCCAGAATTTCCCCCGAACATCGTTCGCACGTTCGGACATATTCTGCACCCCTGGTAACACTTCTCAAGTTGTAGCTCTGAAGTTTAGAGGTACAACTTGAGAAGTATACCACATACATTAGAGACTTTCCTCAGACTGTAAATAAAACATAAAAATGCAAAAGTACTAATAGTGAATTTTTAGCAAATAAAAAGCAAGTTGAAAAAATTGTTTTCATAAAAAGTGAAAACAATATTACACGGATCTAATTAATCACATTATAATGCTGTATAAAACAAAAAATAAAATACAAACATTAAACAAAATTTAGTACTGTTTACTTTGAAATTAATAAAGCAAGGTACAAAATTAAAATCAAACCTCTTTTGTAGTGGCATCTTTCTTTATTTCAATAAGATGCAGTTGTCCGCCCGGAGCTTTGACAGTAATTTTCATTTTTGAGTCAGAATCTTCGACAGGTTCAGTTTTGACAGCTGCTTTAGTTTTTATTTTTGTAACAGGAGAATCGCAGATTACATCATCATCAGACACAGGTTCATTCTTCACTTTTTGAACTGCAACTGACGTATTTGAATCAATATCCCCGGCGATATCTCCCTTCTCCGACATGTTTATAAAACAATAAGTGAATTCTGTTGCCAGAAGAATTTTATAAATATCGTATTGTCCGAGCAAAAATAAAGAACTCGGAGAAAGGTACGGTGACCAAACGTCCTCGAATCATGAGGACAGTCCTCAAATTTCGACCGACGTCCTCAGCAATCTGAAAACCATTTGAGGACAAATGTTCTCGAATTTACAAATTTGTCCTCAAGTCTCCTCAAATTAAAGCACAATTTAGCTCTGCCGTTGAATGGCCCTTCATTTTGAGGCCGGCGCGATGATTTATCCTCAAATTGGGTTTCAAAAATTTGTTGGTCGCCTTAACGAAAGAAGACGGTGACACCCATCCATTCCATAGATGTAGTAATTTATATAGATCTATCATCCTCTCATGTTATCGAGCAAAGATTTTTGATGCCAGAAAATTTTTTGGAAACAGCCATTAGTCATAGAACATAGATTGATCAGCGAGAGGGAAAAGGTGATACCTTTTTTCAGGGCCGTAGCGACCACCCCCCGTACCTCCCGGTTGGGGGGAGCCCAGCGAGAATAGGGGGCCTCGGAATTTTGGTATTATCAATTGTTGAGACAATTTGTAATATTTATTAATTTATTTTATTTTTTTGGCCGGGGGGGGGGGGAATGCTTTATTATATGCTTATTTAAATTTATTTTAAATATTTTCATCCGTTTTAAAAGAGCAATGAACCTTTTTAATACTTTTCAACAAAGTTGAAAGGTGTTCATGACTTCGGTTTGTCTTTGTGTCCGCATTCTTATCCCCATAAATATTTTCAGAATTTATTCAAGCTGATATACGTTATTCAAGCTCATTTTGACTTGTTCCCTACTGAAAATTGCTGTAAATAGCACGAATAGTTTGTATACAGGGCACCTAAAAGAATGCCAATGCATTGTATCCAAATTCTTCATTCATATGTCCCATATCTTAACCATATAAAATTAGGCCGTGGTTAGAGAACCGGCAGCCGGGTAAGTATTATAGACCCAGCAGTCTTCTGCGCTTGCGTATTAGAACTTCCGGATATAGTACACTTGATCTGTAGCTAAAATGCCGGGTGACACAGAGAATGAATATTTTTTTAATTCTTATTCCTAACAGATAAACACATAAAAGTAAAGAATAAATAGCGTCAGTCAAGCATATAAGTCCGATGTGTATTTTAACAATTAACAAAAAGGCAAACGAATAAATAGCGCCGGTAGCTGTGTTTCAACCAGTCAACTTTGTAATAAATCAAGCTGGTGCTGCCATCTTTCGAAATGATTTGAAACAAAATATTTTCCTTAATCCTTGGAAAATATTAATCCCTGGAAAAACCATAAAAATTTGCGAAATGAAAGTTCTTATACTATCCGCGTTTGTAATGACCGATAGATGGCGCTTCCTCAACTGCAGTTGTTAGTAAATATAATAGCCATCACGTGTATTTATATTGTTCTTTCTTGTTGTTCTATCATTGATTCAGCGTGAAAGCTATCAGTGGTATGATAATTTTACCTTAGCCCACTAGAGGGCGAGCATTTCATTACAATCGCGGATACTGATTTAAATTAAAATTTAGATTAATTTTTTAAATAATTTAGTTTTTAAAAATTCTAATATAATAATCCGCGATTGTAATGAAATGCTCGCCCTCTGGTGGGCTAAGGTGAAATTATCACACCACTGCATATCCTCATATTATGCAATCGACTTTCCATGATGAAATGGCGGAGAAAGAATAATAATTACACGTGGCTGTTATATTTACTAACAACTGCAGTGTTCAGAGAGCGCCATCTATCGATCATTACAAACGCGGATAGAAGCTGCTTTGGAGAGACCATGCAAAGTTGAAAAATTAAAATTCTTGTACTATATACTGATTGAATTATTATTATTATTATTTTAATATATTTAGTTTTTAAAAATTCAATAATAATATATTAGAATATTCATTGGAGAGATCATGCAAAGTTGAAACAACAACTTTTTTTGTACGATACTGATTAAATTAAATTTTTAAAAAATATATTGTTTTTAAAGATCAAAACATAATATTTAAAATATTAGAATAACCTTTCGAGGTATCCTGTAAAGTTTAAAAATTAAATTTCTTGTGCTATATTGATTAAATTAAAGTTTTAAAAAATATATTATTTTCTAAAAAATCCAAAAAAAAAAAATAATAATAATAAACTAGCTGGAACCCGTCGAATTCGACGGACACTTTATTGTCCGTAACGTTTCAAAAATCATCGCATCATTATTTAAATGTACTTCAAGTTAAAACATTTAATATAATTTACTACATTTCGCTTAAAAGAAAGTCTGAAAAATGCTTATAAATAGAAATACTATATATGACATCACTTTCTACAAAGTACTGTCAAACTGACTCCAAATAAACAGATGCTATCTTTCATTTTCTATTTCGTTTAATACTAAGACTATATGTTAGCTGACCCGTCCGGCGTTGCCCTGGCCCATGATACCTTAAATGAACCTTAAATTTGTATTATTTTATACCTTTAACTGGATTTTGTTTGAATTTCTGTTTTTAAATGAAAGCATCAAGAAAGAAATAATCATCTGTAACAAAACAATTACCTTGAACCGAACGAAACGCTGCCTTGTGACCCCGGTGCTTGCGCAGCGCATACACGGGCCGCTAACAACATAAAAAAATTCCCAAAAATTAACCTGGAGCCGAACGAACCCACCCGGCAATGCACGGGCCCGTGATAATAACCTTAAATGAACCTTAAATTTGTATGATTTTATATCTTTAACTCGATTTTGTTTGAATTTCTATTTTTGAATAAAAGCATTGCGAAAAAAAAAATAATAATCAGCTGTAGCAAAAAAAAAAATTACCTCGAACCGAACGAAACTCTGCCTTGTGACGCCGGTGCCCCGGCATCGCATACGCGAGCCGCTAATACCATGAAAAAATTCCAAAAAATTAACCTGGAACGAAACGAACCCGCCCAGCATTGCCCGGGCCCATGATAATAGCCTTAAATGCACCTTAAATTTGTATGGTTTTGTATTTTTAACTCGATTTTGTTTGAATTTCTATTTTTAAATGAAAACATCACACACACACAAAAAAAAAATCATTTGTAACAAAAAAAATTATTTCAAACCGAACGGAACTCGGGTTTGTGACCCAGTTCCTGCGGCACGTATATGCAGGCCGCTAATAACATGAAAAAATTCTCAAAAATTAACCTTGAACCGAACGAACCTCTGACTCGTGTTACCGCTGCCTGTGGCTGCGACACCGTATAGCAGGCATGCTACGCAAGCACTGCAAAATCCACTTTCCTCCGCCAGGGAGCGCAGTATGTTGTATACGAATGTCACCAATCTCCTTGAATTTTCAAGACCTTTCAAATAAGGTGTCACATGGTGGTGTTAACTGCAAAATCCTTTAATTACACTTTCCACCGCCAGGGGGCTCAGCGTGTTCTATACGAACAACACCAACGGTCAGGAAATATCAAGACCTTTAAAATAAGTTGTAACATGATAGGGTCTACTGCAAAATCACCTAGTTCCATTTTTAACCACCAGGGGGCGCACTATATTGTATACAAACATCCCCAATCAACATGAAATTTCAAGACCTTTATCAACAATCGCCTTGAATTTCGAAGACCTTTCAAATAAGGTGTCACGCGGTGGTGTCAACTGCAAAATCATTTAGTTGCACTTTCCACCGCCAGGGGGTGCAGCGTGTTCTGTACAAACATCACCAACGGTCAGGAAATACCAATACCTTTAAAATAAAGTGTAACATGAAAGGCTCAACAACAAAATCACCTAGTTCCATTTTTCCCCACCAGGGGGCGCACTATATTGTATACAAACACCCCCAATCGACATGAAATTTCAAGACCTTTAAAATGAGGGGCTACATGTGTGGGTCTGGAACGGGTTTCCCTCTCAAACTAATTTCCCCCTTTCCCCCCACCTCCAAATCTATTTTTCCCCCTTTTCCCCCCTTCAATATCGAAAATTCCAAATTCGCAGAAAGTGATTTTTTAGTATTCGACTCTAGTTCCTATATGTACAATTTCTTCACTGTAAAGTAATTTGGAGCTGAGTTAAGCTCGTAAACGTCTGTATAACCCCTGCCCCCCCCCCCAGGGGGGCGGAACCGTTCGACTTTTTTTATTTTTCCCTTTTCATAACATATCTACAGACCGAGACCTTTTTTAGACACCTCAACCAAATTTTTACACCTAGTTATAGAGGTTTGAGTAAAAGAAAATCTTGAAAAAATTGAATGTAAAGTTGATTGTGCACGCATAACTTTCCTCAAACTCAACGAATTTAAGCAGTTAATAGCTCAAAAAAAAGAGCTTGATCCACTGAGTGTTCTTAGACTTGTGTCAACAGCCTACGTTAATTAGAACTCTAGTTATAGAGGTTTAAGTGAAGGAAAATATTGAAAAATTCTTGAAAAAATTTAATGTAAAGTTGATTCTGCAAGCATAACTTTCCTCAAACTCAACTAATTTAAGCAGTTAATAGCTCAAAAAAAAAGAGCTTGATCCACTGAGTGTTCTTAGACTTGTGTCAACAGCCTACGTTAATTAGAACTCTAGTTATAGAGGTTTGAGTGAAGGAAAATCTTGAAAAAATTGAATGTAAAGTTGATTGTGCACGCATAACTTTCCTCAAACTCAACGAATTTAAGCAGTTAATAGCTCAAAAGAAAGAGCTTGATCCACTGAGTGTTCTGAGAGTGAAACGATCAAGATCCATTCATTAGAAGAGGAGCTATGAGAATTCGAATTGCTTGAGTGAATGTGTCCCATAAGAAATGTACAGGGAAGATCGCGTTTGAGTATAACTTGAGTAAGGTGGGAGTTGAGTAAATTTCAATGATTGATGACATATCTGTGCCTAAATACCTTTCATTTTAAAAAAAAAATGAAGGAAATCGGCCGGATAGAACGGCCAGACGGACTGACTTTAGTTTTCATAATTTTTTTTAATATATAAGATAACAAAACATATAGTTAATTTTAAGAGTTGTTTTTACCACTTTACTCCACCAGACCCTGTAAGCTGAAGGATAAAAATAAGCTATATAAAATGTATAAAGAAGAGATGGGAAAGAAAATAAATCGTGGTAGAAAAAAAAAAATCAATCAAAAGTAATTTTATTTATTTATTTATTATTATTAATATTTTCAATATTAATTTTTAGTGTTTCAAAAAAAACTTCTTGATGTATTAAATCAATTTTCTTCAATGGAGAAGAAACTGAATTTCTTTTAGTACATAAAGGATATCACGTAAAATATAAACTACAATTAAAGATTTAGTACTATAGCGCACTCACGCCGCACATACGCATGTCTATATACTTTTCAGTAAAAAAAATTATGAAAACTAAAGTCAGTCCGTCTGGCCGTTCTATCCGGCCGATTTCCTTCATTTTTTTTTAAATGAAAGGTATTTAGACACAGATATGTCATCAATCATTGAAATTTACTCAACTTCCACCTTACTCAAGTTATACTCAAACTCGATTCTTCCCTGTACATTTCTTATGGGACACATTGACTCAAGCAATTCGAATGCTCATAGCTCCTCTTCTAATGAATGGATCTTGATCGTTTCACTCTCAGAACACTCAGTGGATCAAGTTCTTTCTTTTGAGCTATTAACTGCTTAAATTCGTTGAGATTGAGGAAAGTTATGCTTGCACAATCAACTTTACATTCAATTTTTTCAAGATTTTCCTTCACTCAAACCTCTATAACTAGAGTTCTAATTAACGTAGGCTGTTGACACAAGTCTAAGAACACTCAGTGGATCAAGCTCTTTCTTTTGAGCCATTAACTGCTTAAATTCGTTGAGTTTGAGGAAAGTTATGCGTGCAGAATGAACTTTACATTCAATTTTTTCAAGATTTTCCTACACTCAAACCTCTATAACTAGGTGTAAAAACTTCGTTGAGGTGTCTAAAAAAGGTCTCGGTCTGTAGATATGTTATGAAAAGATAAAAATAAAGAAAGTCGAACGGTTCCCCCCCCTGGGGGGGCAGGGGTTAAAAACACGTTTACGAGCTTAACTCAGCTCCAAATTACTTTACAGTGAAGAAATTGTACATATAGGGACTAGAGTCAAATACTAAAAAATCACTTTCTGCGAATTTGGAATTTTCGATTTTGAAGGGGGGAAATTAGTTTGAGAGGAAAACCCGTTCCAGACCCACACATGTAGCCCCTCATTTTAAAGGTCTTGAAATTTCATGTCGATTGGGGGTGTTTGTATACAATATAGTGCGCCCCCTGGTGGGGGAAAATGGAACTAGGTGATTTTGTTGTTGAGATGTTACACCTTATTTTAAAGGTATTGGTATTTCCTGACCGTTGGTGATTCTGTACAGAACACGCTGCACCCCCTGGCGGTGGAAAGTGCAACTAAATGATTTTGCAGTTGACACCACCGCGTGACACCTTATTTGAAAGGTCTTGGAAATTCAAGGCGATTGTTGATAAAGGTCTTGAAATTTCATGTTGATAGGGGATGTTTGTATACAATATAGTGTGCCCCCTGGTGGTTAAAAATGGAACTAGGTGATTTTGCAGTAGACCCTATCATGTTACGACTTATTTTAAAGGTCTTGATATTTCCTGACCGTTGGTGTTGTTCGTATAGAACACGCTGTGCCCCCTGGTGGTGGAAAGTGTAATTAAAGGATTTTGCAGTTGACACCACCATGTGACACCTTATTTGAAAGGCCTTGGAAATTCAAGGAGATTGGTGATATTCGTATACAACATACTGCGCTCCCTGGTGGAGGAAAGTGGATTTTGCAGTGCGTGCGTAGCATGCCTGCTATACGGTGCTGCAGCCACAGGCAGCGGTAACACGAGTCAGAGGTTCGTTTGGTTCAAGGTTAATTTTTGAGAATTTTTCATGTTATTAGCGGCCTGCATATACGTGCCGCAGGAACTGGGTCACAAACCCGAGTTCCGTTCGGTCTGAAATATTTTTTTTTGTTACAAATGATATAATTTTTTTTTTTTTTTTTTTTTGTGATGTTTTCATTTAAAAATAGAAATTCAAACAAAATCGAGTTAAAAATACAAAACCATACAAATTTAAGGTGCATTTAAGGCTATTATCATGGGCCCAGGCAATGCTGGGCGGGTTCGTTTCGTTCCAGGTTAATTTCTTGGAATTTTTTCATGGTATTAGCGGCTCGCGTATGCGATGTCGGGGCACCGGCATCACAAGGCAGAGGTTCGTTCGGTTCGAGGTAATTTTTTTTTGCTACAGCTGATTATTTTTTTTCGCAATGCTTTTATTCAAAAATAGAAATTCAAAGAAAATCGAGTTAAAGATATAAAATCATACAAATTTAAGGTTCATTTAAGGTTATTATCACGGGCCCGTGCATTGCCTGGTGGGTTCGTTCGGTTCCAGGTTATTCTTTGGGAATTTTTTTATGTTGTTAGCGGCCCGTGTTTGCGCTGCGCAAGCACCGGGGTCACAAGGCAGAGTTTCGTTCGGTTCAAGGTAATTGTTTTGTTACAGATGATTATTTCTTTCGTGATGCTTTCATTTAAAAACAGAAATTCAAACAAAATCCAGTTAAAGGTACAAAATAATGCAAATTTACGGTTCATTTAAGGTATCATGGGCCAGGGAAACGCCGGACGGGTCAGCTAACATATAGTATTAGTATTACACGAAACAGAAAATGAAAGATAGCATCTGTTTATTTGGAGTACTTTGTAGAAAGTGATATCATATATAGTATTTCTATTTATAAGCATTTTTCAGATTTTCTTTTAAGCGAAATGTAGTAAATTATTTTAGATGTTTTAACTTGAAGTACATTTAAACAATGATGCGGTGATTTTTGAAACATTACGTACAATAAAGTGTCCGTCGAATTCGACGGGTTTCAGCTAGTAATATATTAAAATAATCTTTCAAGAAATCATGCAAAGTTTAAAAATTAAATTTCTTGTAGTATATATATTACATTAAAGATTTAAAAAATATATCTAGTTTTTAAAAATCCAAATATAATAACAAATTAGGATGATCTTTAGAGAAACCACAAAAAGTTGGAAAATTAAACTTTTTTGTACTATACTGATTAAATTAAAAGTTTTTAAAATATATGTAACTTTTAAAAATAAGAATATAATAATGTATTAGAGTAATCTTTCGAGAAATCATACAAAGTTCAAAGATTAAATTTCTTTTACTATACTGATTAATTAAAATTTTTTAAAAATATGTTTAGTTTATAAAATCCAAATATAATAATACGTTAGAAATGTGCTGATTTTTATGCAACGTAAAATATCCCCCCCCCCCTCCAATCTATACACGTATATTTCAATCACATGCATTATGAGTTTTCTTAAATTTTTATTTTTAATTTACATTATGGAGTAATATAAAATCTCAGGAATATCTGTAGCAATTTCGGAGGTTTATTTAGCTCAATTGTATTAACTTATTTAACGAAAGACAATGTAGCAGATAAAGAAAAAAATGTAAGAGAAAATAAAACTGAATAATGAAATAAATATTTAACGAGAAAACCAAGAGAGAGAGTTAAAATATAAAACGCGGTCAGTATTAAAAAAAAAAAAAAAAAAAAAAAAAAAAAACGAGTTAAAGCAGCTGAGTTATATTGCAGACGAGTTATATTGCTGCGTACGCGAGCATTCGTAAACTGTCTCCGAATGAAAGACGAAACTTGCAGAGGCTTAAAAGTTTATTTGCAGAAATCAACTTAAATACCAGCTGACAACATTAAAATCACAGCATAAACCAACACCATACCATAGCATTAATACACAACAATAGGCTGCGATCACTAGGAGATACTTAAGCCGGTAGGCGAGAATCTAACTGACTTGGCCGGAATGGGTTTCTTTTTATATCAACCTATAAACCTAGAATCTTCTGGTAACTTCTAAACGAATGGAGTTAGAGCTTAGATAATTGAGATATTGGCAATAAGAATTTTCTCTAAGGTCGTCGACAAATTTCGCCCCAAGGCCATTGCCTGCATTGGTGAAGCTTTTTAACGGAATTTTAAAGGGACATAAGCTATTTTAATACAAAAACAAACTGGAAATGCAGAAAATTAACATTTTACAACCTGACTAAGCCTCTTTGAATGAATTTACATACAAATAATTATTATTATTCACAAATTCGTAATAATATGTAATTTTTAAGATTTACAAAATAAGATTTCTTGTAAAATAAGATATGATTAGCATTTTCACGTTGGTTTATAAATTTGTTCTGATACTTATGAGGTATACGACGAAATTGTTCAATGTAAATTTTCAGTGCTATGAGGATAATTTTAGTGCATCATATAGTGCATATGCAATGTTTACAGACGATACAGGGCTACATAAAAGCAAACTTTTTCATGCTTTCTTTTTAGAAATAAAGCTATAAAGAAACTTTTCTAAGACTTTTATATTTATAAAGAATTAGAGGAAAATAATAAATTAAGAAAAATAACTAAGAAACTCCCTCAAAATAAGCAATATCGTTGTAGGATAAAAAAGCTGTAAAGTGCTTCTGAAGTAGTGAAAGATAAATATCCGAAATATTGCTATTAATTACACAACATTTCACAAGAAATTACAACATGAACTGAATGAATAATAAACTGAGGAAATGCAATTAGTACCTAAAAGCAATGAGACAAACATGAACATATTGTGATAAATAAAAGGATAGAGAGTATGGTATTATAAATTTATTATAGCATTTAAAAAAAAGTTGAGAAGACTCAATATAATTGATATAGTGATATTTATACATTGGAAATAATCTGGTGTACCACTCACATGACTTTCTCTTACCCTGAAATTTAATACTATAAATACAGATTGGAGATTAAGAGGTAAGATAACGAGACTGTTATATAAACCTATGTTAAAACAATTCAAATTAAGCTTCGAAAGAGTTTTATATGATAATTAGTTCTGTGTGAGGGGGAGGGGGCTACTACCCATACAGTACACTTTGTTCCAGCGATGTTCCAGGTACATCGCAATGTCTTATTATCATCACATCTCAGAGAGATGCAAATAGAACATCTCTGAGACACAGAAACAGATCGTCGCTGAGAGTAACATTTGCGATGTTCTGGAAATGTACTAGAGATGTATGCGATGTACTGGAGATGTAGCATGCGATGTCGCAAAGCTGAGACATTTCCATATATCCTTAGAACGTACCTGGAATGTTCCAGAGATGAGCAGAACGTCTATGCAACATCGCAATGTCGCAGTGCGATGGTCTTGCAGCGTTCCAGAGATGTAAGTATGCTGTATGGGACCCCCCTGAACCCCTCGTTTCATTACTGCACCTACATTTATATAGAATTTAAATCTGTTATTAAAATTATACAGACAACTTTCACATACAACATTCCTTGAAACTTATCAGTCTTGATCAAATTTTTCCAGCAACAAACTTATATTAACTTGAAAATACAACTTTCGGATCTCCTGAAATTATTCGCTTTTAAGTTACTCTAAGAGTAACTAAGTTAAGTTACTCTAAGCAAGTTAAGTTACTCTAAGAGTACACAGACAAAGATCAAACGTTAAAAACCTTACTTCAGTAATCATAAAGTCTCAAAACGTGTAAATATGCAAAAAACAAACGATGAATATTTAGCTTAAAAACATACATTATTTACCATATGTCTATGAGGAATTCATTTTAATTTTTGAGCAGCTTTCCTGGAAATGGTAAAATATTATAGTAAAGCACTTCCACTAACAATAAAAAGAAGGATATATCACATGTCAGGGGACCTCAAAACGTGTGAATATAACAAAAACTCACGTTCGAAAATTTGACCTTAAAACAACACTTTTTCTACCTTATGGGTAAGAGAAAGTAAAAAGGTATTTATTATAATTAATTTATAGTAAAGAATACATATACTTTTATAATGAAATTTTTTATATACACTAAGCGACAAAAAAAAAGCCGCACTTGGATGTTTTCCTTTTCGCCTTCTACAACCGCCAATTTTATCGTTTAAAAAGCAAATTTTCGAACAGATTTTACTATGTTGTCCTCCACATACACTTTAGCTTTCAGTCTAGTGTTAAAAACGAAATGTAATTGTCAGGAAAATTGTAATTTTAGAATTTATTTCAAAAATGGTAAGAATAAGGCAGTTAACGATGCCACAAAAAGTATTCATTTTTAAATGAAAATCAAAAAAAAATTTTAATACGTGAAATGGCAAAATAATTAAATGCTAACGAAATATTGGTAAAATGAATTTTAGCAAAATATAAATTTTTTTGGCCGTTTAAACTGGGAATTTGGCTTTAGGCGGTCATGTTGCTCATCCAAGCAAGATAACCGCAAGTTAAAATGCGAATGTTTAAAAAATCGATTTGTATCATGTTCAGAACTTAAAAAAGATTTTTAAAAAGTGTATAGTAAATTACTTTCTTCAAAAACAGTGCGGGAACAATTAAACAAAGCGGGTTAAAGAACGGAAGATCTGCGAAAAAAGCCATTATTAAGGAAAAGAATTAGAAAAAACAATACTTTAGTTGACCAAAATTAAAAAACATTATCAGTTAATTATTAGGCTGAACTGATTTTCTCTGATGAATCAAGTTTTCTTTATTTCGTGCAATTGAAAAAAGCTAGAATGAAGACGAAAATGTGACCGACTTAATGAAAATCGCACTTTTAAAACAGTGACACATTCTCCGTACATTATGGTACGGAGGTGCATAACTTTTCAAACACTCAGGGAAATTTTTATGCTCAAGGGATCAATTAACTCGAAATAAAACACAATCTGCATAAAAGTGGTGCCTGACCGACTATTTTGGAGGTATCTTAGACATTTCCGTAAACAGCATTTGAAGATAATAAGGCACCTTACTACACGGCGTCTGTGGTAAGTTTATTCACTTCAAATTGTCAAAATTTCTTATACATTCCCATGAGAACCTATAATTCTGTAAGTAATCATACTTTTTTTCACTTTAAGTTAAATACCACAAAGAATATAGTAGTATTTCTTCTTTACCAGACATGGAAATGGTCAAAATCGCGATCCGCTCGAAAATGTTTCGTCTATAAAAAGGCGGGGGAGAGGGGAGAGGACTCGAAATTTGCAGCCTATAACTCTGCCAGAACTAGAAAAATTTATTTGTGATATTTGGCACATTGAAATTTCTGACATTTATATTAAAACACTGTATAAAATTATGCCATTGCGCATTAATGCAGTAATTCCATATAAAGGTGGAATTAACCCAATGCAGAATACATATTTTTGACAAAAAATTGCTTAGATGTAACAAATAAATAGTTTTATTTCATATATTAAAATATAACTTGTTTATTTCATATAATAAATCACAATGGAATGCAAAGTGTATAGTTATTGCATTATGTTCAAAAAGAAAGTTTTATGCAGATTTTTAAAAAGTACTTCGTAAAGTGCAATAAAGCGAATTATTAAATCGAAAACATACATAGGTATCATTTCATACCTTTGGTATTATGCAAACAAGACAGTTTTATTTGTTTCAAACATTAATTTTAAAGTTATTACAAATAAAAAAGGTATAAGTCATTTTTTCTGCAGTGCGGCTTTTTTTTTTTTTGTCGCTTAGTGTATATCCACATTGTCTACAAAAATCTTTAAAAGGAATAATATAATATTCTAACATTTAACACATATATTATTGAAGATATCCAATTTTACTATGCGTGTCTAAATTACTGCCGCTTTTTTGAAATACTGTAAATCAACGCATAACGTATTTTCCTAATATGTTTTTTAATTAGTGACTAGGTAATGGAAGTATTGTATTTGGTCCAAAAATTCGATATCGGTATTTCACCTGATTTACACGTTTTAAGGTCCTCGGAGTCCAAAAAAGCGGTTTTGGCAATTGGTCAGTGTGTGTGTGTGTGCAGAATCTTCTGGCTATCATATCTCCAAAACTAATAAAGATAGAACTACAAAACTGCAGAATTGAGACAGGTCTGGTGTACAGATGAATTATCCATATTTTGGTGAAAATTGAAAAACCGGAAGTGGGACATCGGAAACCGGATGTGGAACCATAAGTCCGTATCTCAAAAACGACTCTAACGATTTTCTTCAGATTTTCTATATAAACACTCTATTAGATGTCCTTTCGAATGATATAGTTGGTTAATTCAGGAAAATTGATAGGTGTCCTTGTCCTACATAAATAGCTCAATTTCAGGTCTCGCAAGTGCGTTCCTTTAAAAACGGCTGTGCGGATTTCATTCAAACTCGCCATATTAACTCACTTTTAAATATCCTTTTGTATGTAATTATTGTTTTCTTGTCAATAATTGATTTTTTGTAAAAGCTGTTATCTCAAAAATTGCTCTAACGATTTTCTTGAAAATTGTTATATAAATCCATTTCTTTCTCATGTATTACGTGGTTACTAAGGAAAATTTAACAGTCATCCTGCTTAGGTAGGTCATCTTCAGATCCCGGAAATTTGGGTTTAAAAAAAAATAACTCTAGCAATTTTTTCTCTTATTTTTTACCTCGCTATATGTAAGCTTCGTTTAATATGTCTTATATGTGTATAAAATTTCTCTTACTGTGAAAATTTTATGTTTCTACTTTTTTAGGTCATTTTTTATGTTTTCTGATTACATTATCTCCCAAAAATGCATATAATACGTGTAATAGTGGGTAATAGAAGTCGTGTGGCTGTTTCACACCAGGTTTTTTTTTTTTTTTTTTTTCTAATCAATTGGGTTTGAGTTTTTGAGTAACTATTGAGATTCCATATGTAATGTGTGATTATAAAGTAATCCGGTACAATAAAGCCTACAATTTATATTGATATTTCCAAAATTGTTGGAGACTCATATTTTTCTAAATTATAGATGACTGTTTAGATAATGCATATTTCCTCTATGTAATTGCTAAAATATTTCTGTAACAGATGATGAATTGATTGAAGATGATTATATTTTATATTATTAAGCAAGCAAGATTGTTTGTATATTATATGAATTATAAAAAGTTAAATTTGGCATCTCACAAAAATTGACGTCATTATCACTTTAAAAATTTTATACACATTGATAAAGTGCTAATACAGTTTATGATGCTAATATATGGTGTTCTACATTTTTTTTTTTTTTTTTTTTTTTTTTAACAGTTATATTTTTACTGTCAAGTTGTTATTTAAAGAAAAATTGCACATGACGTCACATTCGACTGCCTAGCGCTTCTTTTTACTACTCTAAACTCTCTAAACCACAAATTTATTCATTCAGTTTTATTTATAGATCTTCCTGGGCGATTTTTTAAACTTTAGCGTTGAAGTACACCGAACATTTTTCGTCAAGAAGTTTAATTTATCAATAGCCATTTTTATCTAGGCATCGCATCAAAAATACAAATAAATTTTATAGTTTGTTTTTGTAAATTCATTATGGGAAAGAGAGTTTAAAACTCGTTTATTGTACAAATGCTGTATCATATACCGTATTTACCCGCGTATAAGTCGAGAAATTTTGGACAAAGAAAGGCTTTAAAGTTGGGGGGTCGACTTATACGTGGATCCTTAATTTTTTTTTAATTATTTATCAGGAGTCTAAAATGCCCTTTTGTAAGACAATTGTTCTCTTCCCACATTCCATAACACAATGACGTCGTTTACTGTCGATTTCTATACCAGGAGAGAAAAAGAGGAAAAAATTGTTTTTCCTTATCGCACTGGGGTGGGGTTTCGAGGCTGAGTTACGGGATTGGTCCAGGCGATGAATGTACGCCAACCCCCGCCCCCTCCGAGAGATCAGTGGGTAAGATTCCGAGAATGCATCACCCCTATCGGCAATTGAATCGTCCGCAAGTGGCTAGAAACACGTGTCCCGCGTTATATCTTGCTCGTTCTTAGTAGTACACTTTATTCATTATTTCTTCGTTTATCTTACTACACTTTTTCTCCTTGTTTCTACTGATATAGCTGATTTAGTTATTAGAAAACAGAAACGCAATTCATACGCAGCTGGATTTAAACTTAAAGTTATTTCTTTTGCGGAAGAATCTAATAACTGTGCTGCTTCTCGTCAATTTGGGGTTCACGAAAAATTGATTCGTGATTGGCGCAAGAATAAGGGAAAGCTAGAAAACATCCCAAAATCAAAAAAGGCTTTGCGGCATGGAAAATCACCCTTTCCAGAACTCGAAAATGTATTAAATTATTGGGTTGTAGAGCGCAGGCAGAATAGTTTTATTGTCACTAGAACTGGCATACGTTTACGCGCCATGAAGCTTGCAAAAGAAGAAAAGTATGGTGTTCCAAACACGTTTCGTGCATCAGAACATTGGTGCACTAGATTTATGAATCGTCATGGTTTGACTTTACGCCAGCGCACTAAACTGGCACAAAAATTACCATCTGACTTGGAAGCAAAGATTATGAAATTTCAAAAATACGTCATCGATCAAAGAAAAAGGAATTCTTTTGAACTTTGTCATATAGGAAATATGGATGAAACACCCATGTGTTTTGACCTACCAGAAAATAAAACAGTGAACTGCAAGGGGGAAAGAAGCATTTTGGTAATAACCACTGGGCACGAAAAAAAACGGTTTACGGCCGTACTTTCGTGTTTGGCCGACGGTACAAAGCTTCCTCCGTTAATTATTTTTAAAAGAAAAACTTTGGCGAAAAACGTTACAGTTCCATCTGGTGTGCTGGTTCGAACCCATGAAAAGGGGTGGATGGACGCTGACGGAACCGTCGACTGGCTTAAAAATGTGTGGGGTAAAAGACCGGGAGCTGTTTTCAAAAAACCTTCCCTTTTAGTTTATGACTCGTTTCGTGGCCACTTTTCTGAAAACGTGAATAAAGTGACGAAAGAACTGAAAACGACTGTAGCTGTAATCCCGGGAGGCTTGACATACGTCATTCAACCCCTAGACGTTTGCCTCAATAAGCTCTTCAAAGCAAATGTTAGAAAATATTGGGCAGAGTGGATTTCATCCGATCATCCAACATTTACAAAGGGCGGCAATATTAGAAAGCCCGACATCGCATTAGTTGCCCAGTGGGTTAAAGATGCGTGGAATCAAATTCCTTCAGAAATTATTATAAAATCATTCAAGAAATGCTGCATAAGCAATGAACTAGACAGAACAGAAGATGATGCCATTTTTGAAAGTGATATCGACGAAGAAGAATGTAGCGATACAGAGATTGAAAACGTGTATCATGATGAGCCGATGACGACAAAGGAATTTTGTGAATTGTTTGGCGAGTCCGATACTGAATCGGACATTGAATCAGTTTAACTTTCTATATTACTACTTTACCATAACATATCATACTATCAGTAGTGTCATATTATTATTATTATTCATTATTATCAGTTTAATTTGTGTATTATTATCTTTATTATTGTATATTTAGTTTTTTTTTTTTTTTTTTTTTTTTTTTTTTCAGATAATTTTGAATAAATTATTTAAAAAAAATAAATAAATAAAGTTTCCTTATAATTGTATATTTAATACTTTCTTTTTTTTTTTTCAGATGATTTTGAATATAAATGTATTTTTAAAAAAATTCAAATTTCTTGATCAGGAAAATGGGGGGTTCGACTTATACGCGAGATTTTAAAAAATTCAAATTTCTTGATCGGAAAAGTGGGGGGTCGACTTATACGCGGGATCGACGTATACGCGGGTAAATACGGTAAGTTGTTCTTGTATGATTTAAATGGCGTTTGCAATTTTGTTTTAGAACAAAGAAAAAGAAGTAAATTCTCGAGTTTTTTTTTTTTTTTCCCCCTAAAAATATGATTTCAGAAGTACGTTCATTTACTTTAAAGAAAAAAAAAGAAAGAAAAATCCGTGTTATTATTATCATTATTACATTTTTTATAACAGGCATTTTTTTTTTTTTTTTTTTTTTTTGCGTGCTGAGAGGTAAGATGGAAGTGTTATTTATTTAATACTTGCCGCCTTCGGCGACCAGCTGGTTCGCGATCCCTGAAAAATCCGACTTTACGAAACTCCCGCTCGGTGGCGCATTTTTCCCGTTTCAGGTCTAATAACAGCTTATTGATAAATAGTGAAAATAGCTTATTGAAAAATTTAATCGCAGTAAATTCCCGTGCGGTAGCGCCTTCGGCACCCTCTTCCCTTTTCAATATCTGAAACAGCCTGTTCGCTCACCATGTTATGATCTTTAAAATTTCTGACTTTAGCTAAGTCCCGCTCGGTGGCGCCTTACGCCTGTTTTAGAACTTACAACACCTACTTCGCTCATTAGAATTTGAAATTTAAAAATATTACAGCGCCATCTGGCCGTCGAAATTTCTGTAATGTATTGTTCAATTCCAAATCAACAAAGCTTTCAAATGATGTATTACTTATGAAATTATTTTAATTAGTAGCTGTAGCTGAGATACAAAAGAAAACCTAATCAGGACACCTTAAAACATGTAAATCAGGTGAAATCTCAAATTCCACTTTCGGTAATATAAAAGTACTTTAAAATATTTTTTGAATGATGTATTAAAAATAATTTAATCATAATTAGAATTTTGAACATTGAAATTTTAAAATATTACAGTGCCATCTGGCGGTAGAAATTTCTGTAATCTACTGTTCAATTCCAAATCAACAAAGCTTTCAAATGATGTATTACTTATGAAATTATTTTAATTAGTAGCTGAGATAGAAAAGAAAAGAAAACCTAATCAGGACACCTTCAAACGTGTAAATCAGGTGAAATCTCGAATTCCACTTTCGATAATATAAAAGTGCTTTAAAATATCTTTCGAATGATGTATTAAAAAGAATTTAATCATTATTGTAAAATAAAAAGTAAATTTATAACTTTTTTTAAAAATTTTTTGCCCCTTCTTCCCCTGCTTCAAGCTTTCCTAATAATTCTGCTCTTTCAAAAAGATTCACAATCGAATTATCAGGCATTAAAATCAAATACTACGAAATTTCAACGGCATATCTCAATTTAAAATACTGCAAAATATAATCTTTTCCCAATAAAAATGTATTTTTTTTTTTTTTTTTTTTTTTTATTCAGATATTTTCATGGAAATTGAACAGTAGCTTTATAATATGCTGTCTAGGCCAAATATTAATTTAAATGTAACGTGAATGAAAATTTGAAAAAGTTTGAAAATTGCAATTTTTATCCCCACTATGAAACACGTGATATCTTAATTGGTTACATTTATTTCCCTTTTTATCGCAGACAGTTGCCTCGCATGTGTTTTGTTTCCGATCGAGACAGCTTAGAAAATCGTCTGCTGATAGAATGTTTCTTTTTAAGCAATTATTCGATCGACATGGGTCGACATTTTAATTAATATCTTCGCAACTAATTAAAAATTTTAAATTCTGTTTTCACAATCAACTCGGGAAGGCTTCTGAGCACCTGTATGTCAAATTTTGTACTTCTGCGTTCAGTAGGGGCTGAACGTATAGATGCTCAGACAGAGAGACATCTTCTTTTATTATTATAGACTAGCCGCCTTCGGCGACCAGCTGGTTCGCGATCCTTGAAAAATCCGACTTTACGAAACTCCCGCTCGGTGGAGCCTTTTTCCCATTTCAAGTCTTACAACAGCTTAGTGACATATAAGGAAAATAGCTTAATTGAAAATTTTAATCTCAGTAAATTCCCGCTCGGTAGCGCCCTCTTCCAGTTTCAGTATCTTAAAACAACCTGTTCGCTCACCGTGTTATGATCTTTCAAATTTCTGAGTTAAGCAAAGTCCCGCTCGGTGGCGCCTTATCCCGGTTTTAGAACTGTTCAATTCCAAATTAACAAACCTTTCAAATGATGTATTACTTGTGAATTTATTTTAATTAGTAGCTGAGATACCAAAGGAAACCTAATCAGGAAACCTCGAAACTGTAAATCGGGTGAAATCTCGAATTCCACTTTCGATAATATAAAAGTACTTTAAAATATCTTTCGAATGATGTATTAAAAATAATTTAATCATGATTAGAAATTGAAATACTGAAAATATTACAGCGCCATCTGGCGGTAGAAATATCTGTATTCCACTGTTCGATTCCAAACCGAAAAAGCTTTCTAATGATGTATTACACATGAAATTATTTTAATTAGTAGCTGAGATACAAAAGAAAACTGATTCAGAACACCTCAAAACGTGTAAATCTGGTGAAAACTTTCGATAATACAAAAGAACTTTAAATATCTTTCGAATGATGTATTAAAAATAATTTAATCATAATTAGAAATTGAAATATTGAAAATATTACAGCGCCATATAAGAAAACTGATTCAGGACACCTTAAAACGTGTAAATCTGGTGAAAACTTTCGATAATTTAAAATAACTTTAAAATGTCTTTCGAATGATGTATTAAAAATAATTTAATCATAATTAGAAATTGAAATTTGAAAATATTACAGCGCCATCTGGCGGTAGAAATTTCTGTATTCCACTGTTCGATTCCAAATCAAAAAAGCTTTCTGATGATGTAGTACTTGTGAAATTATTTTAATTAGTAGTTGAGATACAAAAGAAAACTGATTCAGGAGACCTCAAAACGTGTAAATCTGGTGAAAACTTTCGAGAATATAAAAGAACTTTAAAATATCTTTTGAATGATGTATTAAAAATAATTTAATCATAATTAGAAATGGAAATATTGAAAATATTACAGCGCCACAAAGGAAACTGATTCAGAACACCTAAAAACGTGTAAATTCGGTGAAAACTTTCGATAATATAAAAAAACTTTAAAATATCTTTCGATTGATGCATTAAAAATAATTTAATCATAATTAGAAATTGAAATACGCGTTGAAATATTGAAATTTGAAAATATTACAGCACCATATAAGAAAACTGATTCAGGAGACCTCAAAACGTGTAAATCTGGTGAAATCTTTGGATAATATAAAAGAACGTTAAAATATCTTTCGAATGCTGCATTAAAAATAATTTAATCATAATTAGAAATTGAAATACGTGTATTAGAATAAAATTTAATTTGCAATTAAAATGTAAATCTTTTGTTTATTGACGAAAATCGATGAAATTTGAACTCCAAGTTTGTTTTGTGGTGTTAAGATTGTATACTAAGTGTCGTGTGCGAATTTTACAATTTGAAGAAAATAGAAATTTGCGATTTTTTATCCCACTTAAAATTCAGCTGATTATCAACTGAATCAGTCGCAGGTGTTTTTTTTTTTTTTTTTTTCCTTTCCACCAGACATCTTTCTTCCGTGAAGTGGTTGCCGTGGTAACGACAACGAACACATTATACAATCTCATGGAATGAAGGTCGCGTATTCAATTCAATGATTCAATGCCTAAAATAAAAAAATTATAACTCATTCAGTTTTTGAAATTTTCTCTCAATCTTTTGGGAATTGAATCGTTGGAGTGAGATCTATATACCAAAAAAAAAAAAAAATGATTTATCTTTAAACGCTTTTGAGTTATAAAATGTTTTGTGAAAAAATCGATGTTTCGTAAAATCTAAAAATATGGATCGCTAATCCGCATTTTGTAAAAATGTTTATATGGTTCGAAAGAGGATTAAATGTCCTTTCCAAATATACCAGTTGTTAAGAAATGGAACAGTTACTCGGTCGTACAGGGCGTTTCAAAAAAGACGATGGAGAAAAAGAGAAATTTTCGACCCCTTTTTAAAAATATAAAAAATTCGTATTTAAAAAAAAAAATTGTACCGTAAGAATCGGTAATAAATGCTCTTTCTCATGGTACAGGTGTATTTTCGATATTTCCAACAGATCGGCAGCGATCACTTTAGAAAAACCCGCGAAATTTTTCTCTCTCTGCTTCCTCTTTTGAGGAATACGCTGAATTCTACTTGAAGGGCGGAAATTACGATCCGCTCGCTTTTTAATTAGACATTGATCGACGTTTTAATTAATATCTCCGGAACTAATTAAAATGTTTAAATTCTTTTTTCACTATGCACTCGGGCAGGCTTCTGAGCACCCGTATGTCAAATTTTGTAGTTCTGCGTTCAGTAGGGGCTGAATGTATAGATGCTCAGACAGACATCTTCTTTTATTATTATAGATAGAAGATGATCATTTCTGTAATATATTACAATGCTAATAGGTTCTTATGTAATAACAGTATTATTTATTTTATTATGTGAAATAACGCACATCTCTAACAGACAGACGATCAGAATATTTTTTTTTTTTTTTAATGTTTATTTATCTAAAATGTGCACAATCGATCTATCGCTGAAAAATACAGTCTAGAACACCTGTTAATTATTACAGCTGTCAACTCAGCACTGATCCGGCCTGTGACAAAGAAAAATTTTTAGCCGTTGGGTCTGGTTGCGCCGAGAGCAGGCGGGTGGGGGTAGGAGAGAAAATAGATTAAATAAATAAAAATTATCTTATCACTCTCTCTTTCCCTACTGTTTGACATAAAAGTACTTTCTTTGGAGAATCCAGGGGCAGGGATGGAACACGAGCGCAGAATTCATACCGGAATCCGTTTAAGAAATTTCTCTACCTATAATATCGTTGATTTAAGAAGTAGAAAATTTTCTTACATTGATAGTGGTATGAATTCTGCGCCCGTGTTCCATCCCTGCAGGGGTGGGAGAGAATCAGACCAATCAGACGTTTGCAAGAGGTGGGAAGTTACAGATAGAAAATTACAATGCTCTTTTTATTTATTTTCTTTCTCCTTCCCCCACTAGGAAACATGGTTAAGAGCGATACCGAATCAATTAGATTACATTTTGTGGTTAAAACTGCAGGCAACGTCCGCTTCAAATTTAATGCTGGATAGCCTACTAGGTGGAGCATTTCAGTCGGCAACTATGTTGATTGATTTGCCAAATTCATTATCCTCTTTTCTTTATTTTTAAAAAGGTTTTTCTTTTTTTTTTAACAATCAATGTAAGCCAGAGCAGGTAAAATATATATATACATATATATATATATATATATATATACTAGCAGGCAACGCCCGCTTCGCTGGTCCCTATTTTTAAATGAATCACTATAATTACTGAATTCTCAAAATTGCATTAATTTTTATCACGTGAAAAAAAAAAAGAGAAACAAAATCTGATTGGGAAAAATATCGCACAGGGTTCTCACTGCCTTCGGAAAAAATTCCCAAAATGCTCTAACTCTTATTTCTATTAATTTCCCCCTTCGCCCCCTCCCCTCCCGTCTATCCCGTCCCCCCTTATTCCCGCACCTCCTAATAATTTTACAAATTCGAAAATATCTGCAATCGATTTAAGAGTATCAAAAACCTCTATGCACCAGTTTTGAACGATCTATCTCTATTATTATTTTTTTTGCCCCTCCGCTCATCCCCCCTTCCAATAATTTTAAAAATTCGAAATTATCCGCAATCGATTTGTAGTTGTCAAAAACCTCTATGTACCAATTTTGAATGATCTAACTCTTTTTTTTTTTTTGCCCCTCCGCCCCCCTTACCGGCCCTCCTAATAACTTTACACTTTCGAAAATATCCCCATTTGACTTGCAGGCCTCTAGAACCTATCTGTACCAATTTTGAACGGCCTAACTGTATTTCTATTTGTTCTTGCCCCCATAGCCCTCCCCCTTACTGCCCCACCTGGGGGCTGAATTTCTAAAATTCCAGAAATTGGTTTTTAGATATTTGTATTAGCTATATTTTTGAGTAAAAATTTCACGTATATCTATTTTTTGTTTGAGATATATAGGATTATGCGAAATCACGTTTAACGCATGTGAAATCACGTTTTGCCCCCCCCCCCCTCCCCTTGGGGACCGAATTTTGAAAATTCCAAAAATTGGTTTTTAGACGTTTGTATTAGCTATATTTTAAAGCAAAAATTTTACGGATATCTGTTTTTTTGTTTGAGATATGAAGGATTTTGTGAAATCACGTTTTACCCCCCTCCCCCCTTGTGATGTTAAAAACATCACTTCTTTCTAAATTTTAAAATAAGATCGTTTTTCTGCACTTAAATGCATTGTATCTCTTAGCTGGCTCAACTCACCCTGTAATGTTTGCTTTACTGCAATTCACACACAGGAGAAAAATTGGTTCTTCTTTCCTAGTGGTGATGTCATCTCACACCATTCTGAGAACCAATAGGGTGATGGTTCTGACCCCACCTTCTGTTATCCCGGCAATTTTAAATTCAGTTGTGTTTGAGCATCACTCAAGAGAGCAGCATGGGTAAGAATGGGTTTTATGTTCTGTTTTTAAAGGACTTTGTCCAGATTATGATTTGGAGAGAGAGTGCCTACTTATTAAATATATATATATGTTATCAGCTGGGATGGATGGATATTCAAATTTTAAGAGCAGTCTATTTTTGTATCCTGCTTGTTTTGGATTTGCTGGTATTGATTGGAAAATAAAAGAAAGGAATGTTGATGCAATGATTTGATTTTTCTTACAAATAGTATTGTGTTCTGCATTTTTCCTTTTACAGCATTCTAGCAATGAAGTGAGTTTATTCCTTTTTTCTTTCTCTTATGTAAATAAAAGTATTTAGATATACACTAAGCGACAAAAAAAAAAGCCGCACTGCAGAAAAAATGACTTATACCTTTTTTATTTGTAATAACTTTAAAATTAATGTTTGAAAGAAATAAAACTGTCTTGTTTGCATAATAGCAAAGGTATGAAATGATACCTATGTATATTTTCGATTTAATAATTCGCTTTATTGCACTTTACGAAGTACTTTTTAAAAATCTGCATAAAACATTCTTTTTGAACATAATGCAATAACCATACACTTTGCATTCTATTATGATTTATTGTATGAAATAAACAAGTTATATTTTAATATATGAAATAAAACTATTTATTTGTTAGATCTAAGCAATTTTTTGTTAAAAATATATAGTCTGCATTGGGTTAATTCCACCTTTATATGGAATTACTGCATTAATGCGCAACGGCATAGTTTTATACAGTGTATTAATATAAATCTCAGAAATTTCAATGTGCCAAATATCACAAATAATTTTTTCTAGTTCTGGCAGAGTTATAGGCGGCGAATTTCGAATCCTCTCCCTTCTCCCCCGCTTTTTTAAAGACGAAACATTTTCGAGTGGATCGCGATTTTGACTATTTCCATGTCTGGTAAAGAAGAAATTGTACTATATCCTTTGGGGTATTTAACTTAAAGTGAAAAAAGATATGATTACTTACAAAATTATGGGTTCTCATGGGAATGTATGAGAAATTTTGACAATTTGAAATGAATAAACTTACCACAGACGCCTTGCAGTAAGGTGCCTTATTATCTTCAAATGCTGTTTACGGAAATGTCCAAGATACCTCCAAAATAGTCGGTCAGGCACCACTTTTATGAAGATTGTGTTTTATTTCGAGTTAATTGATCCCTTGAGCATAAAAATTTGCCCGACTGTTAGAAAAGTTATGCACCTCCGTACCATAATGTACGGAGAATGTGTCACTGTTTTAAAAGTGCGATTTTCATTAAGTCGGTCATATTTTCGTTGTCAGATCTGCTTGTTTTCTTTAGCTCGAAATAAATTAAACTTGACTCATCAGAGAGAACCAGTTCAGCCCAATAATTAACTAACCATTTTTTATTTTTTTTTAGCCATCTGAGGTCTTGCTTTCCTACTTCTCTTCACTAAGAATGGAATTTTTTCAAATTTTCTGTCATTTAAACCTGCTTTGTTTAAAAGTTGTTGTACTGTAGTTAAAGAAATTATGCTACTAAACACTTTTTCTGAAGTTCTTTTATGTTCTAAATGTAATACAAACCGATTTTATAAGCAATGGCTTTTTAACTTACGGTCATCTCGCTTGGATGAGCAGTGTGGCCACCTAAAACCAAATTTCCCGTTTAAACTGCCAAAAACTTTTATATCTTGCTGAAAACTATTTTACCAATATTTCGTTAACATTTAATTATTTTGCCATCTCACGTATTAAAATATTTTTTGATTTTCATTCAAAAACTATTACTTTTTGTGGCATCGTTAACTGCCTTATTCTTACCATCTTTGAAATAAATTCTAAAATTACAATTTTCCTGACAATTGCTTTTTGTTTTTAACACTGGACTCAAAGCTAAAATGTATGTGGAGGACAACATAGTAAAATCTGCTCGAAAATTTACTTTTTAAACGATAAAATTGGCGGTTGTAGAAGGCGAAAAGGAAAACATCCAAGTGCGGCTTTTTTTTTTGTCGCTTAGTGTATATAGACATTCTGACCAAAAGAACAAAAGGGTTAGCGGTCAAAATGTAGTGTAACGATCATGTACGCCATGAGGTCTTTGATCCTCACTAAGTAACTTCTATTGCTAATTAAAATTAAAAATATTAATAAAATTAATTTAAAATATGAAAACACAAAAGGTAAATGAATTATTTACACCACATTTGGTGCCGGTTATGTCAAATTGTGATCCGATGGAAAAAGATTGAGATCACAAACCAAAATATTCATTTAAGCTAAGCTATTAGATACATTTATTTAGATTACCAAAATATTTGAAAAGAGGAAAATATTAGGTTATTTTAAATGTTTATTGAATTAGTATGACTTATATTATCTAACATGTTTCTATAAGCTGCAATTTTGAAGAATATATGCATGGAAATAAATAAAAATGGAAAATGAAAGGAATACTTGATTATTGTTCTTAAGAATAAATGATACTGCAGAGATTGTTTATTTTGAATAAGTTATTTTATTTTTATTGCTAGAATTACTGAAATTATTTTTAAAGTCATACATAACCAATTACATTTTTTTTTTTTTTTTTTTGTGATTGAATATATACCAAGTGACCTATAAGACAATTCCTTGTTTCAAAAATTGTGATATGCTGGAACTTTGTACAAATAAAAAAAATTTTTGGTTCAATATATTTTGAATAACTGATTAAATAAATAATAACCAACAGAACTTTGTATTGTTGGCTTAAAAAAAAAAAAAAAATTGTAGGTATGTCTCTCTCTCCTCAACTACTTGAATGTATTAAATGCAAATAGCTATCAACACATGTAAAAATCAAGAAATTTAAATAACAAGTTTCATACATCTGTGTTGTTTATTTTTAAACCAATATAGTAGTTTCATATATATACAAAAAAAAAAAAAAAAAATGGCTTCTAACAAAGGATTGACAAGATGTTTACCGTTCAAAACTTTAGTAACGCCATTTTCTGGAGACCCTCAATTATTGGATTTTTTTATTGAACAAGTGAAATTTAAAATTGAGAACAGCAAATGGGAGGAATCCCATGCTTTGGCTTTTGTGAAATCAAAATTGGCAGATACTGCTCTTAAGTTTTATGTCTCCTCCCCAGCTTGCCAAAAAGCCAAAAATACTAAAGAATTATTTAATATATTTAAGAAATATTTTAAGGTAGAGTCGGCAACTGCAATAGCACAACAATTTAACGAATTTAAGTTTGAGTCCGATGTCAATATTAATATTTTTGCTAATAAGCTTGAAAATTTAGTGAGAAAACGATTTCCTGATATGGAAGAAAAAGCCCTTGAACAATTACTAATCGCAAAATTCAATGATCTCATTCCGCCCCACTTTAGAATTCATCTACTATCACAAAAAGCCACAACCTTTTATCAGATGGTGGAATGTCTCGAAAAATTCCAGGAAATTTATAACTTGCAAGTAAACCCTGTCTTACCAGGAACATCTTTTGCTACTATTCAGATCTTCAATCATAAAATAGATAGTGAAGTGATAGGTACAAACTCAGAAAACAATTTGACTAAGATTAACAATTCATCTTATAGCAAGCGGCCATACAATAAATTTCCACAAAACAAAGGTTCACATACGATTCAATGCAATGGTGTGAAAGACCTGGACATTCTGCTCAGAGGTGCTTTGCACTCAGAAAATTACAAAATAATAAGTTTTCTCACAGATATCGTAATGGGCAAACTTTCTCTAGACCTTATAGAGACATGTCACGGAGAGCCAGGGCCCCTAAAACATTTAAATCCAACTCCCCTCAAACCAAAAGTAGTCATTCACAATGACTAGAAGTGGAGAATGGTAGAAGTGACACTAAACTCCTAAATACAAAGAGTTCCTCATATAGGTCAGGTTTGAATAAAGTCAATTACCATAACAACTTTTCACAGACTAACTCAACATATTCTAATCTACCTAATAATTTTTTGTAAATAACAATGAAATCATTCTGAGATCTCCAGACACACAGGCAAAGTTCCCTTTGTCATTAGAACGCAAAGTAAAATCTGTAGCGATACAGACAACATCTCCAGTACTGGTAACGTCCCCGAGTGTGGAGGAAAATGGAGGCTGTATATTAGTTAATTCACTGGAATTCTTGTTACACACAGATCTGCCCAATCTCCCCATCATACAATTACTGTTAAACAAAACATTAGAGAATTTTCTTCTCGACTCAGGAGCTTCTGTGTCATTACTCTCAAAACATTACTTTTTACAAAATCAAAACAAATTATATTACAAAAGAATTGCTTCAAGAGTCAAGATATCTACAGTAAACTCTATAGTCCAATGTGACGGATGTGTTTGCATTTCCTTTAAAATAGGGAAAACTTTTTACAAACACACTTTTTTTCTTATTGAAATTCCAACTGAATCTAAATTTATTGGTATACTTGGCTTTGATTTTTTAAAGTCCCATCACGTAGTTATCAATTTACACAATAACAAAATACAAATTAATGAAAATGCTTTAGATATTCTAGACACTGTACCCTCTTGCAGTCTTCTATCATCTGAATCTGATATGAATCGGGCATCGCATAAGATAGCTACTCATACGGATTTTCCCCAAACTGGATATAAAAAATCTAAAATTGATGTTCATAAAGATAACTTACCCTCTTATAAAAAATGTTGGCTTACCCAGAAGATTATGATTGATCCACAGGATACTATATATGTGCCTGTGCGGTCCACGCTTATTCCAGAAAATCAGTTAGTAATGTTTACATCGTCTAACAAGCACTGTCCACTTGCGTCCTATCCTTCTCTTATGGAGGTACAACATATCAAGGAAAATTCTACTAAACAAGAATTAATTCAATTTTTTATTCCTATGTATAACAATTCGAGCAAAAAACTGCATATAAATAAAAATACCGTTTGCGGATACATTTCAGAGATAGATAATATAGAAGAAAATACCTTAGATCTTGCAACAAATACACCTGATCACATGTGTAATCTAATTAAGGCTACACCAGAAGTTTTATCCTTAAGACAGAAAGAATTTAATGTAAATAATTTTTCTATTCAGCATTTAAAACCTACAGAAAGGGTAATAATGCAAGATATTCTTCAGAAATTTAATTCTGTATTTTCATATTCACTAAAGTCGATTGGACACACCGATCATATCACTCCACATATAAAATTCATTTCAGATATTCCCCTAAAAACTTACCCATTTCCTATTCCACAAGCTATTCAAGAAGAGGCAAAAGGTCAACTTGACAAATTACTGGATGCAGGGATCATTGAGAGAAATATCTCTGAATGGGCATGCCCAATGCTCATGGTTAAAAAGAAAGCTGTGTCTAAGGAGGATAAACCTTCCTTTAGACTGGCCCTAGATTTAAGGTTAATCAACTCTATGATTCGATGCTCCACTTATCCTCTTCCAAGAATTGATACGATAATAAATAACATCTCAAAATTTAAATATTTTACAACATTAGACTTTCCCTCAGCGTATCATCAAATTTCATTACCTAAAGAATACAGACGACGTCTCTCATTTACTACACAATGGGGAACTTATTCATTTAAAAGATTAATGTTTGGGCTGAGATCAGCCGCATCAACATTCCAAATGCTTATTGACACAATTATACAAGAGTGCAATTGTTCAGGCATATATGCTTACCAGGACGACATTATTATAGGAAGTGACTCTTTCCAGGAAACAACAGAAAAATTACAAACACTTTTAGCTACTCTACAAAAGTACAATCTGACATTGTCTCCAAAGAAATGTAAATTCCATCAGTCATCTATTGAATATCTCGGTTTCAGCATCCAAAATCAAAAAATACATCCTATTTCTTCTAACATTACAAAAATTACTCAATTTCCTATCCCAGCAACCATAAAACAACTAAAAAGATTTATAGGATTGTGTGGATTCTACAGAAAACTCATTCCCTGCTACTCAAAATTAATTGATCCTTTGATAAAATTAACATCTCCGAAAACTACATTTAAATGGACAGAGCAACATGCTGAAGTCTTGAAACAAATACAGAAAGTTTTTTTTCTCTAAACCTTTTCTTTCATTACCCGATTGGTCAAAACAATTTTTTCTTAATACAGATGCTAGCAAAATTGCTATTTCAGGGGTTCTTCTACAAGAAAAGGAAGGCATTCTGCTTCCGGTTAGTTACTTTAGTAAAACACTATCTAAATCAGAACAGCGATATTCAGCCATCAAGCTTGAGCTGATGGCCATAGCTAAGTCAGTCAGTGCATTTAAACTTTTCCTTTTCAACCGACCTTTCACCATTCTCAGCGATAGCAGACCACTCGAACACTATAAGAAAATTTCCTCTCCTGCTGATCTAACTACTAAATGGCTAATTGAGTTATCAAACTATCAATACACATTCAGATATGTAAAAGGTAAAACAAATGTTTTGGCAGACTATTTTTCAAGAGAAGACTTTTCTGCATACACTCAAGATCTTAACTCAAACCCAGAATTAATTAAAGAGGTTAACAATTTACCCATTTCTTCAGATTCTCCAACAATTGAACTTCATCATATCAATGTCACACATAAATCTGATAAGTCACTCACCTCATCAGAGCCTCATCGTTCTTCCTTACCTCAGTTGTTAAGTAACGATGCTGCTCCACTCAGTCGTTCCTTAAACAGCTCTGACGCAGATAATCTTATGATGGAAATCTCGGAAGAATGTTTTTTTAAAGAGCAAAGAGAAGATGACTTTCTGCTAAAAATTATTGTCGATATCACTTCGGAGAAACCTTCTCCTAAATATAAAAATTATTTTGTCCATCCGGACACTGGTCTGTTAATGATCAAACGAAAGTTTCACCAGCCTGAAAACTCTCCAAAAACAAAAATTGTAGTACCACAGAAGTTAAAACCTAAAGTATTAAAAATTTGCCACATGCCTCACTTTGGAATTAGAAATACATACAGAAGAATACTTAAACACTTTTATTGGACAGGATTATTTGAAGATGTGAAAAACTTTGCTCTGTCCTGTACATTATGTATTCAATATAAACCGCACAGAATTCCACCTGCTCCACTACAGGAAATGTTTGTTCCTTCTGCACCAAGTATGTTGGTTTCCATGGACTTTTTGGGTCCTTTCTCTAATGGCTTCCATGTGTTAACATTTCTCGATCATTTTTCTAAACATATCCCCCTTGGGGGGCGAATTTTGTAAAATTGCTTCTTAGTGGATGCCTACGTCATAGAAAGAACATTGTCACAAAATTTCATGCTTCTAGGTCCAGGGGTTTGGTCTGGGCGATGATGAATCACCCCCTCACTCAGTCAGGAAGAACGATCATGAAAAACGGCAGTTTTTCGAGTGACGCAAGCGGAATTACAAACTGAACGCTGCGAGCTCATATATACGGCTAGTTTGACATCAAAGAGATTTGTAAAAGCCGACACTTAATATCTCAGCAAATATGCCATATCTTGTTCTGATCTTTTCAAAATAGTCTTTTATCTTCGGTCTTAATCTATCCTGAAAATTTTACATTTCTACATGCAGTATGTTTTGAGATATGAATCTCAATTTAAAGCCAAAAAGGGGAAATGTGTGGTGTAAGGATGTAATAGACTAAATTCATGAAAAAATATCTCTAAAACCGCACGAACGATTTTAATTTAATTAATATATGTTGTTAATGGGATCTTCCTGAATCTAGTAACGTTTTTGTTTTTTCAGGAAAACTCTTGTTTTTTGTAAAAGTTGCTTTAGAACTATATTACTCCGCCAAAATGCATGCTTTTATTCGGCGAAAATGTCGTAATTCGGTTCTTACTTTCAAGGCACGTTTCTTGGCTGACCAACGTGAATGCAGTCAATGAATTATTTAAACTTTCCTTTTTTTAACGCAAAAATACTTTATTACATATTTTATATATTTATTGTATATATACTAAGTCAAATTCACTTAAATATATTTTCTCTTCTGCTATGAAAAAGATATTTTTGATTTCAAAATTTCATATTTAGTCAAAAAAGTATTTAGATAACATTTTAAATAAGGGAGTATTTTGTAATTTTAGATATTCCATTTTATCATAATAATGTTGAATTTACAATTTTTTAAAGCAAAAAATTTTTAATCACTTATAAACATCGATTTTATAGTAGCTCATTGATTTGCGATTCCTATTCACGTATCCTTCCGCACAGGGAATGCAAAAAAACAGCAAATGGAGTTTTGGCGCCATCTTTTGTTTTTAATTTAAATTAAAACATACACTTTTGCAAATATATATATATATATACAGTGAAACTTGAATAATTCGAACTTGTTTAATTCGAAATTCTGGATAATTCGAGTTTTTTTTTCTCGGTCCCTTGAATTTTGTATTAAAATAATGTTAAAAAATCGTGGATAACTCGAATTCTATTTTGGATAATTCGAATTTTTCATACGATTAACTTTAAAATCTTACAGTAAAAATTTTTCCCAAGATTTTTTCAGCTAAAATACATTATTTATTTTAATAGTCTTTCAAAATAAGGATAAGGAAATACAAGAAAAGCCCCTACGTAGTGCATCAGAAGATATGGTGCATATACATGAACTTCGAGAGTTTTTTTAATTGAAAGTCATGTCTGATGTAGAAGATTCTATTGGGTTGGGGACAAAATCTCGCGGGACAAAATATTGCGAGGACAAAATATCGCCGATGTAAATAAATGCAAAGCAAAAATGAGTTGGTAATTATTAGTAATGTTGTATAAAATTTCATGACAACACATACCTAGGTCAGAACACTGACATTCTGACAAACCTACAACAAATTTTTTTATAAATTTTACTTAAAATAGTTTAAAGACTATATTTATTAACTTTTGTCAAAATTAGTCATAATGAATTCAATCGTGCTTATTAATTTTAAAATTTTTAATTCAAGTTTGTGAACAGTGTTCAGCTTTAATGTCAGTAGTGAGTGACATAGACGATTTTTAAAATGTACTTTGAATAGTGAAAAGCAAATGATAGAATAACTTAAAAATAAACATAGATAAAATAATGAAATTCAACTCTATGATTTATTTAGTTATTTATTTTAATTAATTAATTAATATTTATAAGGCCCTGTGGCCCCCGCCAGAGATCCCACGTGACACAAAATCACATTTTCAAATAGATCATACTATTTTTTTGACGCGAGATTTTGTCTCGCGATAATTTGTCCGGATCCCGATTCTATTTTTATATCAACTGATAGGTTTAAATCATATGCTATGACACAAAGATTGTACTTGAAGAAGCAATAAAAAATATCTGACTATTTTTTTTTAAAGTGTTGAATAATTAAGCTCGTAAAAAAATATTGATTTAATGGGAAGGGGGGGATGTAGTAGTTTTCTTCTATATAAAGTTTATATGTTAAATCTTTGATAGTAGAGTTTTAATTTTTTTAATTTATCTCTTCTTTTTGACAAAATAGCATGTTTGCCAACATCCTAATTAATATTCTGTAGTGCTGTTAGTCCCGCCTTTTTTTTCACACCTGTAAATTTTTAAAGTAATATTTTGCAAATGCAATTACGATTAAATGAGAAAAAAAATACTCTGAAAATGTTACTGGTGTGAAAAAGAAGGCGGGGCTAACAATACTACGGAATTTTAATTAGTATGCTGGCAAGTATGAAACAGTATATGTAATTCGAATCTTTGGATATTTCGAATTTTTCTCAGGTCCCTTCAACTTCGAATTATCCATGTTCTACTGTATTTCTTCTTAAAATACAGTTAGAGTTTATTCATATATTTACTTTTCAGACTTTAAAATGATACATATTTTAAATATTAGCATAATCAAACTAATTTTTTTTTTATTATTTAAAGCTATAATTGCTAGGGGATAAATACATATATTAAAAAAAAAAAAATCCATGAAAATATAATTAAAATTCATGAAAAATGTGTCAAATAGCAATTATTGAAAAACACATCAAAATAAATAAATAACATCTTTACTTTGAAACCCATAATAATTTATTTTAAAAATATAATTCTCTCTTTCTTTTTTTTTTAAATTAATTAATTTCTGCATGAAAAATTCCATTTCATAAATACATTTAAAACTACAATAAACAAAAAATCCTCCTTTAATTTTTAATAATTATTTCTATATGTTTCTAAGCAATTAATTTTTTTTTTTTTTTTTTTTTTTTTTTTTTTTAAGAAAAATAGCTTAAATATTGGAATGTATATGGTTTTATTATGAAGGTAATAATTTGGCCATCTAGTGGCGCCATCTCGTAGCTTATATTAAACCATATACATTCCTATACTTAATTTCTTTTTCTTTTTTTAAAAAAAGACACTTTTAATTGCTTAGAAACATGTAGAAATAATTATTTAAAATTAAAGGAGGGTTTTTTGCTTATTGTAGTTGTAAATATATTTATCAAATGAAATTTTTCATGCAGAAATTAATTAATTAAAAAAAAGGAAAGGAGAATTATATTTTAAAATAAATTATTATGGGTTTCAAAGTAAAGATGTCATTTATTTATTTTGACGTGTTTTTCAATAATTGCTATTTGACACATTTTTCATGAATTTTAATTCTTTTTTTTTTTTTTTTTTTTTTTTTTTTTTAAATATACAGCGTATTTATCCCCTCTTTCATCCCCTAGCCATTGTTGCTTTAAATAATGATAAAAAAAATTAGTTTGATTATGTTAATATTTAAAATATGTATCATTTTAAAGTCTGAAAAGTAAATATATGAATAAACTGCAACTGTATTTTAAAAAGATATTTTAAATTTTTAATAAGAAATATATATATAACTTGTATTTTCCATAAAACTTAAGCTTAACTTGTATTTTACTTAACTTGTATTAACTTTAGCTAACTTGTATTTTCCATATTTTTTCTCCAAATGATTTTATCTTACTTTTAAAATTATAGAAATGTAGAGCTTAATTTATATTTTGTCTATTTTTTTCCACCAAATATTTTTATGAAATAATTGTTACCTACACTTTTGGTGAAAATTTAAATTGTGAATATTGGAGCTTAGCCTCAAAAGGGAAAAGAAAATAAATAAATTTCCATTTTTAACATTAACTTGATTTTTTTTTAAATTGTTTAATTTGCATTTGTAATTCTATAAAAAGAAACTTGCAAAATGTAAATTAGGTAATTCTAACTTAAATTTGAAATTTTCCACTTATTATTTTAAAGAGTTTGAGAATACCACTCAATATTTTTTTCTAGTGCGAAGCTTCTCCATTTTGTTTGCAAGTGGCAGGCTACTTGAAAATTTGTCAGCATGATAACGTTTGAAATACTGAATTAATTCAAACTAAATCTGAAGTGTGGATATATCTCAGAAATGTATTTGTTATGTTCCTTTGCCAACTTAATCTACCCTCTTGCTTCCCTGTGCCAGCCGACTGAAAATTTCAAATTTACATTAGAAAGGTTCTACGAACCGATTTGCTTAAAACTCCATATATACAAGCCTTCATTAAGAAATCCACCAAGTCCATTAATAAATTGTAGAATTGAAAAATTGTACAATTTTGAAAAAAAAAAAAAAAAAATGGTGGCAACTTCACAATAAAAGATAAATCAGTTTACCCTTCCTCGGAGCCAGAAGGACTTGTTTTAATTTTTTCATGAATAACCCCTAAAAAGTAATGATATCAGTACAAAAAACCCTTAAGAGGACTCTCCACTTACTGTGGCCGGAAACCAAAGCCCGTATATTTCTATAGGAAAATTTGCCCCTTTATAACTCATTAACTATTGCATATTTTTATATTCTGTTTTTACATTCAGAAAATGCACAACTTGTAAAAATTTTTCGCTTCGAAAAAATTATTTTTTTTTTATTTTGATATTTCATTTTTAAGCTAAAAAATGCGAAATTTGTCTTGATTGTTTTCATAGCTCGTAAGAAATTAACAAATTATGATATCGAAAGGCTGAAAAGCGGAAAAATCTTCTAAATAATCAGGCTTACTATTAATTCCTAAGAAAAAAGTTTAATTTTAAATGCGTATTAACAACAAAGGGGCAAAGTATGAATTTTTGCTAAAAATTTGGCATTTTCTCCTCAAACTCCGCCCTGATAGAAGGATTCTCGCACTAGAGGAAGCAATTACTATTGATTGATGATCTTTGTGTGAGGCGTTCATTCAGAAAGGGGGGACTTCTTACAGGAAACCGGCTTGTATCACAAAACAGGGTTTTTTTTACTTCAGATCTATAAATGAATAAGTTGCTCCTTTTAGAAAAAAAATACTTTTTACTTTTTGAAAATTTATTGCGCAATGGAAATGTTGCAATATTGTAATCTGATTTTTAATTTATTTACTAACTAGCAGGCTATGCCCGCTTCGCTGGTCACTATATTTAAATGAATTTTCAAAAGAATTGGATCAGTATTTATTTTTTACATCACATTGCAAATAAAAACTTTAAAAAAAAAATTCACTGATATCACTTTAGATTTCGCTTCTTCGGGTACCCGTTGCCTAAGGCAGCTCTTTTTTCTGCCCGTACTTCATCGGGTCCAGTTTCCCACTGTCTACAGAAAGGTATTTCCCGGGCACTTCAATCTGGGTATTTATCGACGACTTGTGGATTTTCTGTTATTTAAGAACTACGATTTTAAAGATGACTGTATCTCAGCATCTATATATTTTAGTTTTTGAACCACGTGTTTTATAGCCCCAGTTATTAAGTTAAAAGTTTGTGACGCCGCTACTTTATGGCTGAAATATTTGCTACTTTATGGCTAAATTTGAAATATGAGTCTTAAAAATAATGATATCAAATTTTAAGTAACGCTTTGCAATTAGTTAAAATATACATAGATTTTCTTATTTGATCATTTACTTTCTACTTTTATTTATATTTATAATGCAAACGTAATATTTTTAGCTTCAAGATCAGACAGATATATAAAATACACTCACTGATGCTTTTTCATTCACATTTCAAATTCAAAATAGTAACAGTTTTAAAAGGAATGATATAAAAATTCCAGTGGCGCCTCGGTGTTATTTTAAAAGATTTATTTTTAGATTCCATTAAGATTACTTTTGTTTTGTCTAATAAAGTACATTTACACATTGAAACAGTGCTTTTAATTTTCAAATATACTGTCAAATAATTATACTTTCACTGAGTTTGCATTATAAATAAAAATTATTTATTTCAATAAATTGATTTATCTTTTGCGTCACGCTATCCAAAACATAGTATCATAGTATCCAGCTGAGTGAAAATTTGCGCAAAGAGGTAGTGTGACGTAAAGAAAATATTTACACAGATTTTACTTGCAGTTTTGGATAGCGTGACGCAAAAGATAAATCAATTTATTGAAATAAATAAATTAAAATTATTTATTTCAATAAATTGATTTTCTGGGGTTTGCGCTGAAATTCCAGCACGGAATTTAATGGCTTATATCCTCCAATAAAGTACATTTGAAATGATGTATTATAAGTAATTTAATCATAACTAGAATTGGAGATATTGAAATTTTAAAATATTAAAGTGTCATTTGGCAGCAGAAATTTGGGATCTCTACTTTTTAATTCCAGTTCAAATAAGTTTTTAAATGATATATTACTTATGCAATTATGTTAATTAGGAGCTGAGATACAAACATTAATAAATATAAACATTTCTATATAAAAATTTGTGTCTGACTTATCCGTGGTTTTCTCCAAAACTTGACTTATTCCGGGCTGTATATCGTTAAAAATTCTTAGTACGAAATGTGAGCTAAAATTGGAATTCGAAATTCTGTAAAATATAAAAGAATAAAAACGTTCTAGGTTTTCTAGAGTTTTCTTCGAAAGTTTCGGAGAATGTAAAATTTTCGAGAGATTCATTGATTTCATTGAAGTTCATGATAAAAGTGACGAATGCATGGCGAACATAATTTCTAAAAAGTTAGAGGACGATAAGTTATCCAATAGGGCCTGTCATGGTCAGTCCTACGATAATTCAAATACATCAGGTGCGTACAGATGCATCCAAACCATAATAATAATAATACGCTGCTTTTCACTGTGCATTGCCCATTTCTTTAAACTTGTTGGTGTACATGCCTTCTTTCTGCTCTGTGGCTAAACGTCTATGTGAAGTTAGCTGTTCAAAGAATTTACAACTTTTTTGTTTCATCTAGTTTACGCTGTGATATTATGAAACAAGAACGAAAAATCACATGCGGTTCCCATAGATTATTAACTTTCTAACTATACGTACCTCCTGTTTCATCGTTTAGCCGTCAAAACACTTTCGCTACTTGATCACACAGCGTTCAGACAGAATAGAAGAAAGACAGACACATAGACTAATTGAACTGATATTCACCCTTAAACATTGTTGTAAAGTGTTAAAAACGCTTAACACAAACGAAAAATGAAATACCAGCAGTATCCTGTTGTATAACGTATCTGAATATTTCAGTATAGCTCTGTAAATATTATTGTCAAACATTTCATATTCTGCCCCCCCCCCCAAAAAAAAAAAACTCTTTTAGCATCTTTATAACGAATTTCAATTTAATTATAATTTGCGAAGTAAAAATCCCTCTCTTATTGACATTCTTTTGAGTGTTCCTGTACACAAACCAGCTGCGCTACTAATACCATTTTAAATGGTGAACAACCCATAGCGAACTCGAAAAGATATTTTTAAGAGTGATCATTTTAAAGAAATTCTGAAGATATTTACGGACGCTGAAGGGGGTTAGAGGGACAGACAGACAGATTAATTCAAATCATAATCACTCTTAAGCGTTGATTAAAGTGCAAAACGCTTAAACAATGCGAAACTGCAATTGCAGCAAATTTCAATCATAATCCTTAATTTATCTGAATATTTTTGTGTGTTCTTTATTTTTCTAATGTTAATCATACTATACTTTATAGAAGACAATTTTTGTGCATAGGAATAATAAACGTGTGTTTCATTACGATTTGTGCAAAATAAATGTATTGAAATATGGTTTACAGAAATACCTCTCATAGAACACAATGCTTTGGAATGCTTTCGTGTGTCACTGCACACAAACCAATGGTGGTATTTATTCCATTTTCAATGGGGAACATTCCATAGTAAACTTGAATAACATATATCAGTTTCAGAGAATTTCATGAATATTTACAGGAGATAGAGCGCAGACAGACAGATAGACAAATCTATGCCATAAACCACTTTCAATGTAGTTACAAATTATTAAAAACACACAAAGAATAACGTCAAAGGGTCAGATATGATGGTTTGCGAAAGAAGAAGCTGTTATCGGTTTGAAAATACGACTAAATAAGTTTGTGATGTTTCGATAGAGCTAAAAGATGGGGACAAATCACCAAGGCAAATTCAGAATAAAAACGTCTACGAAATGAGGCCAGGAATTTTGAATTTATTTTGTACTTAGTGATATAGAATCATGTTTTGAAAGTGTTCAACTGTGACGGTAAAGGGATACAAAAACTGACAACTGATATTGTTTTAGCGAGATCAATTGCTTTTATGGAAGGGTTGAAAAATACATTAAAAGATTTCGTAATACTGGATTCGACAAATGGTTTAAAAAAGCTACTGCCGTTGCCGAGTTGATGTCATACATACAACCATTAACTCTAACAAGGGTGCTGTTGGCATAATGAAAACGCAAATTTTAATTCTCAATTGCAAAAACAGGCCCCAGATTTTTTTTTTTAATAAAATTTTGCTTTTATAACTTAGTGGAATAACTTCATTTATTTCCTTTCTTCTAATATTCTTGGTGAATTCTGGTGGCATTCATTTTAAATTGGAAAAATTTCATTCCCCTGAAAGAGTTAAAGAACGTAGAGTACCGAAAGGAAAAGATACCTGGCGAATTAGTCTACGACGAGTTGCAGACACTTGAAACAGAAACACTACAACCAACAAATGCTATATTAGATCGAATTTTAGTCGAAATTAATCACAGACTTGAAAATGCGAGGAAAACAAATTATTATTTTGTATTTTTGACTGACGAAGCATTGATGAAAATGACTATAACAAATTTTTAAAAAATATATAGACTCAATTTGGCTCTTAAATATGTCAAGGGCTTGAATTCAGAAAAACGCTTTTCCGAACATGAAGTTTTCAAAGAACAAAGATCACTTTTATCGACAAATATTTATGAATTACAATCTGCTTCTTTATTGGAAGTTATATGTAAAAACGATTTGCTGAATGCATTTCCTAACATAAGCATAGCTTTCAGAATTTATGCAAATCTGCCTACAACTTCTGTTTCATGTAAAAGAAGCTTCAGAAAAATGAAACTCACTAAAGATTACGTTCCACAATGTCCCAAGCGCACTTGTCGGAATTGTCAATATTTTCGACTGAGAGTGAAATAGCCAACAATCTCAATTATGACATTTTAACTGAAATAAGTCGAGGAAAATAAACTTTTAGAGTTAAGCATAATTTTATAACTAAAATAAATAATTTTGTAAAAGTCTCAGTATTTTATTTGTTAAAAAAATTTGCTTAGGGGGCGGCAAATTGGAAGTCTGCATCCCCCTTTTAAAAATGTAGATCCGGTACTGCTTATACCTCTTACTTGCTTCTTTAAATGCTTTAAAACATCAAGATAAAAATGAAACTTTCGTTATATCAATATCTCCACGCTTGCTTTGAATTTTAGTTTACATTATGAGAAGAATATTTATAGTTTCTCATCCAGTGAGGTAGGAGATGTTTTAACTAACTGTCAAGGTGTAAATTAATTGAAAAGGCACAAAAAATTCTATGTTCATGATAGACTTAATACTGTTTCTACAGATTTTGAAAGTCAAAAATGTTTCATACTTCTCAGAAGTTTTTTTTTTTTTTTTTTAAGCTATTGTATAGCTTTTATCGCGGGCTTTGAGCGCGGCGACCGAATCGAAAAATTCCGTAACGAAAAAAAAACCTAACACAGTTCGGCAAACTTCGGTAGACTTCGGCTGTACGAAGCTCACACGGATCGAGACGAGCTGCTCCGAAATCGGACGAATACGTAAGCAGCTGTTTGTGAGAAAGTATATAGGTGTATCATCTATGTACAACAGTGAATAGCTGTACGCGTAAAATTTGTGTATAAAATACATCAGATAAAACTTGAATATCCCCATTCGACTTGCAGGACTTTAAAACCTATTAAATACCTTTTCTCTATTAAAATTTGTTTGCTTATCGGTCACCACGCTCAAGAAGTGTAACTTGAATTAATATCAAAGAAAAAACTTGAATATCCCCATTCGACTTGCAGGCCTTTAAAACCTATTAAAATACCTTTTCTCTATTAAAATTTGTTTTCTTATAGGTCACCACGCTCAAAAAAGGTAACTTGAATTAATATCAAAGAAAAAACTGGAATATCCCCATTCGACTTGCAGGCCTTTAAAACCTATTAAATACCTTTTCTCTATTAAAATTCGTTTTCTTATCGGTCACCACGCTCAAAAAGTGTAACTTGAATTAATATCAAAGAAAAAACTTGAATATCCCCATTCGACTTGCAGGCCTTTAAAACCTATTAATTACCTTTTCTCTATTAAAATTTGTTTTCTTATCATTATTGTTATCTTATCATTATTGTTATCTTATTCATTAATATCAAAGAAAAAACTTGAATATCCCCATTCGACTTGCAGGCCTTTAAAACCTATTAAATACCTTTTCTCTATTAAAATTTGTTTTCTTATCATTATTGTTATCTTATCATTATTGTTATCTTATTCATTAATATCAAAGAAAAACCTTGAATATCCCCATTCGACTTGTAGGCCTTTAAAACCTATTAAATACCTTTTCTCTATTAAAATTTGTTTTATATCGGTCACCACGCTCAAAAAGTGTAACTTGAATTAATATCAAAGAAAAAACTTGAATATCCCCATTCGACTTGCAGGCCTTAAAAACCTATTAAATACCTTTTCTCTATTAAAATTTGTTTTCTTATCGGTCACCACGCTCAAAAAGTGTAACTTAAATTAATATCAAAGAAAAAACTTGAATATCCCCATTCGACTTGCAGGCCTTTAAAACCTATTAAAATACCTTTTCTCTATTAAAATTTGTTTTCTTATAGGTCACCACGCTCAAAAAAGGTAACTTGAATTAATATCAAAGAAAAAACTGGAATATCCCCATTCGACTTGCAGGCCTTTAAAACCTATTAAATACCTTTTCTCTATTAAAATTCGTTTTCTTATCGGTCACCACGCTCAAAAAGTGTAACTTGAATTAATATCAAAGAAAAAACTTGAATATCCCCATTCGACTTGCAGGCCTTTAAAACCTATTAATTACCTTTTCTCTATTAAAATTTGTTTTCTTATCATTATTGTTATCTTATCATTATTGTTATCTTATTCATTAATATCAAAGAAAAAACTTGAATATCCCCATTCGACTTGCAGGCCTTTAAAACCTATTAAATACCTTTTCTCTATTAAAATTTGTTTTCTTATCATTATTGTTATCTTATCATTATTGTTATCTTATTCATTAATATCAAAGAAAAACCTTGAATATCCCCATTCGACTTGTAGGCCTTTAAAACCTATTAAATACCTTTTCTCTATTAAAATTTGTTTTATATCGGTCACCACGCTCAAAAAGTGTAACTTAAATTAATATCAAAGAAAAAACTTGAATATCCCCATTCGACTTGCAGGCCTTTAAAACCTATTAAAATACTTTTTCTCTATTAAAATTTGTTTTCTTATCATTATTCTTATCTTATCATTATTGTTATCTTATTCATTAATATCAAAGAAAAAACTTGAATATCCCCATTCGACTTGCAGGCCTTTAAAACCTATTAAATACATTTTCTCTATTAAAATTTGTTTTCTTATCGGTCACCACGCTCAAAAGGTTTAACTTGAATTAATATCAAAGAAAAAACTGGAATATCCCCATTCGATTTGCAGGCCTTTAAAACCTATTAAATACCTTTTCTCTATTAAAATTCGTTTTCTTATCGGTCACCACGCTCAAAAAGTGTAACTTGAATTAATATCAAAGAAAAAACTTGAATATCCCCATTCGACTTGCAGGCCTTTAAAACCTATTAATTACCTTTTCTCTATTAAAATTTGTTTTCTTATCATTATTGTTACCTTATCATTATTGTTATCTTATTCATTAATATCAAAGAAAAAACTTGAATAGCCCCATTCGACTTGCAGGCCTTTAAAACCTATTAAATACATTTTCTCTATTAAAATTTGTTTTCTTATCGGTCACCACGCTCAAAAAGTGTAACTTGAATAAATATCAAAGAAAAAACTTGAATATCCCCATTCGACTTGCAGGCCTTTAAAACCTATTAAATACCTTTTCTCTATTAAAATTCGTTTTCTTATCGGTCACCACGCTCAAAAAGTGTAACTTGAATTAATATCAAAGAAAAAACTTGAATATCCCCATTCGACTTGCAGGCCTTTAAAACCTATTAAATACCTTTTCTCTATTAAAATTCGTTTTCTTATCGGTCACCACGCTCAAAAATAGTAACTTGAATTAATATAAAAAAAAAAAAAAACTTGAATATCCCCATTCGACTTGCAGGCCTTTAAAACCTATTAATTACCTTTTCTCTATTAAAATTTGTTTTCTTATCATTATTGTTACCTTATCATTATTGTTATCTTATTCATTAATATCAAAGAAAAAACTTGAATAGCCCCATTCGACTTGCTGGCCTTTAAAACCTATTAAAATACCTTTTCTCTATTAAAATTTGTTTTCTTATAGGTCACCACGCTCAAAAAAGGTAACTTGAATTAATATCAAAAAAAAAACTGGAATATCCCCATTCGACTTGCAGGCCTTTAAAACCTATTAAATACCTTTTCTCTATTAAAATTCGTTTTCTTATCGGTCACCACGCTCAAAAAGTGTAACTTGAATTAATATCAAAGAAAAAACTTGAATATCCCCATTCGACTTGCAGGCCTTTAAAACCTATTAAAATACCTTTTCTCTATTAAAATTTGTTTTCTTATAGGTCACCACGCTCAAAAAAGGTAACTCGAATTAATATCAAAGAAAAAACTGGAATATCCCCATTCGACTTGCAGGCCTTTAAAACCTATTAAATACCTTTTCTCTATTAAAATTCGTTTTCTTATCGGTCACCACGCTCAAAAAGTGTAACTTGAATTAATATCAAAGAAAAAACTTGAATATCCCCATTCGACTTGCAGGCCTTTAAAACCTATTAATTACCTTTTCTCTATTAAAATTTGTTTTCTTATCATTATTGTTATCTTATCATTATTGTTATCTTATTCATTAATATCAAAGAAAAAACTTGAATATCCCCATTCGACTTGCAGGCCTTTAAAACCTATTAAATACCTTTTCTCTATTAAAATTTGTTTTCTTATCATTATTGTTATCTTATCATTATTGTTATCTTATTCATTAATATCAAAGAAAAACCTTGAATATCCCCATTCGACTTGTAGGCCTTTAAAACCTATTAAATACCTTTTCTCTATTAAAATTTGTTTTATATCGGTCACCACGCTCAAAAAGTGTAACTTGAATTAATATCAAAGAAAAAACTTGAATATCCCCATTCGACTTGCAGGCCTTAAAAACCTATTAAATACCTTTTCTCTATTAAAATTTGTTTTCTTATCGGTCACCACGCTCAAAAAGTGTAACTTAAATTAATATCAAAGAAAAAACTTGAATATCCCCATTCGACTTCCAGGCCTTTAAAACCTATTAAAATACCTTTTCTCTATTAAAATTTGTTTTCTTATCATTATTCTTATCTTATCATTATTGTTATCTTATTCATTAATATCAAAGAAAAAACTTGAATATCCCCATTCGACTTGCAGGCCTTTAAAACCTATTAAATACATTTTCTCTATTAAAATTTGTTTTCTTATCGGTCACCACGCTCAAAAGGTTTAACTTGAATTAATATCAAAGAAAAAACTGGAATATCCCCATTCGATTTGCAGGCCTTTAAAACCTATTAAATACCTTTTCTCTATTAAAATTCGTTTTCTTATCGGTCACCACGCTCAAAAAGTGTAACTTGAATTAATATCAAAGAAAAAACTTGAATATCCCCATTCGACTTGCAGGCCTTTAAAACCTATTAATTACCTTTTCTCTATTAAAATTTGTTTTCTTATCATTATTGTTACCTTATCATTATTGTTATCTTATTCATTAATATCAAAGAAAAAACTTGAATAGCCCCATTCGACTTGCAGGCCTTTAAAACCTATTAAATACATTTTCTCTATTAAAATTTGTTTTCTTATCGGTCACCACGCTCAAAAAGTGTAACTTGAATTAATATCAAAGAAAAAACTTGAATATCCCCATTCGACTTGCAGGCCTTTAAAACCTATTAAATACCTTTTCTCTATTAAAATTCGTTTTCTTATCGGTCACCACGCTCAAAAAGTGTAACTTGAATTAATATCAAAGAAAAAACTTGAATATCCCCATTCGACTTGCAGGCCTTTAAAACCTATTAAATACCTTTTCTCTATTAAAATTCGTTTTCTTATCGGTCACCACGCTCAAAAATAGTAACTTGAATTAATATAAAAAAAAAAAAAATTGAATATCCCCATTCGACTTGCTGGCCTTTAACACCTATTAAAATACCTTTTCTCTATTAAAATTTGTTTTCATATCCTTATTGTTATCTTATCATTATTGTTATCTTATTCATTAATATCAAAGAAAAAACTTGAATATCCCCATTCGACTTGCAGGCCTTTAAAACCTATTAAATACCTTTTCTCTATATAAATTTGTTTTCTTATCGGTCACCCCGCTCAAAAAGTGTAACTTGAATTAATTTCAAATAAACAAGTTGAATATCCCCATTCGACTTGCAGGCCTTTAAAATTTATTAAAATACCTTTTCTCTATTAAAATTTGTTTTCATATCCTTATTGTTATCTTATCATTATTGTTATCTTATTCATTAATATCAAAGAAAAAACTTGAATATCCCCATTCGACTTGCAGGCCTTTAAAACCTATTAAATACCTTTTCTCTATTAAAATTTGTTTTCTTATCGGTCACCACGCTCAAAAAGTGTAACTTGAAATTATATCAAAGAAAAAACTTGAATATCCCCATTCAACTTGCAGGCCTTTAAAAACCTATTAAAATACCTTTTCTCAAAAAAATAGAGTTAGATCATTGAAATTTGGTACATCGAGGTTTTCGATACCTACAAATCGATTGCGGATATTTTTGATATATTCTCATTGCGGATATATTCTCATTTATTCAATAAAAGAAAAAAATTGTTTTCTTATCTGTCACCACGCTCAAAAAGTGTAATTTGAATTAATATCAAAGAAAAAAAAAATACTGCATAAATAAAATGAATAAATAATTATAATTGCATAAGTTGATAAAAAATGCTATGCAATAGCTTTACCGCGGCAGTCCTCGAGTGCCACACGTATTTTTTTTTTTTTTTTTTTTTTTAAGAATTACGTGTTTAGTTATCTGAAGGATTATTCTCACGAATCCCATTATCAATAAAAAAATATAGGAAATATAGAATTTGCACTGAAAACATAGGAGAATATAGGCCAAATTTCGAAAATATAAGAATTGTGGTAGGTCTGGATTACTACTATTAAAAACTATGTTATTTCAATTTAGGTGCATATCGTTCGACTAGTGGTGTCTTGCTTCGCTGCAGTATTTTGCATTTGTAAAAAAGCTGTATCTCAGCTTCTATGTCATAAAAATATACTAAACTTGGTGTGTGATAATTATAAAAAAAAAATTATGCTTACTGAATTTTGGTATATATAGCATGACAGGTGGTGCTGCTACAGTCAAACCTGTCTATCTCTAATCTCTTGGGAGTAAAAAAAAAAATTGAGATAAACAGGTTTCAAGATACACAGGTTTTATGAAAATAGAAAATTTCTTTACACAATACAAAAGATTGAAAATTTGAAGTACTTTTAGTTTTATTTACATACCTTACAATAAGTAATCTGTTAGGAGTTTTTGATGCAAAACTTATTTAGACTGGACAATTTTTTGCAGTTTTGACACAGTGGAGAAGCAATCCTGATCAATATTTTCTTGGGATTCAAGAAAAATTCTTAATGTTTCAATGGCTTTTTCTGCTTCTTTTGGCATAACAACTCTTTCTATATCGATGCTGTCCTCTTTATCATCATCCGAAGTTCCACGAACGTTTTCTAAAATTTTGGAATCAGTTAATATTTTCCATTCGTTACCACTGATTCATCTACTTCTATAAAATCTTTAAATGAAGTATCAATATTCAGTCTCTCTGATAATCATCCATTCCTTCGGGTTTTCATCAGTTTCCTCGGCCGGTTGCTCTTCAATTTCTTTTCTGACTGTGTATGATTGCTCGAATCCAGCTTTCTAAAAACAATCTTTTATAGTTTTTTTCTGTGACACAGCTCCAAGCATAGTCTAACATCCTCATTGCATCCAAAACAGTTATGCTTGGATGTTTTTCTCCGTCCTCAATTGTACTGATGAGTTTTCGAACAAGTTCTTTACGATATTCTGCTTTAAAACTCCGAATACCTTGATCTAAAGGCTGAAGTTTCGAGGGTATTTGGGGGTAGGAATTCTACCGTAACATTTTTCGTTGTAGGAAGATTCTTGTAGGAGCCGCAGTTATCAATGAAGAAGAGAATTTTTCTTTTTTTCAATCCCATGGATTTATCGACTTTTTTCAACCACTCGCTAAAAATTTCGCTGGTCATCCAAGATTTTCTGTTTGATTTATAAACAAATGGAAAAGATTTCACTTTTGAAGAACATCTTGGTTTTGCTGAACGACCAATCATTACTGGCGAAAGTTTTTCAGTGCCATTTTGATTCGCAGCTAGAAGTATAGTGACACGCAATTTACTCTGTTTGCCCCCTTTGCATTAGTCTCCTTTAAAAATTGCCGTTTTATTTGGCAAACACTGAAAAAAAAGGCCAGTTTCATTGGCGTTAAAAATATCAGCTGGATCATATCCTTGCAACAAAGATGGGAGTTTTTTAAGCCAATCGTCGATGGCACTTATTGGTACAGATCCGTTTTCTCCACAAAGTTTTCGGATGACAATGCCATTTCTCATTTTAAAGCTTTCAAGCCAACCATTACTTGCTTTGAAACTATCAAATCCGAGTTCTTTAGCAAAGTCTTCAGCTTTTTTTGAAGCATTAAGCCGCTGATAGTGTGATGTAAATACATCACCTCTTGTTTAATTCCTATGCCAAAATACATCGTTTTGCAGGCATCTCATCGCAGCCGTTCGTTCCTGGCTCAACGCACCCTGTAAAGTTTGCTTCCCGCGACACTTGTCAACGGGAGAATCGGCGATTGTTTCTCTTGCATGCGTGAACTGTTTAATTGGTTACTTTTGCGGTCCGATTAACGAATCAAAATCGCGTACTTTTCAAAAAAAAAAATTCCATAGTGGCATATTGAACTAAGTATTATAATCTAGTCTGTTGAATGTATTTAAACAAATAGTTTATCAAGAATAATAATTAAAAGCTTACTTTCACATTTGAAGTGTAATATATTGGTATGTGTTTCTGGATTATATAGGGTATTATTCATTTGCAAAATAAAAATACTGTTTTGATTTAGAATTAATGCCAAGATAATAGAGAGAGAATATTTTGAAAATAGGCTGTATGATATTTTTGTATTTGAAGGAATAACATGTTATAATTTATTGTGTTTGGGAGTTTGCTATCACTTCAAAAAAATAGACATAATAAGATGGGTCAACTTCAGTTAATATGAAAATTTGTTATGAAATATAATAAGATTAAAGTAGATGAGTATGTCTGCTTGATATTTTGAAAATATATGACTATGCATTAACTTTTTTTGTCTCTGCAAATTTTGACAAATTTTTCTTAAAATCATGAATGCTGAAAAATCTTATTGTCTTAAATTCACAGTAACACCATTTAATGGTGATCCAGATCTTTTGGATTTTTTTATTGAACAGGTGCAAACTAAAATAGATATTTTTAAATGGCATCCTAAACAGGCCCTTATTTTTATTAAATCAAAACTTTGCGATAGGGCTTTAAAATTTTATACATCGTCAATCCCATGCCAAAGAGCCAAATCTCCTGATGAATTATTTCAGATTTTACGTAAGAATTTTAAAGGTGAAACAGAACAGAGTGTAGCATTACAATATAATGCCATTAAATTTGATGGTTTGGAGAATATCCGAAACTTTGCTAATCGACTCCAACATCTTGTTTATAAGAGGTTTCCAAAATTTCCACAAGAATCAATGGACCAACTACTCATTGCAAAATTAACAGATACTCTCACCCCCGATTATAAATTACATCTTTTAACGAGAAAGTGTAGTAATTTTGAGGAAATGGTTGACAATCTGGCTGCATATCAGGAGGTTGTTCAATCAGGTGAATCTTTGGCTGTTTCCCAGCCATCATTTTCAAATATAAATCATTGCATGACTGCTGAAAATGCACAGCATAATGCCGTGGATGGGGACTCCCAGCTGCATCATCTTGAATTAAATTCAGATTGGCCCTCGCGGTCTGATGGTTATAAACCGACATGTCAGTGGTGTTCTCGGGTTGGACACACTGCCCGCTTTTGTTACAAATTAAAAGATTATCAGGGTGGCAGAAGATTTGACACAGATCGACAGGGATTCAAATCATGTCAAAGAAATAAAATTAGATCCAAATATAACCGTAGACATTCTCCTTCGGATGGACACTCCTCTCACACACACCCCCGGTCAGCACAGGCTCAATCGGAGTCAGCAACTTTTGAACATAAACGTAAAGGGCTCAACTACAAAAATCGTCAGTTTCATAAAGACTGACAAATTTCTGGGAGAGGTCAGTCCTGCACTTCCTCTCCCATTCATAATGAACATTCGAATGGTGGTCAGGATATAATCCTAAGATCACCAAGCACTAGATTAAAATTTCCTATCTCATCAAAAAGATTGGTCAGTTCAGTAAGTACTCAAACCATTGTTCCTGCAAATATATCATCTAATGCTACATCCCAAACAGAAAATCAGCCTGATGAGGATGTTATTTTTATTCATTCATTAAGATTTCTATTGTACACTCAAGCTGCCAGTCCTCACTTACCTATTGTTAAGTTAAACATAAATAAGTCATTACAAAACTTTCTTTTAGATTCAGGTGCGAGCATTTCAGTTTTAGCCAAAGGCTATTTCGATAAATTCAGAAATGAATTACACTTTAAAAGAGTCGCTACAAAAGTTAAAATTGCTACTGTCAATTCAGCGGTATTTTGTGCGGGATGTATCAATCTATCATTCAAAATTGGCAAATTTTTTTTCAGACATACATTTTTTCTCATAGATATTCCTACAGACTTAAAATTCATTGGTATATTGGGATTTGATTTTCTGAAAACCCATAGGGTCCTAATTGATTTAAAACAAAATCTCGTACAAATTAACGATTGTCATGTTGACATTTATAGCACAATTCCTGAAGATGAGTATGAGATTCCTGAATCCAAAATTAATTGCCTCCAAAATTTACCCGCTGTTCCTGAGACCAGTAGTTCTACCTCTAATCCTACTTTCGTAAACGATAAAAATTCTCAATTTGACTGTCAAGATGAAGTTAATAAATGTACACTCAAAAATAAAGTGATCATTCCACCGCTACAAACAGTTTATGTCTTTGTTATGTGCAAACAAATATATGCTGATAAACAGGTAATCTTTATTCCCACACTGAATAAAAACAAAGGTATAGGTTTGTACACTGCAATTGTCAACCTTGAAGAGGGTTCACATAGTAAAAATATTGAAGTAATATCATTTTCAGTTCCGTTAACAAATTATTCTAAAGTAGATCAACATTTAAATAAAGGTACCAAGCTTGGAATAATTCACCAAATTGAAGAAATAGAGGAAATTAAACAAGAGCCCAGAGCACAAGTTAATCTGATTCAAGCATCGGATGAGATCATTCAACTCCGAAAATCTGAATTTAGTATTGATAATTTTTCCTTACACCATTTGTCTACTAAAGAAAGATTGACTATCCAGAAATTGCTTATGGAGCATCAAGTGGTTTTTTCCTCATCACTTAAATCACTGGGACACACTGACCATGTGACCCCGCATATACAATTCACAAGTGATGTTCCTGTAAGAACGTTGCCTTATCCAGTTCCTGAAGCTATGCAGGAGGAGATAAAGAAACAAATTGATGCTCTACAAGAGGCTGGCATCATTGAAAGGAGCATTTCTGAATGGGCGTGTCCCATGCTTGCTGTGAAGAAAAAACCCACATCTCCTGATGAAAAGCCATCTTTTCGCCTAGCCCTTGATCTGCGACTCATCAATGCCATGATAAGGAGTTCATCGTATCCATTGCCCCGAATTGATTATATCATTAATAACATTTCAAAGTATAAATACTTCACCACGCTGGACTTCCCGTCTGCATATCATCAAATACATCTCCCAAAGAAGTTCAGAAAAAGGTTATCATTCACAACTCAGTGGGGGACCTATTCATTTAGTCGTTTAATGTTTGGACTAAGATCTGCAGCAAGCAGTTTCCAAATGTTGATTGATGCGATAATTGAAGAAACAAAATGTCTTGGTATCTTTGCATACCAGGACGATATCATTGTAGGTAGCAATTCATTTCCAGAAATGTTAGAAAAACTGACTCAACTTTTCAAAATTTTACTAAAGTATAACATCACCTTATCTCCGAAGAAATCCCAATTTTTTAAGAAGGCTATTGATTACCTTGGATTTCATATACAAGACCATACTATAAGTCCCATATCATCAAACATCACCAAAATAACAGCATTTCCAACTCCAAAAACAAGAAAACATTTAAAGAGATTTTTGGGTTTATGTGGTTTTTACAGAAAAATTCTTCCAAATTATGCAAAACTGGTGGATCAACTAACACAGTTAACTTCAACGAAGATCCCGTTTAAATGGACACATCAACACACAGAAGTTTTTCAGAAAATTCAAAAGATATTTTTTACTAAACCATTTCTAAATTTACCTGATTTTGACAAGCCTTTCTTCCTGAATACCGATGCTAGCAATGTAGCTATAGCTGGGGTTCTGTTGCAAGAACGCAACAATGTATTACAACCAGTTAGCTATTTCAGCAAAACACTTTCTAATTCTGAGAAGCACTATCCGGCACTCAAGAAAGAACTTATGGCAATTGTTAAATCAGTTCAAGCATTCAGGTTCTACTTATATAATAGACAATTTACAATTTTAAGTGATAGCAAACCCATAGAATTCTATCGCAGTACTACTTCACCTGTAGATCTTACTACAAAATGGCTAATAGAGTTGTACACGTATGATTTTACATTCCAATACATTAAAGGTCAATCTAATGTTCTAGCAGATTATTTTTCACGTGATGACTTTTCAGAATCCACCCAAAATTTGACAACAAATCCAGAGTTAATAAATGATGAAAACATCTTACCTGTATCATCCAATTCACCCAGCATACAGTTGCACAATATAAATCACAGCAACCTAAACCTAACTAATAGAGAAAATAATGACCCAGAACTACAAGTTTCACAAGATACTTTATTTATTGAACAAAATCATGATGATAATTTATTGAAAATAATACAAAATATTACGTCTGAAAATCCAAAACAGAAATTCAAAAATTATTTCATTCATCCAGATACGGGTCTATTGATGATAAAAAGAAAATTTAATAGCAAACAAGATAGTAATTCCTCCAAGATTCTTGTACCAAATTCACTAAAACCTAAAATTTTAAAGATAGCTCATATGCCACATTTTGGTATTTATAATACATACCGTAAAATCCTGAAGTCATATTACTGGAGAGGAATATACAGAGATACCAAAAATTACGTGCTTTCTTGTAAACTGTGTATCAGAAATAAGCCTCACAAAATTCCTGCAGCTCCTTTACAGGAAATGTTCATTCCAAATAAACCTGGTGAACTGGTATCTATGGATTTTGTTGGACCATTCTCCAACAAAATGTTTGTACTTACCTGTTTTGATCACTTCTCCAAATTCTTAGAACTTTTTCCAATTAAAAAACCCACGGCACAGTCTGTTGTAGACTCCCTAACAAAATATATCACATCATATGGACGTCCTGCAGCATTAATGTCTGACCTTGGACCTCAGTTTACAGCAGATATTTTCAACCATTTCACCAAAACCATGAAAATAAGCCTTGTTCATGCTTCGTCTGCACATCCACAGACGCAAGGATCTTCCGAAAGAATAAACACTAGTATCAAATCATCTATTGCTTCATTAGCAGGTGAAGGCTTCAACTTCAAACAAGCCTTGATGATACATAAAAGTATATACAACACTTCTATACATTCATCAACGGGGTATTCACCAGCATTTTTACATTTTGGTAGGTCAGTTTCTAATATATTTGATGTATGTGAATTGCATGAAATGTCAAATATGGAATTCCCCTTTGAGTATTATCAATACATCAAGTCGCTAAATAGAGTTTATGAAAAGGTACATAGAAATATGAAGGATGCTCAAAATTACAGAAATCAAAGACAGCACCAGAGAGCTTCCCTCAGAGTGTTCAAGACGGGCGACCTTGTTTACATGAAAACACGAGACACTTTCAAAGCAAGGTTTATCGGGCCTTTTATTGTCACTAAAGTAATTTCTAAGGTGCTGGTTCAAATTAAAGAGTATGAAAGTGTTACAGCAAAACCGTTCCACATTAATATCGATAGACTTTTAATTGTCCCAAAAAGGAAACAATATCTTATACAAGACAATACAAATTCTCTGCTTACAAACAATAAATTACCAGTTCTAGAAAATAGTCAATCTCCTGCTCCTATTGTCAACAAGAAAAATAACACTTGTATACCAGATAGCTCAGCCTCCAGGTACAACCTGAGGCCCAGGAATAAAAAATAGTAATATTTAACCATATATATATATATATAAATATTTTTTTTTTTTTGCTTTCTGTGTCTTTCAGGGAGTGCTTCAGAATAGGACTGATCAACCTGCTTGGGAGTACTCTTGGGGAGTCACAGCCAGTAAATTATGTTTTATAAAAGAGTTAATTTTTGAAAATATAATATTAATATCTCAAGATTATCATAGTAAAGTACACAAAAAAAAAAAAAGTGTTCAATGTGTTAGATGGTTGGATTTTGCTGTACCACACTTCTGTTAAATAATTCCTCATTCATATATGTAAACACTTTAACTCACATAATTTTAATTCATGTACCATAGAGATAGTAAATATTCAGAAAAATAAAAGTGAGCGTCTATTTCTTGAATCAAAATTTATGCAATATTATAATACAATTTATCCATATGGCCTAAATTCCGAATACTTTAGTAAAACTATTAAAGCATATTCTAACATCAACCCTCTACATGATTATTCGACTATTTATGCACAACTCAATCACAAAATTAACAATAAAACTTCTAGAACTAAACGAGGTAGTAAAAAAACAGATTTAATCTTTTCTAAAAGTGCCATTATTAAACTCATTTCAGATCTACAGACTAATTACTTATCTAACTATAACTGGTTCATTATTCGAAAATTTATTTTTGCAATTAAAAAGAAATACTTAGTAAACTTTCTGAATGTCTTTCAAAGCCAATCCTATAATAAACATTTTTCAGACATTTTTTATGATATTATAATGTACAAAATCAAACAATTTAATTTAAAAATTAATAAAAAGCCCCACAAATTTAAAACAAATACTCAATTAATTGTGAATTTTACAAATCAAATATTGAACAGTATTAACATTACGTCTATCATTAATGACAAAGAATGTATGTTTCCGATTAAAGATTTAAATCTATCTCGTACCTTCAAATATCCTCTTCCTCTTGGAAGAAAGATATTCAATTATAATTCTGTATCTAAGTCTACCTCTTTTACTAACACTGTAACCTGTAAATGCAATGATCCTTCTTTCTCAAAATTTATTGACAGAGACCATGGACACATTATCACAGGTAATCTCAATATTGTTGACAATTATCAATTAAAAAAATTCATGAAATTTGGCACCAAATTTAGACTTCCAGTTAAAACTAGCATTCCACAAATCTTACAACAGTTTTCTTATGACCTAGATTTATTTATTTATAAAATATCTATTACTCATAATAAACCTATTGCCTACTTCACTCAATGGAAAGTTTTAGTGTTACAAAAAATCAAAAATGCATTATTTATCAATTCTTCAAATCTGGTGTTATTTAAAAAATCTGTACTTCTTAACTCAATCAAATCACTACAGGATGACTTTGTGATCACTTATGTTGACAAATCACCTAATAATTATGCCATTATTTGTAAATCCTACTATCTCTCTATTTTAAACTCTTCAATCAATAATAGTAACATCTTCAGTTTAACTAATAATAACCTTATTATTAATAACCGAAAAATACATAATTACTATAAACTACTTCAACTTCCCTTCAATAACTTTAATTATCCTTATATAGTTCTCATACCTAAGTTTCACAAATCTCCAATTAAATTTCGCACTGTCACTGTTGGGTGTAACACTTATAACAACAATGCTAATAAAGCTCTACTGGATATTCTAAAACAAATTTACAAATGTACTTGCAAAGTTGATAATTTACACTGTCTTAAAAATAGCTTTCAATTAATTCAATACATCAAATCGCTCGATTCAATAGACAATATTATGACTTTTGACTTTCAAGATCTTTTCAATAATATTGAGTTATCAGATCTTAGTAATATCATTTACAGTCTTTTTCAAGAATATAAAGCTCAAATTAATCTTCCTTACAATTTTAAAGAAGAAAAATTTAAAACACTTCTTAACTTTGTTATCCATAATAATTATATCTTCCACAACAACGATATCTATTTGCAACAATTAGGCATTCCACAAGGAGGTTGTAGCTCCAGTATTTTGGCAGATCTCTATCTTTATTATTATGAAAAGCAAATTTGCAATGATGATGTTCGATTTTATCGTTACATCGATGATATTATTGTATTTTATCTCAACAAGAACTCACAAAATAGCTTTTCCTTCAATTATCCACCTAATTTAAAGCTAACTCAAAATACTCTGACTAATCAATCTATTAACTTTTTAGATCTCAAAATAATCATCGATGGTAATAAACTTTACACAGATATCTATGACAAACGGCAAGATTTTTGTTTTAATGTAAACTTATTTACACATTTTAATTCATGTCTGCATCTTTCGGTATTTAGAAACATCATCATTAACCATTTATTTCGAATTAATAATTTATGCTCTGCAAAGTTTAAAAACAAGAATATTAATAAACTGATCACAGCCACTGCTAAAATGGGTTTTCCTAAAAACTTTGTATTTTCTATTTTATATCCTTAACCATGTCTCTGTCAGAACAAAAAAAAAAAAAAAAAAAAAAAAAAAAAAGCTGTGTACACTCTTGTGTATATCAACAAAAAAATTATAAAATAATAAAAGACAATAAAAAAGGTGGCGGTTGGGTGGGAAGATGTTTGATTACGGAGGTGGGGTGGTGTTGTTAGGCTGGATGGTTGGGTGGGTTTGTGAAATTAAATTTAATAAAAAAAAAAAAAAAAAAAAAAAAAAGTAGAAGGCTTGTTGCATTTGCTTTGTATTACTATGCAAACTTTCATTTTCCATTAAAATTTCAGTTTTTTCCTTTTTGAGTTGTCAACTATATTTAATGTTCTAATTATACTGTTAAACACAATGTGATCAATCGGTGAATTTCATTGTGGCTTCGTGGTTTCATTGTTGTTCATCTGCTTTGAAATTTGCATTTTTAAATCCATATGGTTCCTGTTCTGGTTGTGGCAGGCTGGGGGAGTGTTGCCGGCATAAAACTAGTGTAACCCCACAGGCAAGTCACAAGTCTTGCCGCCTGCCTCCTTCTTCCTACCTTGTGTTTCTTAGGTTGTTTTTTCAGTAATTTTGATAAGTTTATGGTTTTAAGTTAAGATTTGTTGTTTTACTTTATTGATTCGTTTGTTTTGCAGGCTGTTAATTAATAGATCTGGTTTCTTTACATTAGTGTATTTCATCCACTGATGATTTTTTTTTTTTTTTTTTTTTTCTTTATCTTATTGGTCATTGGTGTTTCAGTGATCTTGTATCTGTTGCTTGGCTTCCACTATGCTTAATAGATCATCTTTATTATATATATATATATATATATATATTTTTAGAGTATTATTCAGATATAGATGTATATATGTGAAAATAATTGTGTAATAGTAGCAAGTCAATTGGAAATAGCATTTTTTTTTTTGTAAAGTACATTCTTTTATTTTCATTTTAGGGTTATTATTTTAATTGGGTTTTAATTTCGTTTGATATTTTCTTGGTCTATTTCCAAGGGGCTTTCTCACATGTAATAATTGGGCCCAAATATATTGCTATTTATTTTATAAACAATTCTTATGTTACTGGTAACAAATATAATATTTCTTTCATGACATGTCACTTGTGTAATATGATTTCATGTTTATATTCATACTTATATATATTAATAGATATCTATTTTCATGTGCTGTGTTTACATTTAGGATATTACATTTATATTTTATGTGTATCTTACTTTTCTATAAGAATTGAGATTATTTAATTTTATGAGCCATGTTATTGTCATTCGCATGATTTCCTTTAAAGAGAAAATAAGAAAAAAAGGAAATTTTTTTTTTTTCTCACGTGAGTGTTTTCAAATAACAAGCTCATGTGTTCAGTGATTTTTTTTTTTTTTTGTTGATATTATGATTATATTATTTCTTCTTATAACAAGTTCGTATGTGTAATAACGATAAGTTTCTTTTTGTTGTAAAATAATTGATATATATGTTATATTTAGTAATGTTTCTGAATTTTTTTTTTATATTATTCTTTTATACAATTTATTCACAAAAAATTTTATGTCTTTTGTCAACAAAAACCGTCTCTGGCTCTGTTCACAATTTCACCATATCCGGTTCATGTTTCCAGTGCCATAAAATTTTTTGTAATTGGTCATGTGGGGATATGTGATGTAAATACATCACCTCTTGTTTAATTCCTATGCCAAAATACATCGTTTTGCAGGCATCTCATCGCAGCCGTTCGTTCCTGGCTCAACGCACCCTGTAAAGTTTGCTTCCCGCGACACTTGTCAACGGGAGAATCGGCGATTGTTTCTCTTGCATGCGTGAACTGTTTAATTGGTTACTTTTGCGGTCCGATTAACGAATCAAAATCGCGTATCCGTGATTTTAGGTGTGCGGACCTGTTTTTTCTTTAGGAGCGATTTTTAAAAATTTAAAAATCAGTCAGTTGGTGTTCCACCTGTGTACAGAGAAGAATGGCCGGGCACTTGCGTCCGTACGTTATATTTTACCGTTATTTTTATATATGTGGTCCCACACGGTTATTATGACTTGAAACGAAATTGTGACAGTGACCGGAGCTGATTTTTTTTTATATAAATATTTTGTTATAAGTATCTTGAATTTATTTTAAAGAAGCATGGCTATGTATTAGAGATTTGAGATTTATAACAGTTGTCCGGATTTCTGCATTCTTGAAGTGGGAAAGCAAATTAATCTTAATAAATACTTTTAAATTGGAATTGAAGACTGCCTTTCCTTTTTTTCAAGACCGGGTATGTTTTATTCTAAACTTTAAAATATCTTAAAAAAGTAAAGATTGAATTTATCTTATACTTGGTATGTACCCATGTATGATCAGATCGAAGCCTAGGGTAATTCATCATTATTTCATACGATCACAATTTGTTAACATATTTTGTTTTAAATTAAAGGCAACCTCTATCCATTTTATTAAATAAAATATAAAGTACCACCACAGATAGGAACTCCTTCTCCACAATATTGTTCGAACCATTTTCTAACGCATTTGTCCACATCAGAAAAAGAGCATGCACGGCTCTTTTTCATTGTTTTGCAGCCGTTTTCGAAGTTCTTTTGTATGATATTTTTGTTTTTCATGATGGTGGAAAGAGTACTGGGTGGAATTCCAAATTTAGCGACGACTACGCTTCTCTTCATAGAATGGTTTTCCTTCAAAAAAGACAGAATTTCCATTTTTTTTTTTCGATGGTTAAAACGTTCAATTTTCTTTTCACACCTGCCATTTTTAGCTCTAAAATCGAGACAGCAAAATGCGAGATGATACTTTAGTCGTTAGGCTAAGATTGAGAAACAATTCTACAAAATTTCTTCTCCAGTCTCCTATTCCCCTATCCCTTCCTTATCATTCCAGAGAAGAAAACCCGTTTTTAGTACAATTCCCATGCAGTCCCTGAACAACGCACCCCGATGTCCTCATGTATTTCGCAGAAATGGGGACTGGTGAGATTGTCAAGGTCTCTAAACTGGAATGTTGTGTTTCTTACAAAAATTCGAGATTGATAACAGGTTTGGGAAGAAAATAATTTGAGATAGGTTTGGAAAATACGTTAAAATTTTATTGAAAATGTAGGGAAATTGAAAAAAATCGACTGTGAAAATTCGAGATTGACAGGTTTGGGAAGAAAATAATTAGAGATAGGTTTGGAAAATACGTTAAATTTTTATTGAAAATGTAGGGAAATTGAAAAAATTCGACATAGACAGGTTTGATTTGACTGTATTACTTTCTACGACTTCTTACATGGTTATATCTCAAAATCTATTGGTAAAAATTGCTCATATAAAGTGTTAATTGCGAAAAGCTATGTTAATAAAATTTTTGTACATGTGAACCAATAGATGGCACTATTACACAAAATTATATAGGACTCGAATCTGTTGGTCCAGGAACACAAAAATATTCAATGGACCAGCAAAATATAAATTCTAATGGTCCACCAGATCAGTGACATTTTCCAATTGTTTCATCTATATAAATAAATAGTATGTATGTCTGTCTGCGCTCTGGTGCTCACACTACTGACAGCAGAGCTACAAAATTTGGTAGATAGGTGCCCGAGACCCTGTAGATGTGCACCTCATTGTGATTTTTTCGAATTTGAATTTTTTAAATTAATTTTTTTTAAATTTTAAATATTGGCTTTTATGTTTTAATTTTCATTAATTTATTCTTCTGCTGTAATCGTCTGTGTATCTTAGCAATGGCTATTACACAATTTATTTTTTATTTAATAAATTCATTTGAAGGCGAAATCTTTTTATTATTATTATATTTATTGAAAATGTTAATGCAATAGAAATAAATTGTTATGTTTATGCATAATTTTTATAGTATAACAACTTTTTATTTTTCATTTTAAATTAATTCCCTTAAAATACAAATCCTTTTATTTTATAATATTGCAAGGGGGGGGGGGATGGTAGTATATAGTAGAAAGGATTAAACTGATTAAAATTTGTTTTTCATGTATTTAATTCTTTTTAAAAGAAAATCTACTTTTTATTTTATTTTGTTATACTGGTTGGAATCAAATCATAATATAGTGTAAATAACAGGGGCTATAAAACACATGGTTCAAAAACTAAAATATATGATAAATGCTGAGATACAGTTATCTTTAAAATTGTAGTTCTTAAATAACAGAAGATTCACATGTCGTCGATAAATACCCAGATTGAAGTGCCCAGTAAAGACCATACTGCAGACAGTGGGAACCTACACCCAATGCAGTATGGGCGAAAAAAAGTGCTGCTGTAGGCAGCTGGTACTCAAAGCGATTTCAATGTAGATTTTTTTTCTTAGTTTTCATTTTTAATGTGATGTAAAAAATAAATACTGATCCAATTCTTTTGAAAATTCATTTAAATATAGTGACCAGAGAAGTGGGCGTAGCCTTCTAGTTTTTTTTCTAAAATTGCCTGTAAGCTTGTCACAAAATAGTACATAACAATTATAACCAGTGGCGGTTCTACATTGAGGGCCAACGGGCACGGCCCCACCTAATTTTTTTCTCGATTAAAATAGTAATAATAATAATAATTTTGTTTTTTATAACTGTTCAAAAACATATACAAAATAACTACATCTATCTAACTTTAATCTTCTTTCATTATCATTTATTTCTCAATATATTTTTCCAGCTGTCACAAATCACTAATGACTGAGAGAGAGACTGTTACTTCCCATTTCCTTATCTAATACAGCGGGCAGATTTCATTCGGCCCGAAATTGGCGTGTTTATTTGCACAGTTTATTCTACTAAAAAATTGGGTTGACATATTTGGCGACTAACTGCTTTACCAGTTTAAGCACGCTGTAATTTTGTCGTCGATGGGCCAGCAGATTCCTGCCCTTTGGAACAAAACTATCGGGAAAAAACCTGTCTGTTAACCATGCAATTCACAGATAATATTTGGCGACTTCTGCATTAAGTTTTTCTTTTCTTTTTTTCCCCTCATTGATTTTTCGGTGAATTCTTTAGAGTTATATATGAAAGTTTAAAATTTTAGTGCTTAAAAGAAGAAATCTGGTAATAGTCAAAAATATTTTCTAGACTAGCCTTTGAGATAAAAGCTTGTATAAGAATTTAAGACCTCTTTAACTAAAAATTGTTTTGAATTTAAATGAGGGGGGGGGGGGATAAAAGTAAAAATATGAGATTTTTTTTCCCCTTCAGAATAGTGTATTAAAACTTTTATGTAAATAAATTGTAAAATTTTTAGATAAATAATTAATGGATTTACATGAATAAATGGATTAAATAGCTGCATAAAATTGTGATTTATTATTATTTTAAATGATTTTTCTTTTAAATGTGATTTAATAGAAACATCCACAATGTTTCTTTTTTCTTTATTTTCTATTCTTTCTTTCTCCTTTCTTTTTTTTTTTAAAGATGGTAGCCCGTTTTATTTCTTTATTTATTGAAAGTTAATTTAAATTATTTAAAATTAAGTGAGAAACATGGTGTTTTTTTTTTTTTTTAATATGTATCCACATTACATTAATCGTGACTTTCTAAATTCCAATAGATAAGAAACATGAATATAACACTTGAAATTCTATAATTAAAAGATTTAGGGATATAATTAGCATAAGCTAAATAATATTACACTCTGAGACATTTGAATTTTAATGGTGTGTAGTGTTAGGGTTAAAACCAGTTGACTAAAAGAGGGTCCTAGACCTGAGTGGTGTACTCTCTGTAGAAAGTCTTTCTAAGTGCTACTTTTTATTTGAGTTTTGGAGAAAACCATAGTACACTCCAAATGTATATGTCGACGAAAGTGATCTGGTATCAAACTTGGCAATTTCCGTCTACTAGCTGCCAGATACTTAAATTTTGATATTCCATTGATCAGAACATTGCAGAAGTTTTCAATTGTATTTATAAAACTTTAATTTTTGTGATAATTTTATGCAATGTTTTCCATAGTGTTGAAAGATTCGCCCTGAAAAAAAAAAAAAAAAAAATCCAAAATTTCATTTTACATCCCATTTTATTAATGTTTGTTTTCATGTTTGAATAATGAATAGTATTAAAGTTAAATTACGCATCATACGATGGATCGGGCCCCACCTGTGAAAATTTGCACAAGCCGCATCTGATTATAACAATAGTAAGTGTACTTCATTATAATTGTCATTATCACCTATTCACTGTAATTTTTCATTTAATTACACTTTAACCTTTTTTTTTTTTTTTAAAAAAAAAGAAAAAAAAACTTAACTCTTAATGGTATCAATATGTGACATTTAATATGATTTAAAGCATAAATTTTTGATTTCTATAAGATCATTTATATTTTTTAATTTACAAAAAACTATCATATTTTAAAACTATCATGTAAATTTATAAAACAAATAAAGTCTAAGTAAAACAGAGTTTTACAAATTTTTAAAAATATAGTAGAATGGGTGAATGTATCAGTCAAAGTATGTACGGACCAGTGAAATCTGAAAATTACTAGTCCTGCAGTCTAGTAACTTTATCTTCTTAATTTCTACCCCTGATATAGATGACAGTTTTGTGATACCCACAGTGCACTAGTTTCTTTTGATATACACATGAAGAAAATTAGATTAGCAAAATTTTTCGACTACAGTTTTTAATGAATTTACACATTTTGAGATGTCTTGAACATGATTTGCCCATTTTTAGTAAATATCTATCTGCCTGTGTGCATCATACGTGCACACAAGCAGATAGACATTTTCTTTAAAAAAATTACGTAATTTCAGAAAATTTTGGAGTGGAAGGCTGATATTTTATACCAACTGTGTGAAAAATACCAGAGCCGGGAATCGAACCCGGGCCTTCCGCTTTACGTGCGGATGCTCAAACCATTGAGCTACCCTGGCTGATTACCAGCTAGGCATTTCTCACAAAAAAAAAAAAAAAATTACATAAATTTAGTAAAATTTTGAATCTCATAAACCAATGGACAGAATTTAACTAAGCTTGACATTTGGTTAGAGCTTGACTTAAATTAATACTGATTAGCTTAGCTTTAGGAATATATCACCCAGAAGATGGTGCTATTATAGTGTGATTTTCCCCATTTAAAGAAAGATTATACCTCAGCTTTTGTAGTGTATAAATGCACTGAACTTTGTATATTAGATTGATATACATAAAATCTATATTACTCCATTTTGGTTGCATATTGGCTGACAGGTGGCACTGCTGTTCTGAAATTTTATCCTGTTTATGGGACGGCAATATTGCAACTTCTATGTTAAATGTATGAAACTTGATATATGAAAAACTATACAGATTCCAATTTACGTGCATATCTGACAAAAGGTGGCACTGCTATACTGCAATTTAATTTCATTTACAGGAAGGCTATATATCAGCTTCTAGGTTTTACAAATTCATCAAATTTGGTGTGTAATATATATATTATGAAAAATTATGTTTATTTAATTTTAGTATAATCACTCTACTGGCATCAATAGTATTACTTTCTGTGATTTTCCAAATGGATATATCTCAGCATCTATTGAAGAAAACTGCACTAAATTAAATATATAAAATGTTAATAGTAAGAGAAGTAAAAGCAACATCCCCTTTCGGCTAATATACACCAAATTAAATCAGCGTAATTTTTTAAAAGTTACCTACATATCTCACTTACCAAATTTGATGCATTTTATATGACACAGAATCTGATATGAAGCCTTCCCATCAACGAAAAATATTGCAGCATAACACCTGTCATCTGATATACACCCAAAATGAATCGGCATAGTTTCAGATAATAACCATCTCACTTAATAAGTTAAGTGCATTTTTATATCATAAACACTCAGTCTTTCAGTAAATAGGATTAAATTGCAGTATGGCAGTGTCACCTGTTGGTTTATATGAACCCAAATTAAATCTGTAAAGTTCTACATATTGTAGATCTCGCAGGACATACCAAGTTCTGGTGCATTTATACACAATAGAAGCTGAGATATAGCCTTCTCTTAAATAGAGCAATTCTTAGCGTAGCAGAACTACCTACTGTGTGATCTATTTCAAAAGTTAATCAGCACCAATAAGTCAAGGCCCTTGATTTAAACTGGTGAGGCATTCCTACAGTTGCAACAATCTAATCAAATATTGACTCACTGAGAGACAATATCACTGAGAGAGTCTTGATGCAAGTTATTTTAAGTCTCAGGATAACACAATTTTTTAATCTCTTTTAGAGTTTTTTTTTTTTTTATTTTTTTTTTAATACTCTTTTCCAGATGATAAAAAATATAAATTAAAGTTCATCAAATGAAACTGGCAAAATTTCAGAGGGTTCTAAAGAGCCAAAATTATTAAATGACACATACATCCAAATGTAAATTGGTTGCTTACTTCATAAAAATGATGCAAAAACCTTTTGTTTTACCGATCATCACTGGTGCATTATCACAGGATAAAGCAAGGGTCAAAAACCACACAATTACATTAAAATGTTCTCATTTGTACGATTCCAGAGATTAAATTGCATGATATTTTATTTCGTGGTTTTTGTCCCCTAGAAATAACTCTAGAATTTAGTAAAAATTTTATGTCCGACGTTGAACTTTGACCTATTGTACTTAAATTATTAAGTTACAGCAGTATAACTAAGCATGTGACACCTTTACCTTATATTCTTTAATACTATATTTAAAATCAGCACTCACAAACTTAATTTAAAGAGATTTGAGCCAAAATATAAAGGTCTTACAATCCCATTTTTAACAATGAGAATGACTTTTAATGACCTGTATAAAATCAAAGGTCAACAGCAGAGAAGAAATAAAAGATGTTTTCAACATTTCTTATATGTATGTGCCTATAAGGGATACATGTATCAAAAGAAACAAAAATAAGTGAGCAACACACTTTCATGAAATTATATTGACTAACTCTTATATTAATTACATGTGCAGCATGAGTGCATAGTACAGAAAGTTTTGTCTGACTTATATTTTTAAAAATAAATAAATATTGAAATAAAGAAACAAACACTAAAGTACAAAAATATTTTACTGAAACACACTTTCAGTTGAACAATTTCGAATATTTACAGAGCTGTTCATTCTAAAGCATTAAGACACCATATTTCTGGCAACTTGAAAGGCCGAAATTAAGGCACTCAATTGCAGTTTTTCACTAGTCCCTGCAGCTAGATTATCCCTAAAAATAAAATAAATGATTTAACCAATCTTTAATTTAATCAATGTTAAATGTTTAATATATAATAATTAAAATAGTACTGTAATTATATGTATATATGTGTGTGTGTGTTTGTTTTGTTCTATTTTTTCAATGTAGTCAATTTCTTAAATAAAACCTTTCTTTTCAAGGTTAAATGCTTCAGAATAAATAATAATGATAATAAATAAAGAAAAAAAAAAAAAAAAAAAAAAGCCTGCTGTTACTTTTTTTTTTTTTTACTTAACTGTATCAATCTTAAAATTAATTTTTATAAACTAAAACATGTCTATCCTAATTCAAAGCAATATTTTCCTTCAAATAACTTTTATAAATAAATGTTATTAGCACTTTTATTTTTTAATGAATGCAATATATACATATGTATCAGGGTTGGCAAAAAAAAAAAAAACAAGTTTTTTATTTTTATTAATTAGGTTTTTATAAGTATGTCTTTTCCAGTCAAGTTATACATATTTGTAAATAAAAAATTGTTACTTCAAAAATATTTAATAATTCAATGTTAATTATTACTTCATCCAAAGTTAATTTAAATGAAAAATAATAAATAGGGTGATGAGATTGTTCAGTTTTTTTTTTTTGTAAATTGCGATTCTTTCTGGAATAATGTATAAATAACTAAGTTTGTGTTTTGTAAATCAAAGCTTATACTTTCTGATATGAAGCTCTTTTATATCAACAAATTAAATTAAGATTTTATATATCCATATTAGTTAAAACAATTATTTTTTTATATATCAACAATGAAGCAATCAAATCATTTATTTATTTCTGTAGTATAAGATTTTTACCATCTGAATTCTTCTATTTTATTTCATGTTTATCTTTTGCATAAACCTTTAGTATTTTCATTTTCTACAACATTTTTATCTATCTTATCCTTGAAAAAAGAACTGTTATATTGAAGTAAATTAAATTTTTTACAGCTGAAATCTTTTACATCAAAAACTTCTATAAATATTCAATAATTGTAGTATTTTACAAAACAATAAATCACATTTAATGTTATGAGTTTTCATTAAAATGATGCAAATGGTAATAATTAGTTTATAATAAGTTGCCAAAATTCAATGTTTTTTTTTTAGAATGAATGTTAAAGCTAACATGCTTTAAATTTACCCTATGATTTAATGATAATAAATTAGCTTAATAACAATAAAATTCTTAATTTATTTTGGAACAGGAAAAAAAAAAATTATATGTCCAAATGCACTAAAGATTTTTATAGGAAAAGATTTAGAAAAAAAAAAAAAAAATGTACTTTAGGTTTGAGGATTATGTAATGGAATTACAATCCATTTAAAAGTTTACTTATTGAGTAGAATTAACATTTAATCTTTTAAATAATATTAAAAGTTTTATAGATTTTTTCAAACTCAATTTGTTAAAAAATTTTCATCCCCCCCCCCCCCCCCCAAAAAAAAAAAAAAAAAAAAAAAAAAAAAAACTCATTTTACACTGGCTATTTTTTGGTGTTGTTGGAATTCAACATTTTTCATGACATAGATATTCAAATTTTTTATGTTATCTTCTTGATTCTGCGAAAATTCAAATGCTGTTACATTTAATAAAATAATCACAATAATAATAATAATAATAATAATAATAATAATAATAATAATAATAAGAGTTCTTTTTACATAAAATTTCAAAATCAAGAGTTTTTTTTTTTTTTTTTACTCTACTTGAATATATTCCAATGCTGCTTCATTTTTATTTGATAATTCAAAACCAGCATGTCTTGTTTTTGGATTTAGTGCAGACATAAGAGAAGATGGGCTGTTTTTAATTATCATGTTACAACGAATCTCCAATTTTAAAGACCACTTTTGTTCAGTTTTGAATAAAACTCAAATGAAAGCAATTTTTTCAATTATACAATTTTCACTAGAGCTGTACCGAGTATTTGGTATATACTTGGTAATTGGCCTACTCGGCTAACTTGCCGAGTACTCGGTACTCAGTCAAATTTGGACTAAGTATTCGGCCCATACCGAGTAGTTGTAAGAATTTCATTATTTTTATGTATTATTGAAAGAAATGTATTCATAAGAGTTGTTTATTAATAACAAAATTAAAATATTATGAAAATATAGTCATTAAACTTTTGCTACAAACAGTTTTCTACAGTTAAAACGGGCAAGTAGGTTGCCACAAACTCTGTATAGAGGTGATTCATGGTATGAGTTTATCCATTTTAATTACAAGAATTTAAGTATGAGCATCTTGTATATGTGCAATATGCATAATTTTTTTTATAAAAATTTAGTACATAAAATTATATCTATAAAACAGACAAAAATAAAATATTTTAGAAAAAATAACTCATATATAATATGAATAGTTACATATTTGTGCAAATAAAATAAAGACACTTAAAACTGTAAGAAAAGATGGATTTTTAATTTAAAAAATAATTATGAAAAAGGTAAATACACTAAAATGTTATTAAAAATATATTTTAATTATCAAATTTGTTGTTTTGCAAATTATGGCCCAAAACCTACCTATCTTTTTTACTCTTCTAGAATTTGAAGATTAATGAAGTCTATCATGTTTGTAATGATAAAATATTAATTTTAATGTTCTTATTTCATATGTAAATTTCATGTATCTTAAATTGAGCCTGAGTATATAGGAACTTTTATATTCTCTAAGAATTATCTGAGAATGATTTACATCTGAGAAAAACTATATAATATAGAATAAAGTTATCAGTGATTATGGTTTTAATAATCCACTAAGCTGGAGGCATCAAATATAACAATGAACCTAATTGTGTGCATACACACACTATAAAAGTTCTGAAACATTTCATGAAAACATTCTGTTTGCCGTTTAACTTAATTTTGTGTTCAAAAGGCCTTTTTTTAATTTCAAGATGTGCAAAATTCTTCATATGTACATCAATTATTCTTTCTTACAACTATTCGGTACTCGGCAGAGTAGTAAAAGGCCGAGTACTCGGTACTCGGCCAAAGTGCTACTCGGTACAGCACTAATTTTCACCCTGTATCTTGTTTAAAGTAATTTAGCCTTGCTCTTTTTCTATTATCATTTTAAAACTTATTAATATAGTTACAAAGTTTTCCTTTTGCAAGTGCTAGACATTTTTTTTTTTTTAAATCACATAACTTTTAATACAGTCACATATAAATAAACTTTCTGTGAAGCAATATTACAATTAAAATAAATAGAATCAAAAATAATTTCAAAATTTCACAGACGGACAATAGAATAAAATTTTTGTTTTTTTTTTCAATATTTTAGAGAAGTTTTTTTTTTTTTTAAGGGGGAAGGGGGGGGGGTTATTTGGTTTAAATCCTGTCAACCCTGATGTATATTATAACGTAATTCAATTTTTATGGTAATATATAATTATTTTTTTTTTTACTTTAAACATTTTAACAATAATGTAAGCACAAAAGAAAACTTACAAATAGTAGTTAATTATAAAAAGAAACAAAGAAAAACTTACTCTAGATCAGCCATCTTTTCTAACAAATGTATTTTTACATTAACAGGCAACTCAACTGCAAATAGTAATAACAGAATGAAATTAATAAAACATTTAAACAAAGAAATACTTTGCACATTCAATCTTAAATGCATGATTTATTTATTATTCATGTTTATCATCACTTTTTTTTCTTTTCAAAAATTAAAATAGATGTGATTCTAATAACAGCATATGCAAAAGAAAACATATAAGAAATAATTCAAAGTGTGCTATCCCACAATGAAGGAGCAGAAATTAGTATTTTTAAAATTTTAAAAGTGATGTAAGATTAGGTTGATTACTATTGTTGATAAGAAAATGAAATACCTTAACACTAACACTGAATACAACCCTTCAACAACAGATATTTAAAATTTTGAAAAATTATTACAGGCTTTCCTTGTTAATTTTAAACTATAATTTTCCATACCTCAGTTATTACTTTTTTGCTTTCTGTCAGGTTTATTATAACTAACATTATTTATCATAATTTCTTTTGTCTTGAAAAAACTCATCATTTAAGTTTTCTTTCTGTTGGTTGGTGTCGTGTCCATAGAGAGAACTATAGATAACCATGAGTGTGCAAAACACAGCTGGCCAACTTCTTGATGTTATCGGAGTACAGACTCCCGATGTCAAAGGGGGAGAGAATTTCCCAAGCTGAGCCAGGGATCTTAAAATGGCAGGGCAGTCAAAAATATGTTTTGGTGTTAGTGGAACATCATCACAGTTACTGCAGAGACGGTAGGTTCTACTGCCATCTCTCAGGATCTCCATACCTCGATAGTGACCAGTTCTAAGGCGGGTGATAGTTGGTAAAAACTATAGTTTCTCTTTGTGAAGACTAGATTTAAAAATACACATAAGACAAGAATAGCAAATAATGTTTTATATGCTCAAAAAGCATAACATTTAAATAGACCAATTCATCTTACAAAAGTGATTATAAGACTGATTATTTGTTTATCTTTTAAACCTTTTCTTATTTATTTATTTATTTTTACTCTTATTACTTTTGAAACACATGTTATATAATGAAGGTGTTGTAATCATGAAAAAATTTTATTATCAGATTTCATTACATATCTTCTGAGGTCTCTCAAATACATTTTTGCTATTTTTATGCTAATGTATGTATGTATGAGTGTGATTGAACACAATAGCATCTAAACACTTCATTTGAATGATCTCAATTTAAAATGGGAGTTCTTATTTAATATTTCTTTTAACTAAAAACGCATGATGCTAACTAAAAAAGCATGATGATAAAAAAAGCTATATATTCATCTGATTAATAAGTGTACTCATTTTTGTTGCGATCACCTAAATGATGTAGCTTTGTACAGTGAACTAAAAAATTCAGCCATATTCAACAACATATATAAAAAATAAATGTTTTCACTGATCAATTATTTTTTCTTTGAGAAATTTATTTTTCGTTCTTTCACAAAGAAATATGGTTGGTTAAGTGTTCCAGGAGAAAAGTAATTATAAATACCTATTAATGTTAATATTTTCTCGTTTTTCATTATTATTTACTTTTTACTTTTTTAATTGCAATAGTGTACATTTGCATATTTATGGAAAAGTTTGATTTTTTTCAGTTTATATAAATGCAATTTTTAAAAAGAGTATCTTGCCTTATTTAACACAAACTATACAAATTTGTAGAAGTCACTTGGAAAAATATTCAATAAGATAAAATACTCACTTCTATGAACATACAAATGAACTTGAGTAAGAATATCTTGTAAAGCAAGACCTTTAAGCATCTTCATATTGTTGATATCTTTGCTTCAGTTAAGAAAAAAATAATCTCTTGAACAATTTTTAAGGTCAAAAATGGCATTTTTACTTTCTCTTACCCATAAGGTAGAGAAAGCATTGTTTTTGGGTCAAATTTTCGAATGAGAGTTTTTGTTATATTTACATGTTCTGAGGTCCCCTGAATACGAAAATCATGTTTTTAGCAAATGGTGTGTGTGTGTGTGTCTGTCTGTTATCAGCATATTATATTCTTTTTTTTTGTAATAGAGATAGTCAACAGGAAAAAAAAAAATTGTATGTAGGAGTGTCCTCTCCCCCCCTGGGGGGGGGGGGGGATAAATTTTCATGACGGGTATATTTCAAAAGAGCTCGCCAATACCTTTAAAACGAATGGTTGAACCATCGATCTGCGATAATTCAAAACAAAGTTATCAATTTTTTTTACTTTTAACAACAACAAAAAAAAAAAACCCTTAAATATTGAGAATAAAATGGATTTTTTTTGGATATTTGGTGTTATACTACTTCTCTAATATGGAAATAGTCTGCATTATTATAAAAGATAATTTTTTAAAATAATAATTTAAATAAATTGTTTTTTTAAAAACCGAATTATTTTTTAATAACTGAATTAAATTGTATATAAATGTAGGTGCATTAATGAAACAGGGAGTTGAGGGGGGGGGGGGCGGTAGCCCCCCTCACACACAACTAATTATCATATAAATTTCTCCCAAAGCCTAATTTGAATTGTTTAACAGAGGTTTACATAACATCGTTATCTTACCTCTTAATCTCCAACCTGTATTTATAGTATTATATTTCAGGGTAAGCGAAAGTCGTGTGAGTGACACACCAGATTATTTTTTAATCCAAGAATGCAAATAGCTACAAACGATAAATACAAGCAGTATATGTATCATTCGTAAAAGTGGATTTGCAAAAAAGTTTGCAAATATTTTAAATTTCTCGGTTTTATAAACAGTGACATTTTTAACATATTCATAAGTTCCTTTTAATGTTTACATTTACATTCATAAAAGTTACATACCACTAATGTTTATTTCAGTTTAGTTTTGTTTGTATGTAATTAAAAAATAAATCAAGATATTTGTAAATTTACTTTTTTTTGTTGAGTGTTCCTATTACTTTTAGATTATATTTTATTCCTAATTTAAAATAAGATAAATAAGATATTTGTTAGAAATTTATTCGTATATTGAATTTATTAATATTATTATTCATTAATTAAAATAATAATTTTAATATTTTTTTAAGGTAACCTCTAATTTAGCTAAATGTTTTGAATGTAATTTGGCAGTTTATTGAAGATACAGTGAAAGAAACTTGCTAATGGAAAAATACCTTTTATTTAAACACGGTATAAGATAAGAAATAATATTTAAATAACAGAACCTTTTGTACTATTCCAAGTTAACGATGGAGTAGCTATAAAATATATATATATATATATATATATATATATATATATATATATACATAAGCTAAATAAGAAATATAAAAATAAAACAAAAAAGCAGTTGTATTTCTTAGGCCTAACAACCTTTCACAATTGTCACTAAAAAAATTAAATGAATAGAGCTGAATCATTAAAATTTTAAACATTGCTTGAAACTATAGAAAAAATCCTTAAAATATTTATTAAATATGTAAAATTACGTAATCATAGTGAGAAAAAAATGAATAAACTAGTTGGCATAGGTGGACTCTGCTCAGTTCCCCACCATATTTATGCTCTCATAAATTTTTAGCGCGAGACATATTATAATCATGTTAAAAAAAATTAATTTGACCAAAGCTTGATACAGTGACAGAAAGAAATCTGCCTAATAGGCTATCCATCGTTCACTTCAATAAATTTATCTTATTCTAATCTATTAATTTATTTTATCATCAGGGTCAATTCCGTTGTTTATGTTTCATGTTACTATTTCCAATGCAATAATCCTCAAAATTCATATTTATATGAAAAAATTACAATTTCGCTATGTTGATAAAATCGTAAATTACGAATAATTTACGAAATTTTCCTATTAGAATATTTGAATTCAATCATGTTCAAAAAAATATCATAAATGTAATTTTGAAGTTGTCTAATGTATTTAGGATCCTCAAAATGGAAGTTTATGCTCAATTTTGCCTTATTCTGACATGTTAAGTAAATCGTAAATTCCAAATAACTTACAAATTTTTTAAATTGGAAAAATCATAGTCTATGATATTCATGCCAGTAACCTAAATAATATTTCAAAAGTGGTTTGACATCTTTACGATGAAAATATCCCTCAAAATTGACGTTTATGTGAAATTTTGCTCTATTCTGCCATGTTAAGAAATTCGTAAATTTCCAATAACTTACGAAATTTTTATATTTGAAAATTCATAGTCATTAATATTCATGCCAGTGTCCTAAATAATATTTCAAAAGTAGTCTGACATTTTTACGATGAAAATATCGCTAAAAATTGACGTTTATGTGAAATTTTGCCCTATACTGCCATGTTAAAAAATTCGTAAATTTCCAATAACTTGCGAAATTTTCAAAGTAGAATATTTATAGTTACTGATGTTCATTCAGGCATCAAAACGGATATTTTAAAACTGGTCTGACATTTTTACAGTAAAAAGTTTCCATTTAATGCACGTTTAAGTGAATTTTTGTCCTATTCTCCCATGTTAAGAAAATCTTAAATTTCTAATAATTTATGAAGTTTTTAAAATCGAATGCTGCAAATGAATAGGGTTCTTGCCAGTGTCGAAAGTAATATTTTAAAACTGATCTGATCTCTCTGCGACAATTTGTTCTTGAGATATCGTGTACATAGACTAACAAACTAACGGACTAACACACTAACAGACACCATACAAATTTTGTCATTTTCGGATTCCTCACACCTGAAAACGTGTACAAAAAGTAAAAAAACCGAGGTTGAAAATTTTCATGATTACATAAGTTCCCCATACCTATAGTATGATGGGGAACTAAAATATTTGAAGACTTTAATATAGTATTATAAATATTTGAAAGGCAAATCTCATTGACAATAAAATTTGTAGTTTTCAAAGGCAGCCGTGCTTATTTGTTTATTAGGCTCTAAAATAATTATTTTCAATAATCTGACATTTATATACTATTATTTTTAATAACTGATTATCAATTATTTTTAATTTAAGAGATTATAAATGAACAGTTTTTGTAAAGTAGAATGGGACTGATACAAAGCAGATTAAGAGAATATTTCCGTAAACTGAGCAATCGGCATTACTTAAGCTTAATATAGCTGTAGTAAATTCCCTTTTCTTGAGGATGAGTGAAAACTGGAATTATCACATTCACTTGCATTTTATATAATTAGATTGAATAAATTAAGAAACAGTAAAAGTTGAAACTGAATGATTAACATAATTTTAAAAAATTATACTTAAGTGAAAAAAAAATTTTTTTTTTAATTATATAGTGAAAATGAAAAATCAGCTACAAAGAAATGTTATGTCCTACAGGACAAGAGTATGAAAAATAAATATTTACAGTATTAAAAGGATACTCTTATATGCAGCAACAAAATCATCATTTAACAGCCAATTCACAATTTTAGTAATGTCAGATTTTAAAGGGTGCCCAACACAAGCATATACATTTTCTTCATTTACTTTATCAAACGCTAAAGAAGCACACTAAAAGAAAAAAAATTATCTATAATCAAAATATTACAATAAATATAGCTATTATATGTACACAATATTACAAATCTCTTTTAAACAGCTCAATATTTAACCCCTTCCGCTCCAGGCTAGCTGTAGTGTAAATATGTGAAATACCAGATTATAATTTTGAAATAAGGTAATACATAACGAAGTAACAATGTGCATTTTGTTGTGAAGTAAATATATTTAATAAATGAAGGTAGTAGATAGAATCAGACATTATTCACAGTTTCAAATATCGGCAAAACACACAATATCGAGGAGCGAAAATTACACACAACCGCAGCCGCGAGAAACCACGAAACAACTGGTATAGCTAAAACTAATAGGTCACCGATACTACTAGCGCCATTTAGTTGTCAGTAATGAAAATACAATTTCAAAATACCATATGTCAAATAAAATAACTCTCTCTGGTACCACTACAACACTGGGCCTTTTGTATCATATACTTTCTTTGAACGTATGCACGTACGTCCATGGTATTAATGGCCATTAACACTAGGACGTACGCACGTACGTCCCTGGAGTGGAAGGGGTTAATAATAATTTTTTTTAAACTTTAAACACTGTTATTGTTAAAAACAGAAAAATTCACAGTTATTATGAATTAAACTTCCTTTTAGTAATTTCAATTATCCACATCTTGTAATCATCTCCATAAGTTTCATAAATCTATTAAATTTAGAACAATTACTATTGGCTGTAATACATACAATAATAACACTAATAAACTGCTACTTGATATTCTGAAACAAGTTTATAACATTACTTGTAAAAAAGAAAATAATTTTCACTGCCTTGAAAATAGCTACCAACTTATTAATTACATAAAAAAAAATCTCAAAACTGTTAATAATATTATATTGTCAGACTCTATCAAATTATAAATGATCTTTTTAATAAGTATAATGATCAAATTAAATATTATCCAATAACTTAAAAGCTGAAAATTTTAAAACTCTTCTTAATTTCATAATGCATGATAAATATTTCTTACATAATAAAGTGTCCCCCAAAAGTTTACAGACAACAGTTTTTTTTTTTTTTTTTTTTTTTTAATTTAAGAGCTAATTAAACGAGTAAGAAAGACAAAATAGATTCTGCAAATATGTACTGACATAATATAGTAGAGAGTCAAAAATCCACACAGCTCGGGACCAGAGGTTGTGCAGATTTTGGGGCCCATAAAAAATTATTTTCATTTTGATAAATAAAAGCAGAATATTATTCAAACTAAACACATACTAGTGAATAATAACACTGTATATTAAATTATTAGGTTCATAAGAATAATAATGAACACAAAAAAAATATATATATATATATATATATATATATATATATATATATATAAATAATAGATATCGTAATAAGATTAAATCATAAAATTCAGCTATTAATAGAACTAAGACAATAACAGCACACTAAAATATAGAACTGAATTTAACACAGAGGAAAGAATTACACAAAAAGTTGCAATGTAGATTAAGAACCAATGAGTTAGGATAGTAACTTAAAATACTTACGCCTACCAGAATGATAATAAAAATGACCATTAAGCTTATGAGAGTGAAAACGATTAATAAATAATAAATCACAGAAATATTTGGATGTAAATGCTTAAACGTAGAAACATACTTATCAAGGGGTGCATGCTTCATAAAGCTTAAAGAGCCGCAACGATTTCGTACAACGATATTGCTAATCATAGCAATTAATATCGTTACACACCCCGATCGATGCAGCAAAACCAAAAAGAATTAGAAATAATTGAAATATTAAATTAAAACAAAGATTAAAAAAAGATTAAATTTAATCTTAATGGAAACCAAAGTGAACACATGAATGAAGCAAAGCAACCACATGTATAACAATTAACTCTAACAGGAGAAAAGGATGATGCCAAAACTTAAATTGAAGTAAAATAAAATCTCGACAGATATCGATTAATCGAAGAAACTTCAGAGCATTTTCATTAAAGATAAATTACACAGAGTTAATATTAAATGATAATGTTAAAATAGATTTTATATCTAATTAATTTTAAAACTAGTAGAGTTGAATTAAATCGTACCATATTCATTAATAATATATCATTAAAGTTAAAGACAGAAGAATAAAATCATAAGACAGAGTGCAAGCGCCATCTATCGGTGAGCTATAATAACATTAAGTCAGTAAAATTATTTCAGGAGAAGAATCCAATGCAATAAGGGAAATTAAGATGTAGTGACTGAAAGATTAAGGTAATTAGAAGTATTGACTGCAAGATTAAGATAATTTTTAGCGCCATTTAAGTAATTAGAAGAATTGAACTTTTGTGATTAACCCAAAACTAAATAATCTTGAAATCATAGTATTAAATGTTAAGTTTTAATCAGACACAATTACAAGCAATAATGCCAAAGAGTACACATATAAGGATAAGCATTATAGGGCAGTCATTAATAATTAAAATTATAATTTAAAAGATTTTTTTTTTTTTTTCCAAATAATATAAGATCTTATTTTTGTTATGCATATAGATTGATTGTTCAAACTTAACAATGGAAGCCTCAAGTAGCCAGATGTACAAAATTAAATTTAAGGATAAAAGATTTCAGAATACATAGTATCAACCAGAAATATAAGCATGTAACTATGAGTAATCCCCCCCCACACTTTTTTTTTTTTTTTTTTTTTTTTATAATTAATTTTATTCAGCAACAAACCCACCCAACCAACCAGCCAAACAACACCACCCTACCTCCTTAATCAAACATCTGCCCACCCATCCACCAGTTTTTTTTTTTTTTTTTTTTTTTTTTTTTAAATTAAACCTTAGTAGTTTTTTTTTTTTTTTTTTGTTTTTTTTTGTTTTAGACAAAGACCCTTTATGATAAACAAGTGAATAAATAAATTTTTTAGGATAACCCATTTTTGTAGCAACATTAATTATGTGAGAGATATTTTTGTTTTTAAACCTAACAGAACAAAGATTATGTATACGAAAGAGGTGATTGAGTAGGATATTTTTGTAAACAGAGATATGAAGACAAGAAGTAAAGTGAGTAAATAAATTTACTTTGAAACTGAAATCTTGTCTTTTGTCATACAGATCAGTATAAATTTGACTACCATCAAGTTTGATTTTTAAATCCAAGAAATTTATACAGTTATTGTTGAGAAGATTATGAGTTAAGGTAAGGTGAGAAGGATATTCAAATTTAAATAAATTAGGGGAAAAATTATTGACATAAAAAATTATAATGTCATCAATGTATCGGTAAAAATAGACATTTTTAATACATAATCCCTGTTCATAATGGTAAAGGTATAAGTCAGCTAACATACTCGAGCTGCATCCTCCTTGTGGAATACCGACCTTTTGAATATAGATCTTATTACAGTGTAGAATGTAATTGTTATGAATAATAAAATTTAAAAGTGTCTTAAATGATGCTGCCGAAAAGCATTTTGGTAAAGAGATTTGACTTTTAAATTTTTCAAAAAGGTTAAAGATGATATGATGAAGATCCGTTAAATTAATATTATTAAACAGGTCAGCAAAATCATGTCATGATATCAGTCACATTATTCATAGGTAAGACATTGGCTTTAAGTTGATAACTATTTTTAAGGCAAAAGAAGTTTTTTGATCTACTGATTAAGTCATAGATTTGTTTGAGAATATCAAGGAGAATTTTGTTAGCGTTATTGTTGTAAGTATTACACCCTACAGTGACAGTTCTAAATTTAATAGGATTTTTGTGAAATTTAGGGATAAGTACAATATAAGGATATTTAAAATTATTATATGGTAGCTTTAGCAATTTATAAAAGCAGTGAATTTTGCGGTTATTGATTTTAAGATCATGATTTGTAAGATGAAAGTTAGTACTATTAGATATAGATGAACTGAGTAAAGAAAGATAATAATGTTTACATATTATAGCATAATTATTAGGAGATTTATCTACATAAGTAATAACAAAGTTTTGTTGCAATTCTTTGATAGATTTAAAGAGATTTGATTTATTGTAATGTGTGAGATTTGATTTTTGTTGAATTAATTCATCTTTAAGTTTTGAAATCACTAAAAATTTCCATTGATTGAAATATTCAATAGGTTTATTATAAGAGATGGAGAGTTTATAAATAAACAAATCAATATCATATGAAAACTGTTGTATAATCTGTGAAATATTAGTTTTTGAAGGGAGTCGATATTTAGTACCATATTCCATAAATTTCTTTAAATTAGAGTCATTAATAATATTAAGATCACCAGTGATAATATGTGCATGATCTCTGTCAACATATTTTACATAAGAGGGATGAGCACAACTACAAGTCACATGAGAAGATAAATTAGACTTAGAGACTGAATTATAGTTAAAAAGCAGTATATATAAGGAAAACAATAAATAAAAATGAAAAAAAATACTTGTCAAATTTAGATAAAATCTGTTCACACGTAGTTTACTTTAAACTACACTTGGACCTGCATGATTTATTTATTTATTGTAAATAGTAGTAACACAAATTTATTTTTCTAATAATTTTACCGATTCCTTCCTTACAAATTGAAAGCAAAATGCCTTCATCAGATAGCATTTAAAAAAATTAGTTTGTTATTATTTACCTGATTGATATCATCACTATAATAATCATTATTTTCTTTTGATGAATTTAATATACTGTCAATAATTTCATTATCAGCAACTTGATTCTTGCAGTCTTTCATATTATTATTATTATTATTATTATTATTATTGTAATTATAAAATACAAGCACAAAATCTGCATTCAAGATCTTTTTCAAAAATTTTGATTTGCAGTTTTGTACTTTGTGAATTTCATAGTTTGTATCTGACAAGCTGTGCGGATTTCGGGCTCTCTACTGTACAAATAATAAAATACTTAATGAACTTTAAACAGTCATAAATTTAATTTAAAAAAAAAATAATAATAATGTTGTCCTAAGAATATATAGACAACAGATGTTAAAAGCTGATTGAAGTATACTGATTTCAAATTTGCATATTCCAAGGTCATGTACTTGTGACGCTATAGTTTTCTGAGATAAAAGCGATGTCTTTCTTTTTTCGACTGATTGTAAAGATGCCTCGCAGTGTGCAGTTTTCGAAAAATGAAATTTTTCAAATTTATCGTTCGAAAGCTCATGGAATGAAAGTTGTAGACATTGCAAGAAAGATTGGACGCAGCAGGGCTGGTATTGACCAAATTCTGTGAAAAGGAGACAATTTTGAAACAAAATCATGTTCTGGGCCACCAAAGAAAACAACTGAACAGCAAGACAGAGATTTTCAGATTAATTTCAACCCAGAACCTGTTTATACAGTAAATTTCTAGAGAAGTGACTGTTCCAGTATCAAAATCGACAGTGCATCGATGGCTGCAGGTAAGTAAATTGCTTGCTTATCGAAAAATGCATTGTTCACCAAAGTTGACAAAACGGCATAAAGATGCTCGTGTTTAGTGGGCTCAAAATCATATGAATTGGACAGATAAAAGGTTGAGTGTTCTGTTTAGTTCTGAAAAGAAGTTCAATTTAGATGCCCCTGATGGTTGGGCATATTACTGGCACTATATCTGCAAGGAACCACAAACCTTTTTCATCAGACAACAAAGAGGGGGATCACTCATGGTGTGCGGTAGGGCTGGATGATGTCAGGAATTTAATATCATGATATATCATCATCCTCATATCACGATATTCTGATATATCAATATCCCGACAAATTCAAATAAAATATTATGGTTAATAAATCATTATAGTTATTAAATAAGGTATTAAATAATTATAGTTATTAAATTCTGTAAATTGACATATTTATAAAAATATAGGCAGAGAATTACAGAAAATATTTCAACACGTTGACTGTCAAGCTACGAAATAACTCATAGTTAAACTACAAGTAAACTCATAGTTTGGTAAACAATGTATTAAAATTTTCTAATGAAAAATTGTTTAATGCAAAGATCATTCAGTATAGCAAATATAAACACTACTTTCTACAGGTGGACTATCAGAATCATTTGTTTCACTGTATGTACGTATAACAGGAGTAGGAGTCAATAGCTTTTTTGAAGTGTACTCACCAAATTTTAATTGATGGTGCACTTTCAAATAAGAAAGTAAATTTGTATTTGAAAGTATTTGTAAAAATCCCTCCTTTTGAGCATACATATTTTTGGCAGAGTTTACAAATTGCCACATCAGTGTTAATAACAGTACCATGCTCATTGCAGGGTTGCACAAAAGAAATAGAACAAAAATAGTTGTTTTATAGCCTAGAAGCATTAAAATAGTTGCCTAAAAAGTAGCATAATGATCAAAATACTAGCTTAAATATCACACGCTAACAAACATTAAAGGATAAAACTCATACACATTTTCTTAATATTCAATTTAAGTATAGCATTAAAAAAATCGTCAAAATAAAATAGATTTAAGTAATAGAAATGTATTCAAATATTAGATTTTCTAAGTAATTCATAAAAATAGAAAAATATTATACAATGAATTCTCATTAAAATGGCCTCGTTTAAGATGGATTTCTCATTATTATGTACAAAATCAGATTCTCAAATTAATGTCTATAGAAATTACATGTAATATTCATAACTTTATATGTTGTTTGTTAAGATGGGCTTTCTTTATTGAAAGGGGGAGGAAGAAAAATAAACCTCAGAAAAACTCCCCAAATTCTTATTTATTTATTTAAACACGAAGAAGTGCAATAATTAAAGTTTCATTTCTTTCAATTGATGCTATAACACGACAGGAAATAACAGTGTTGATTTTTTAACTATTATCCTGAAAGAGAAGCAAGCAATAGGGCTGAACTATGGGTCATTAATTTGCTCCTACCTCCACTTCTCTTGAGGAGAGAGGAAACTTTTTTCTTTCCCTTTTTCAGACAGACTAAAAACTATTAGGTACTGTCACGTTTCCCTTCTTATATTGCATAAAGTTGTTTATGAACACAAGTAATATTGTAAAACAAGTACTACAATTAGAATAGGAATATATATTCATTATTTAATTGTTTTCACATACCATTTTTCCTGAGTTATAATTTTTAGCGAAGTAACATAAAAAGTTTGAGATAATATTCATTCATAGGGTTGCCACAAAAAAATTTAACAAAAATAGTTGCTTTAGTAGCCTAGAACAGGCCTGTCCAACCCAAAACACTAGGTGGGCCGCACCGTATATATGTATGCGATGTGTTAATATGTTCGTAAGTGTATGAATCATGTATGTACACTCATTGCCATAAAAATTTGCGCACCAAGAAATAATTATTGGACCTTAACAAAACTTGGCATGAAGGTACGTGCCAGTCAGATATGCAAATGATTAAAAATGCAGCATGATTGCACATCGCGCAATGACACCAGTGGGCGTTGAACTTTATTTTTCCTGGAGTATAAAACAGGTAAGCAGAGCTTGCTTGATGTGCATAGTCTGTTACAGAGGGATGCTTTTCAATAGAGATGCCGTTACGCCGCCATCGAAGACAATACAAACAGCTGTCAGAGTTCGAGAGGGGAAGAATCAACGGTGTGATGGAATACGGGTGATCAGCTTGGTGAGTAGCCAGCTACCTAGCCGTTCTCACTTTACTGTGAGGAGATGATGAACAGTGGACAAAAGAGAGGTTGTTTACACGGCGACTAGGCTCATGACGTGCTCGACAGATCAATGATCGAACAAACCGTCATATCATACAAAACATACGCATAGCGCCAACTGTCTCGTTGTCCGATATCTGGACATGCGCAACACCTATTCCTATACGATCTGTCTCTGTGTCTGTCCCATCGCAAGGTCCCTGGCTGAAAGGCATTTACTATCGTGACGCCCATTACATATGTTGCCAATAATACCCCTCTATCCTCCGTTTGGAGTGGTGTCGTGCTCGACGGGGTTGGATTGCAACCGAATGGAACCAGGTCGTCTTCAGCGACGAATTCAGATTCAATTTGGGCAGTGATGACAAATATGTACGTGTGTGGAGGCATCATGGTAAATGCCTCAATCCTGCCTTTGCTTTACAGCTGCACACCTCACCCATAGCTGATGTGATGGTACTGATATGGGATGACATTGCATACGATTGCACGGTCATCCCTAATATTGATCCACTGCACCATGACAGACCAGCATTACGTTCGTAACATCCTTCAGCCATAGGGGTTGTCACTTATGACAAGGCTACCAGGAGCCATTTTTCAACAAAACAATTCTCTGCCACACACAACAAGGGTGTCAAAGGATTACTTCCGTCACAATACCGCCCTTCCCTCGCCTGCTCGATATCAGATTTGTCACCAATTGAGCATATCTGGGATCACTTGGGATGGCAAGTTTGGCAGCCTACGAGTTTGGACGAATTAGAGATGTGTTTACAACAAATGTGGAACGTGATGCCGCAGGACATCATACGGAACTTGTATGCCACAATGCTTTCCCGTATCGCATCGTGCATTCACACTAGAGGTGGCCCAACAGGGTACTAAAACCTCCATTCTTTCGTAATTTTTCCTGTAATAAATGATAATTTCGCTTTGATTTTGTAATCATTTACTTATATCAACATTGCACTTACGTATGTAAAGTTTCGTTTAATTCTGACAACTCGTTCTTGGTGTGCAAACTTTTATGGCAATGAAAGTATATACTTTTTTCGGGGGGAGGGCAAGGTGAAGATTCGGAGCAGAATATTTTTTTTCATTCATAAATTAACAACATAATCGGAAAAAATTTATGACTATACATTAAGAAGTATAATAAAAAAAGAACAAATACTGGATCTAATAACAATTTCATTACAACAGTGGGATTTAGCTACCATAATCGTTGAAAGATATTTTTACTTCGAAAAGTGAGAAAGGATTTATTAATTTTTAAACTTTTAACAAAATTTGCCAAAATTTAAATATTGTTAAACTCTTTGCGGGCCGCACGAAACCACACGGAGGGCCGCATGCGGCCCGTGGGCGACCTAGAAGCATTAAAAGTTGCCTAAATAGTAGCATAATGACCAAAATACTACCTTAAGTATCACGTACTAACGAATATTAAAGGATAAAAACCATACGCATTTTCTTACTATTCAGTGTAAGTATATCATTAGAAAAAATCTTCAAAATAAAATAGTTTTAAGTAATAGAAATGTATTCAAAATTAGATTTTCTAAGTAATTCATAAAAATAGAAAATATTAAAAATATAAAAAAATGTACACCTAAGACAAAGTTGAATTAATTTATGAAATGCCAAATAACTAATTTTTGATATACATCTGCATTCTAAAAGAGGTAATAGAAAAAATAATCTGAAAAAAAGTTACCATTTTTTTTCAATGTATAAAAAATTTAATAATAACCATAAATAAATAATTTCTATTGAAAACATTAATTACTGAAAAACATGTCTGAAACATAGATTTAAATTAGTAAGAAAATTGTCATATAATTTTGTAAAAAGTATTTCATTAAATTTATTTTAAAAATTACTTTTAAGCTTTTTTGGACACTAATAATTACATCAAACATTGTTTTCTTTTATTAAAAACTTTATTTGTTTTTTTTGTTCATTAGCTTTTTTTTCAAATCTCTGCTGAAGGCTTTTTAAACATGTTCTGATGTAACCTAATATTCTGTATGTATTTAGCTTTAAAAAAGAACAATACTTAATCTCGCTGACAGCAAAGTTCATATTATTTTACAGAAAAATCTGTTTCCCCCATTACTCACCATCTAATGTATTTTTTTTTCTTTTTTTAATTCCATTTTCACATTCAGAAAATTCACAATCGTGGAATTTGTACTCGTTTGTTAAATTTTATTTATGAGTTAAAAAAGCAAACAAATAACTAACTGCATTTAAAAAAAAAATAACTAAGTGAAAAGTGAAAAGTCCATTTTCGAAAACGAGTGCTAATTTAACGATTGAGATTTTTATGAATGCGAAAACTTAATTTTAAAAAATACATTAGGCAATGAGGCATTGCGGAAACAAATTTCTGGAAACATGGACTTTGGCAGTCAAAAAGATTAAGTATTGTTCACTCTTAAGATATGTTTTATGTTTCCTTTGTTGTTTGTTTCCTTGTTGTATTATTCCTTTTCTGATTTACTTAAAAGAGCTTTCTTTTATAATTTTGTTACTGTTTCTTACATGAAATCAGGGTGAGAAAAAACATAACAGGTCACAGGAGTGTACTAGTAGTCAACTGTAACAAGCAAATTAGCCAGCTTAATAGCTGCATATGTCACGTCTGGTGAAATTTCTACATTTTCATTGGATATTTCACCTGGTTCAAGGTCAACATCAGGGCTATGCCATACTTTAAGGTGGTAAAAAAAAATAAAGGGTGAAAAGGTTAAGATATGGGACTGTTATAAAATGAATAGAAAATACTTCTTTCTGAAAGATATTCCTGATATTTCTGGAAGAATTTTGCAAAAGGTGAAAAATAGTCTCCCAATACAGTAGAGTCTCGAAAGTTTGAGTCTCAGAAGTCCGAGGTTCCGCTTAATTCGAGGTGCCAAATTTTCCCCCTAGCAACCAAAAGCTCTTCCCATTTCCTCTCGCAACCGAAAGAATGCAGGTCTTATTTTTCGTTTCTTCCTGGAAAGAATTTCAGTAACCCACCACCTTTTGTTCTCTTTGTTTTTGAAGGTGGCTAGGTAGGGGTTGGTTTGAAAGGAATTTTCAAACCAGATCTACAAGAGTTTTATTCTTCCAAGTTCAATTGTACTAGTAGCTTAGATGCTAGTTAGGGACTAGCTGTGTTGTTAGTTTCTCTGTTGCTCATTTAAATTCAATACACGTGCTTGATCCTTATCATTTTGGAAACTTATTGCTGTTGAAAGTGTTGCGTTAAGGTGCCTGCTGCGAAAATGAGTGGAAAAAATAAGAGAAAATTTGTATCTATGATAACTAAATTGAACGCTATAAAAAGATTAGATGCAGGTGAAACAATAAAAAGTGTTGCTACCGATTTGGGTGTTTGAGAGGTAACAGTTGGTGACTGGCGCCGCAATCGAATAAAAATTGAGCAGTTTTGTTCACAGAAGTGCAATGAGACTCCAGGAGAAAAAAAGAAAATCTATGAGAACATCAGACTATGAAAAAACTAGCAAGGTTTTATTTCTTTGGTTTACTCAACAGCGTAGCAAAGGTACTCCTATAAGTGGCCCTATTCTTCAGGAAAAAGCTGTGTTTTTCAGAAATCAGTTCAAAGAAGGAGAAGAAGATTTCGCAGCAAGCATTGGTTGGTTAGACCGTTGGAAAAAACGATATGGTGTACGTCAACTAAATATTTGCGGTGAAATACTCTCGGCAGATACGTCAGTTGTGCAGGCATTTCAAAAACGGATTGAAGACATTATATTGACGGAAAAGCTCACACCTGACCAGTTATATAACTGTGACGAAACAGGTTTGAACTTTAAGATGTTGCCCTCAAAATCCCTTGCTTCAAAAGAGGAAAATTCAGCTCCAGGTCACAAAAAACGGAAGGAACGATTAACCATTTTAGCATGCGCCAATGCATCTGGAAATCATAAAATGAAACTGACTGTGATTGGGAAATCTGCCAAACCTAGAACATTAAAAAACATCACTGAAGAAGCCTTACCAGTACATTACACAAATCAGAAAAGTGCATGGATGAATCGAGAAATTTTCAAACAATGGTTTCTAGAACATTTTGTTCCAGAAACACGGAAGGCATTGAGAAAAAAAAATTTGCCTTGCAAAGCAATTTTGTTTTTAGATAACGCTCCATCTCATCCGGACGATGATGAGCTACGTTGTGGTGAAATCCGTGCTATATTTTTTCCTGCCAATGTTACAAGTTTGATTCAGCCAATGGATCAGGGCGTATTGGAAAATTTAAAGAAAAAATATCGACGCCGTTTGTTACAACATTTAGTTCAGTCTGATGATGAAAGTGTTGCGGATGTTTTGAGGAATGTAAGTATGAGAGATGTTGTCTACTGGATAGCAGATTCTTGGGAAGAAGTTCAACCTACGACAGTAATTAAATCGTGGACTAAGTTTCTACCTGAATTGGTTACGCCTATTGAGAAAATTAATGATGATGATAGTGAAACAATTGTTTTGAAAGATTTGGTGAAGGAATTACCAGGCTGCGAAAACTCTAATGCAGTTGATCTAAATGAATGGCTAAATAGTGACGACAAGCTGGAAATAACAGACTCAAATATTATATAAATGATGGAAGATGAGGAAGAATATGAAACAGAAGAAAACGACTCTCCGTTATCAGAAAAAAAAAATCTCATAGTGAAGGTTCTGCAGCCTTAGAACTAACCTTAAAATATGTAGAACAGCAAACTGAAGCCACCCCTGCAGATGTTTTGCTTTTGAAGCGTTGGCTGACTATCGCATCAACAAAGAGAAGTAATATACTGAAGCAACAAAAAATTAACAATTTTTTTAAATTGTAAAGAATCTTTTACGTCATTATACTAAAGAATAAAGGATTTTAAGGTAATATGTTCATTTTATTTAATTTCATTTGTAGTTGTTAAAATTTTTCTACTTTATAGGAAAATCCGAGTTTTCAGTAATCCGAGGTAGTGTCAGCCCCAATTGCCTCGGATTTTCGAGACTCTACTGTAGTTGCCTTTTTGTGAAAATAGTTGCTTTTTTAAGCTTTGTAGGCCAAAAAAGTAGCCATAGTCTCCTCAGGCTGAAAATAGTTGCCTTTTAGTAGCCTGTGGTAGCCCTGTCATTGGCAGGTACCCCAAAAGTAGACCAAACCTGACTTTTAGTTTTTGATTTAGATACCAAATGATGATATTCCAAAGAATCAATAGTATGCCTCGTTGTCATTTTAAAAATTAAAGATTTTAGATTAATAAATACCAAAAAAAATAAGTATATATTTAAATATTGATAATTTTAAAAGAATTTCACCAAAAATAGACCATAAATACCAATTAGTTTGTAGAAATTTTCGATCGTTAATCTAGTTTTAATATATTCATTTATGATCCAATCATTAATTAGCATCATGAATTATGCATATCACTAAAAAATATTTTTTTAAATAATTATATAGAACAAAGAATTTTTTTTTTATAAATTTCATTTATAAAATAAATTTAGACAAGATTAATTAATTAACATCGGAAATATACCATAAATTATATACATGTAAACCTTTTAGTTCCCCATCATACTATAGGTATGGGGAATTTAGGTAATCGTGAAAAATTTCAACCTCGGTTTTTTGGCTTTTTTTTTTTTTTACGTTTTCAGGTGTGAGGAATCCGAAAATGACAAAATTTGTATGGTGTCTGTCTGTAGGGTGTCTGTTAGTGTGTTAGTTTGTTAGTCTGTTTACACAATACCTCACGAACAAATGATCACAGAGAGGTCAGATCAGTTTTAAAATATTACTTTCGATACTGGCAAGAACCCTATTCATTTGCAACATTCAAATTAAAAAACTTCGTGAGTTATTAGAAATTTATGATTTTCTTAACATAAGAGAATAGGACAAAAATTCACTTAAACGTGCATTAAACGGAAACTTTTTACTGTAAAAATGTCAGACCAGTTTTAACATATCAGTTTTGATGCCGGAATGAACATCAGTAACAATAAATATGCTACTTTGAAAATTTCGCAAGTTATTGGAAATTTACGAATTTTTTAACATGGCAGTATAGGGCAAAATTTCACATAAATGCCAATTTTGAGATATACTTTCATCGTAAAGATGTCAGACTACTTTTGAAATATTATTTAGGAAACTGGCATGAATATTAATGACTATGAATTTTCCAATATAAAAATTTCATAAGTTATTGGAAATTTACGAATTTCTTAACATGGCAGAATAGAGCAAAATTTCACATAAGCGTCAATCTTGAGGGATATTTTCATCGTAACGATGTCAAACCACTTTCAAAATATTATTTAGGATACTGGCATCAATATCATGGACTATGATTTTTTCAATTTAAAAAATTCGTAAGTTATTTGGAATTTACGATTTACTTAACACATCAGAATAAGGCAAAATTGAGCATAAACTTCCATTGATTTAGAGGATCGTAAATACATTAGACAACTTCAAAATTACATTTATATTTTTTTGAACATGATTAAATACAAATATTCTAATAGAAGAATTTCGTAAATTATTCGTAATTTACGATTTTATCAACATTGCGATATTGTAAATTTTTCATATAAATATGAATTTTGAGGATTATTGCATTGGAAATAGTAGCATGAAAACTAAACAACGGAATTGACCCTGATAAATTAAATTAATAGATTAGAATTAGATAAATATATTGAAGTGAATGGTAGACAGCCTATTAGGCGGGGATTTCATTCTGTCACTGTATCAAGCTTTGGTCAAATTCATTTCTTTTAACATGATTATAATATGTCTCGCACTAGAAATTTATGAGAGCATAAATATGATGGGGAACTGAGCAGAGTCCACCTATGCCAACTAGTTTTTTAATATTTTTAGAAGAAAAAAGAAAAAAAAAAAAACTATTACAGATACAAAATAAACTTTAATTAATTTACTCTCTTTAATCTTTATTTAAGATTCATTATAGCTCAATACTTATTCATTTATTTATTAATATCGAAAAATCGGCAATCTGAGTCTTCCCACCAATTATAATAATCAAATTATGAGTCCAATCAAACAATAAAAATTTAACATGCTTGTTCCCCACCATCCCGTAATATTCAATCACGATCTCCAGCGATCGTCATCTTCAGTAATATGAGTAAACAAAGAGTTGAGTGTTTTTCGGCTATTCTGCGCAAGCGTGATGTTTTTGATTACATTCATGAATATTGTCCGCACCGCTGTGAGTGAGTGAATGTGAGTATGAGTTTATTCTAATAATGGAATCATAAATCAACTATATGATTACGATGATAAAGCATATTGCTGATTGTCACTCGTTTCACTCATGAGTAGAAAGGATGATTGGGCACTTTGATATTTCGATTTTTTTCTTTGTGAGATTTACTTCATTGACATACATTAGTAGTACAAAAATTTTCAACAAATCACTGAATAAGTAAAAAACAACATAAAAAGAAAAAAAAAGTATTTTTGCAAAATTTTGTAAATTGATTCTAGAGTAATAAACTAAAACAGAATATAATATATATCTCAAAACAAACTATGATTTCTTTTTCTAGACCTGCAAGACATTAAGAACATTTCTCACTGAAGAAATTGAACTTTCTTTCTACAGGGGTGATTGTGACTCAAAGGTTAAAACTAGGGGTGGGAATCGATTAAGAGTTTTAACTGGGTTAATCGTAGTTCATTAATCGATTAATCGGATTTTTAATTGGTTTTCATTTTTCTCTTTATAATTTTATTTCAATGATGAATAAAACTCTCATATTGTGTATTATTCATAAGTTTGATTGAGAATTTTTTTTTTTTTTTTCAAATTAATTATATCTGTTTTATAGCTGAAATTTAAATAAATTTTCAGAGCAATAATTGGCGATTTTAAGTGTTAATTTTATATAAATATTTTCACTTATTCATTTTTTTTAATATAAATTAATTTTTCAATTAATTTTGAAAGAAACATTAAATGAAATTACACATATTTTAGTTTTATACTTGTAGACCTTGTCCATCTCGCTAGTCACTATTTTTAAATGAATTCTCAAAATTCCATATCATTATCTTAAAAATCTCAGATTCTTATATTTTGGTTCTACTTTGTCACTTTGAACTAGGAAACAGAATGCTATTTTCTGTTTCTACTTCAATAGTTACTATCAGCAATTCTAAACAGACATTAAATGCTTGAAGATATTCTGAAACTCTGTTGATATGTCCCCCATCACAAGGATAGTGGAAATCTCAATTCCTTCTTTTCGTTTTTTTTTTTAAGCATTTCTATTTTTTGAAAGCTTCTTGTTTCTGAGAATACTATTACCCTAGCCAATACTTTCTGTAGAAGGCTACAGACAAGTGGTGTTGCTCCAGCATGCACATGGAGCGGCATTTTGTTTAATAACTATCCTCTCCCTTTTCTTTATCAACAAAAGTGCAACAACTTCTTTTGAGAGGTTTATTTATATTTATTTTTATTTATTTATTTATTTCATTTTTTATTTTTTGCTTTTTCATTATTTGATGGATGTTTCTTAGAATGTTTGTTAGCAAAATATGCGAAAAAATATTTGCAGAACAGCATTTTTAATTTAATTCGTAGTTTGAAAATTTTAATCGGATTTTGAAAAATTTTAATCGAATTAATCGATCCGATTAACTCAATTAAAAAAATTGATCGGTACTAAGCATTGATCGATTAACCGAACCGATTAATCGACACAGCCCTAGTTAAAACCCTGAAAATTATAACATCAAATTAGAAAAGACCCAAAATATTAAATAATACTCTATACTACTAACTATTTAGGCCAGAAGCCCTAAATCCCTTTACATTTCATTCACATATCACCTAGATAACAAATAAACAACCAATAAAAGCAAAAAATAACTTTATAGGAAATATGAAAATACAGATGGGTTAGAGTAAAAACCCTGAAATCAGGTGTAAACACTGAACACAAACACCCCTGCTTTCAAAAAATAAAACTTTTCTTTGTGGGATTTACTTCAGTGACATACATTAGTACACAAATTTTTAGCTAATCACTGATTAAGTAAAAAACAACAGTATAAAAAAATAAAAAAGTATTTTTGCAAAATTTTGTAAATTAATTCTAGAGCAATAAGCTAAAACAGAATATAATACATATCTCAAAACAAACTAGGATTTTTTCATCAAGAAATTGAACTTTCCTTTGTGAGATTTACTTCAGTGACATACATTAGTATAAAAATTTGTAACCAAATACGGAATAAGTAAAAAACAACAGCGTTAAAAAAAAGTATTTTTGCAAAATTTTGTAAAGTAATTCTAGAGTAATACACTAAAACAGAATATAATACATCTCTCAAAACAAACTATGATTTTTTTTTTCTAAGCAATTACAATATAAATAAATAAAAATATAGACCTGCAGGACATTAAGAACTTTTCTCATGTCACCTTGAGCTAAATCCATGAGAGCTTTTTTGCCATCTTCAGTAACATTCAACCTTTTAAAATAAATAAAATAAACTTATAAAATGCTGAAAAAGTAAAAATGACATATGCATATATATATATATATATATATAATGGATTAATTACTGAATAAGAGAGAGATGGCAGTTGCTAGACACAAGGATGACTAAGATTTCTTTCAGGAAACATCTTTATTGCTTCATTATTGCTAAGTCGAGACAGGGTAAGGCGAATGGAGTCTTAATCAGACACTCTGCCAATCCATGGGCTGCTGAAGCGGTGCCCCGGGCTGCAGAATCTGTTGGGGAGGCCTGTAGCACCTACGTAATTTCAGGAGCGACCAACGATACGTTTATTAGCACTAGAAAAGAGTGGCAAGAAGTGTCCGTTTGTTTAATGTTCGGACTTATATACCAAATTTTCTGAGCTGCTGATTGGTTCTTTAGATCATCTGGGCTCTTAAAAGGAATTTCTGGGATTAATTAATATGCAACTCAATGCCGCGAAAGTTGCAGATTGCGTTAACGTCAGCGAATTTCGACTTATAATTTTGTTCCTTTTCTGATTTCTGAGACTAGCGATTTTTACACATTTAATTTCGTTTTTTTACTAATTTAATTTTTTTTTTTTTTTTTTTATCCCTTTCATATCCCCCTCCCAAGCGAGATCCTCCGGGTTTGCCAGCAAAGCCCTGGGAGCTCACCTGGAGGTAGACGATATTCCAGGTGATATGGAACTAATAATTTTGATTTACTCAATTTTATTTTAATTATTCATTTAATTTAATTTTCTTTTTTTCTATTTCTTGATTTATTTACTTAGGATTGGTTGATTTTAGTTTAATTATTTTTTTTACTAATTTTAATCCTACCATGACTCCATTGCCTTGGGAATATACAGAGGGTTTACAAGATTAACAATAAGTTTGCTGACGAATAAACATATTATGCACATTTTAACTTTCTAGATTAATTGATGATATATATAAAATATTCAATAAAGTATTATAACTATAACATATAAAATAAAATAGATATTTAAAAAAGTTCTTGGCCAAATGTCTTTGAAAACATTTTCATTCAGACATTGTATAAAAAAAAATAACAGCAACAGTTTATGTGTTTTTCTTTGCTTTATAATTGTCCACAAATGTTCTTATATGACAGAGTTTCTTGAGAACCTCATACATGTGGGAGGTTTTTAATGAAGTATATAGTCTTTATAATCACCATAATCTTTAAGCAAAATTTCACTATACACACATTTTTTTTTTTTTTCATTTATTTAAAGTAATAATTAAAAGTTGATAACACAAAAATGATAATTTATGCAAATAATACGTATTTAAGACATAAACAATGTTATAATATACTATACTCAATTCTGAAACAATAATAATATGGATATTAGAAATAATACTGACACTTAAAATTATATACTAATACTTGATAATAGCAATACTAAAAAAAAATTACTCAACACAATATGTAGCTTCTCTAAATTGCTTTAGATAATCACTTCCTTCAAATTATTATAATGATACAAAACATTAAAAAGTGTTTGCTCAAAAAATTATATTAATGGGTGCAGAGACTCGTGAAACTCTGTGAGAACTCGTCAACCAAAAAAGTAATATCTGTAAAAAGTAAAAAGTGGTTCTTTGACAAGTTTCATCAGAGAAGGGAGCACACTTGTTGTCTTATGCTCTTCGGGGGTCTCCAATCAGGCGAAGTCCAGAAAAACATGAGTAAACAAGGGCCTAAATGAAAAGGGGGTAAGGAGCAGAGGATCCTCATTTCATAAATTCGTCTACTAATATTTGTAAATCAATTAATATTTGTAAAAATAAAAAGAGTTAGGGGGCACACCAGGGCCACAGAGCGAAAGAATGGAAGCTATATCTCCCGGCATCTCTCCGAATTCTCCGACTTAGTTAGGATTCTCATCCAATGCATAATGGGACGATTTGAAAGCAAAAAATAAAAAAATTATTCAGGGTGACTCCCGACTGTCAAAGGGGGTTATTCATGACATAGTTTAAAAATTTGAGGATTTTATAATATCTTAGTTTAGATGAATGCACAATGTCAGACTGTCTCTTAAAATGAGGATTTGGTCTATCAATTTCACAATTTACCTCAGATAACTGTTTTAAAATGGTATAGGGTCCTGAGTATGGAGCAGTTAATTCACGTGTAATAGGATATTGAAATTCTTCATATAATATTTCATCACCAACTTTAAATTTAGCAGGGAGAAATCGAGCGTCATACCTTACTTTATTTTTGTTATGATATTCAATTGTATGTTCTTTTGCATATTTTCTCGCTTCATCAACCTTTGGATAATAATTGTTATTAGGAATTAAAGGATCATAGGGTAAATTTACAAACAGTAGATAACTAGGTGAAAATTTTGTAACAGAATGACGGGTAGCATTATACTGGCTTAAGACCTCCTCTAGTAATTTTGTCCAAGGTACTTTAGATGAAGCAGAATTTACTTTACACTTTAATCTAGTTACCATAGTTTGGTTGAGATATTCAATTTTTCCGTTTGTCTCAGGATGATGACTGCTAGTTAAAATGTGTTTAACATTGTAATGTAAGAACTTCTTAAAACGTGATGAAGTAAAGGCAGCATTTCTATCAGTTAGCAATTTTTCAGGTACTTGAATTTGGAAAATCTGTTTTAAAAAGTTGGTACAAGCTTCAGTTGTCACACTTTTGGATGGAAAACCCTACATATAATGTGTTGAATGGTCATCGACCAAATACAAGTATTTTTTAGTTGAGTTGTAATAATTAAATCCACCAACAGTGTCTAGCGACAAACATTCAAATGGTTTATCTGTTAGAGATACCTGCTCCAATAAGCCAAATCTTTTTTGTTTGCATTTTTTTTATTACTTGGCAGGTATGGCAGTGTTTAAGAAAATTCTTTATATCTTTATTATATTTATGAAAGGCCAATAATATTGTGGAGTGATTAAATTGATCATTTTTTCAATCCCAGGGTGTCCGAATTGTGTGTGGGCTTTATTTAACAATGTTAATCTTAGTGACATTGACATAGGAACGATAATCTTATACAAACTTTTCTTTTTTGTTACTATGAGATCGTTTACTTCAACATATTTTTTACTATTGACTATTGTGTTTTCTTCTTTTTGCAAACATTTCAGATCATTTAAGTCAAGGAGATGTACCTGGTGAGATATATGTTGTATCACAGGTAATCTAGACAGCATATCGGCTTCTACATTAGTGGTTCCTTTCTGATATTTTATTTCATAGTCAAACATACCAAGTTTAAGTGACCAGCGGAAAAGATGTCCTCTAAGATTTTTAAAATTTTTAAGCCAAGTTAATGCCACATGATCAATATAAATGAAAAATTTTTGACCATGTAAATAATGAAAAAATTTATCTAAAGAATCTATGATGGCAAAACATTCTAATTCAGTTATAGCATAATTTTTTTCATAGTCTTTTAAATTTCGCGAATGGTAAGCTATTGGATGTAATTTTCCTTTCTCATCTGGCTGTTTGATTACACAACCAACTTCGTGACTTGAAGCATCTACAAATAAGTGGCAAAGCTTCTTGGGATCATACAAATTTAAAATAGGTTTTTTAATTAAGGCATTTTTCAATTTTTGAAATGAATTTTCGCATTTATCATTCCATACATAGGGAACATTTTTGAGTAAATTATTTAAGGGTATCGAATTTTAGCATAATTGGATATAAATTTATTATAGACATTTACAGATCCCAGGAACCTCTGTAACACTTTAATATTAGTGAGACGCTTTAATTTTTTAATAGTTTCAATATTAGTATTATCAGGTGTAATTGTGCCATTAGAAACTTCATAACCTAAGAAATTTATTTTAGATTTTACAAAATTACATTTAGATAACTTTAACTTTTCATTCACACAAAATTTAAATATGGTTTCAAAATGCTTTAAATGTTGCTCTTCTGTTTCAGAAAAAATGATGTCATGAAAATAATTACAAGCAAAATCAATTTTATATTTATGTAAGATTCTTCTAATAGTGCGATTACATATTGCAGGTGCATTTTTGAGACCAAAGGGTAATACGAGTCATTCATACAATCTAAATGTGGTGGCAAATGTCAATTTTTCTGTATCTTTTGGGTGAATAGGTATATGCCAATATCCACTGGCTAAATCCAATGTGGAAAAAATTTTTGCCTGAGCCAATTTATCTAGAAGAGTATCAATTCTGGGTAATGGTTCTGCGTCTGTTTTAGTTATAGAATTTAACTTACGAAAGTCGACACAGAGTCGTGTCTTCTTCCCTTCTTTTCGTTTATACACCAATGTTACAGGGGATGAATATGGAGAATGGCTCTCTTCGATGATTTTAGCTTGTAATAAATTTTGTATTTGATCTTTAATTTCAGTTTCCTCTTTCGGAGAGGTGTGGTATGCTCTAAGGGAAACAGGTAGGTTTGATGTTAGGTGGATTTTTTGAGGTTCCATTATGATACGACCAACATCATATTTAGAGTTTGCGAAAATTTTCTCAAATTTATTTAGCAAGGTAGGTAAATCATTATTTTCAGATGACAATACAGTAGGTCTAGACGAGCTTTGTACAACACTCGGTGAATGGTGCACCTAGTTCACAGCGTGTGTATTAACTCTGGAATTAGTACCGACTTTATGTTCAAAAATATGCAAAGACTGAAAATGATGATTCACCTGATTTATTACTGGGAAATTTTTAGCATTCTGAGTTACTGAAAAATTTACTAAATTAAGATTCAATTTAAATAATGCACAGTGAGGTAAACTGATAAGAAGATATGGTAAAAATACTGATTAAAAATAACATAAAGTTCTATATTTCCTCTAACGTTACCAATCCTTAGAGAGATTTCACATTTTTCTTTAATTTGAATTATTCCATGAGTTTGTCTAGCTGTTATGGGTTCATCAATGGGAGTCTTTTTTAATTTTAACTTCTTTACTAAAGTACATGAAATAATAGAAATTGAATTTCCCGTATTGAGGAGACAAGACAGGTTTTTGTCAGGGAGAGTACTCAAGTTAGCTGATTGACATGTTTTTCGCGATTGCTGTTAGAGTTGTTTTTGTATAAGGTGTCCGGACACTAGTAATTGTCAACAGCCACTCGATGTATCCTCACTGCTCATTTCCTAGCTGACTGCCTCTTCAGGGCGGTTAACACTTCTATTTGAGTTTTGAGGGAGAGATGCTCTAGGCATTGAAAAATTATTACACTGTTCAAATTTAAAAGGACAGGTTCGCTCCCAGTGGTAGGCATTAGTAATTCCTTGATTTAAGCAAAGACGACAAGGGGATGGAGGCAGCCTCTCTTGGAAATGTACATTATTTGAGATACGATTTGGTCTGAATGTTCGTGGGTTGCTAGGATTATGAGCTGCATATGCTTGTTGAGGTTGGTCGTGATAGGGGTATCTATAAGTCCAGGGTCAAATTATAGGGGTAGACAAATATTCAGGTCTAGGCCAACATTTCTAATACAAGGTGATTGAATATGATATAATAAAGTACACACGCATACCCAAAGAAAAGAACATACACAAACAAGTGTCTGATTAACACAGTCCCGGTCCCTAAGTAGCAAAGGGCCCTAACACTGGTCCTGAAAATGACATTTTGCCTCTAAAAATGACAGAAATGATATCAAAAAATGCAAAATTCTGTCATTTTAGTTTCATATACAGGTATATATATTTATTTTTGCTGATTGATGCACTATACAAATGGTGGTGGTGGGGGGGGTCCACAAAAGTATGTTTACCCCGGGCCTCACACAAAGTTAATCAGGCCCTACAGAAACAAACCCTGATTAACTTCATGCGAGGCCTGGGGCACTCATAGTTTCGTGAGTCCGTCTCCTCCTTGCACTGTGCACCAATAAACACTGATACATATAGTGTAACCACGTTTCCTATGCCTAGCAGTGAAGACGAGTCGAAAATCTTGGAGGGTTTCCAAGTTGACCAACAGGTTTAAATTTAGTAAACATCCAGTCATTCAGTATTCCTTTATCGCTTATTTTCTCTCAACGAAAAGCTTGTCTCCCCTATTTTACTAGTGGACTCGTTGAATCTGCACTTGCGCAGAGGCTTCCATGGTCGCAAGAAATGTAGTTAAAGAGTATATACCTGTTTAATGATGAGTAATATGGCAGAATTTGCATTATATGATACCATTTTTAGGGCATAAAAGGCTAAATGGCATTTTCAGGGCGACATATATAGCCCCCTGCTATTCAGGTCACTTGACTTGCATGCCCCAGTTTTAATCAGACCTTGCACACAAATCTTTCTTCTATATTTTCCTATACAAATTCACTCAATATGAATCATTTTATAAAAACCTTTATTTATTAAAATTAATTTCCATGATGAATGCAGATTATTTGTTTTTAATAGAAATGTAACACTTAATTGTCCAAAGAAAGTCAATTTTATGTTCATAACGATACCTTTAAAGATGTTTTTTTACCCCCTTTTTGTTTTGTTAAAAATAAAAAAAGTGGAAAATTTAGATTCAAATTATCATAGATCAATAGTTCACCTATTCATTTTAAAGATATTGACGAGTTCTTTTAAAAGATACCCATATAGAATATTTTGCTTTGCCTCTGTATTTCTCTGTCTTTCCAATGATTACTCCTCCCTCTTCTTTTTAAAGTTATACTCAAAAAAAAAAAAAAAACCTGCTGAATAATGGACAAATTTTTGACATATTTATTGAGCCGTGGCCCAGTGGGCGTTGCCTTCAGAGCCTAAAATTTTGTTTACATTACAAACAATTTTAATTTAATTATGCAAAAATGCTCTAAAAAATAGCACTTCATGAGGATTTTACTTCCAATAGCAAAACAAAAAGTTTTACATAGGTAGAACTTTGTTTAAATATGCACTTTTGATCAAAAATATAGAAAAATTTACGGCTTCTTTTAATGGTAAAAACCACGACCCCCCCCCCCCCATAGGCATTCACTGATTTCTATATAAAACTATTAAAACATGTTATTTCGATATTTTTCTTTAAAAAATAGTTCACTATTGTATTTTTCTATTTATCCTAAATTATCCACTAGTACCATTGATATTTTCGATGAATTTGCTGACCTCTATAATTTACCGCCCTGGGCCTGTATAGCCCTTCCCTAAATCTGCCACCACATTCAGATAGTTTTTGATTTCCAAATTTTAACTTTTTAATTATATATTTCCTGTTTGTTTTTTTTCTTTTCTCATTTTTTTAAATTTTATTCAGACTATGTGCTTTTTCATTTCAGTTATCTGTGTTTCTTAGCAATTGTTATCACAGTATTTATTTTTTCTATTTAAACAGTATTTCATGTTGCTTGAACAAAAGCCACATATGTTTAAAAATTTAAAAATTAGTTTTAAAAATGGCTTTTTATGAGTAAATAAAATAATAAATGCATAAATAAATTTATAAAATTTATTCAGTTTGAATTTATTATTTATATAAAATTATTCATTACTTAAATTTATTGTAACCACTTTATTTTTTTTTACTGTTGCCTCGAATTTAGATAAATATTTTGAACATAATTTGGTGGTTTATTACAGGGGCAATGAACGAAACCTGCCAAATTGCAAAGCTACAGATGTAAAACAGAAAGGTTACCATAAATTCAAACTGAATAAATTTATAAGTATCTACCTTTAATTAAAAACAAAACATAAGCTAAAATGAATGCTTTATGTATGATTCATTAAATGCACCAAACAGTGCAGTATTCATTTGTTCATGAATTATTGCCATGACTACAAGCAGAAAAATAAATAAAATACTAAAAAGGAAAAATACAAGCAATTGAAAAAAAAAAAAAAAAAAAAAAAATCAGATATACGTTTTTGTAATATAAATTCAAACATAATTAAAACAGCATTTAGTAATAAAATAAATGTATCTTCCAGGAACACTATTCCACAGATAAATTAATTATACTTGCTTTTCAGTTTTAATAACATATTCTAATCTTGGAAGAATCTGCTTATTCGTTAGAGGCCCAAATCGAAATCTTGTGCATCGGGACTGGATGGCAGGAGTTATTTTTGAAAGATAATTGCATATTAGACAAAACCTTGTATTTTCGGTAAATTTTTCAATAACTATAAAATGTATAAGAACATTTCATTAACTATCAATGTACAATAATAATAAGATTTTAATCACAGTACATGTAAATTTCACATTATACCTCTTCTGAGAGCATTTTGAGCATCACTTGTCATAGCATCAGCTTCATCTAATATAATCAGCTTATATCCTGATCTGATTAAAAACACATAAAGAAAAATTTATATTTAATTAAATTTATGCCATGTACTAATGAAAATTGTTACTTTTCATGATTGAGAATAGGATAAGAAAAGTCACTGATGAAATATTACATTTGATATATGGACGGCTCATTGTAAAAAGTGGAGTAACTGCATATTTTTTAAATATATATATTTTTGCTTAATTGTATTACAATTTGTCACATCTTTCATTATAAAAAAGAAAAAACTTGAATAATTGCATTAAAATCCCATAGATGGCATTACGTGTTTTTCTCAGAAAACTAAAACTTCTAAATATTCATTATAAAAATGAAGTTTCTAGGTTACTACAAATTATTTTTAATATAATTTATAAATTCTTATAACTATGATTTGTGAATCTTGACTTTTTTTCCTATGCATAAATATGAAAAAAACTCGTTATTTCAAAATCAATTTTCAAGGAGATAATTCACTTTTACAGTGAACGACCCATATTATCCTTGGTGTTATATATTACAGATTATTACACATTAAACTCTCATGATAACTTCAGGGGTGGCGTCAGAAGGGGGGCCGGGGGGGCACAGGCCCCCCCGTCGGGGAGTTCGTGCCCCCCCATCGGGGAAGATTCTCAAAATCTGTCGGGGAAAAATACTCTTTTTTTCCCCTTTGTTCAGCAACAAAATATTTTTTCCTTTTCATTATTCGGAGTTCGTCTTTCTAGAGAAGTTCTTTTTTTTTTTTTTTCAGAAAAACTAATGGCATGCAACTGCGATGGCTTTGCTAGCATTGATATACTATGTATTCCTCTTCTATGTCAGTTGGTGGGAACGACAATAGGAAAGTTAAAGCAGAGAGTATTATTACAAGGATTGACCCATTCCTTATCTATTCCTTATCTTCTAAAATCACACTTGGGATGCGCTTGTGTGAAAAAGTCGCTTTTTTATTGCCTATTATCCAGCTCTCTTTGAAATGGACAAAAAGCATGTAGGCTATGTTTGTTTCCATTTCCCTTTTCATCTGTGAACAGCAATTAAAAGGATTCTAACTAGACCACACACACACGCTTTTTTTTTTTTTTTTTTTTTCTTCCTTGGAAATTTTTAAGAATAAGATATCTCTTTAAAAAGTACATCGGAAAAAACAATCTTAATTTTTTCCCCCTTAATAAGAACAAAAAAGAAAGAAACTTCATTAACATAGATCACGAAAATATAATTTTCATATTGATTCAAGTCACATTTCCTTTAATTCTACTAATTCTTATTCAGGATACTGTTTTCAAATATTGTGTGTTCATGTCGGCTGTAGGTGTAGGGAGAATCATACATCCAAAGAAAATATCTAAAAAATAAGATGAAAATGTGTCGCTTTTGCTTTAGAACTTAAAGACAGCTTTAACAATGAGAAATGAAATAAGTAAAATAATTGAGACCTTTTTAATAAGATTTGTTTTTTGCATTCTATTTCTAAAGAGAAAATTCTTTTAACTATTTGTGAAATTTTATAATTATAATTTGTTTGATATCTGTCAAATTCAAAGCATTAAAATATTTCCGTGTAATCGTTTTAATAATTATATGTAATTAAAATTGTTATATTTATTTTACGTCGTGACACTCTGCATCACTAACAAATTAAAAATGTATTTATTTCTCTTTTTAAAATTTACTTTTAATTTCTTTTTGCTAGAGAGTCAGGGAACAAAGAAAAAAAGGCAATCGGGGAACAATACAACTTTTACCGATTTTTAATGATTGTTTGTATAAAAATAAAAAATTTCGGAAACAGTAAAGAAAATTCTTGCTCTATTTTATCAATTCAGCCGCTCATGAATGTTTATATTTTATTATTACAGTAAAACCTCTCTAAGTTGGACACCTGCGGTTCCAGGAAAAAGTGTCCAACTTATAGGGGTGCTTACATTTTTCGATTTAATTAAACTGTATCTATGCATGCCTTTTAATTTTTAATCATATCTAAATATAACATAATTAAGTATTCATAACTTATATACAAAAAATTATTAATTTGCGAATTTAAAATCTAAATTTAAACTGGTATATTGTGGCCACAATAACACTTTCTTCTACAATTTTTTTATATATTAGCGCCACCCACCAGTTAATATGAATGAAAATTTAATCAATAAAACTTCTCACAATAAAGATTTTGCATATACGTTTTGGTGCAATTTTATTCAATAGACGCTCTGGTAGTCATATGGAAAATCGGAGAATGTGATTAAAAGTAGCACCACTTTGTCTACTGATACTGATATATTCTCAAATTAAGATAAAATTAATTTTCATAATAGCCATCTCACTTATGAAGTTTGGTGAATTTATTCGTTCTAAAAAATGAGATTTAATTTTTCCGTGAACGGGGAAAACTGCAGCATAGCAGCGACACCTGTCGATTGATATGCAACCATATTGAATCAGCATCTTTTTTCACTATAGATAGATCTCTCACATATTAAGTTTAGTGCAATTATACACTCAAGTAAAACTTGGTAGGAAAAATAAAAGGGACAAATGAAGAGGAACCCTAACAACCGAAATGTATTGAGTAATGCTCATTTTAAAACAGTCTAAGTCAAAACATGCCTGTAGGATCTCTATTGGATATTTCCTGGAGAAAAGGACAAAAACAATTCATTCAAATCAATAAAAAGAAAGACTCTTTCATTATGCGCCAAAATTCAGTAGTGAACTTTTCAATTGAAGAAAATAAATATTTTTTTACAAGATGAGACAGGGATGAATATATTGTGACAAGAAACATTGTTTTTTAGATATTTTCAGCTATTTATACAAAGGATAAGTACAGTTTCTAGAAAAAAGTGAGAAAACGGAAGTTTTATATCTTTTTTTTTTTTTCCTGTCTCATTGGGTAAAAGTGTCCAACTTAGGACAGTATTTGACTGTCCAACTTCCAAGTTAGAGGGGTGTCCAACTTATAGAGGTTGGACATAATGTTAATCCTATGGATACATTCCGTTCCGAGAAAAAGTGTCCAACTTAAAGGGGTGTCCAACTTGAGAGGTTTCACTATATCTTCAAAAGTATATTGCAATTTTTCATTCAGAATTTTTTTTTTTTTTTTTTTTTTACATAAAAAAATATTATTCCCTCCGTGGAAGATCAAAAAGCAGGTTGCAAAATTTGATGATTTTAGGGATTCACAGTGCAAGATCAAAGAAATTAGATTTAGAAAATATAGTAACAATATTTGATAAAACCTATCCCAAAAGCCGAATTCAGTTACATTAATAATTTTATTAATTTATTAATTTTATTTTATTAATTTTAAATTTAATGTGTATGCGGGAGATTCCCAGAAATCCACACAAATTGGAACAAAAATTATGTGTATTTTGGAATTTTGTGAAAATTAATATTTATGAAACGAGACTTTGATACTGTAATGCATAAAAAATGAGGAAAAATACAAATAAGTATGCTTTGAAAATAATTAATATAATTAAAAAATTAAAGAAAAAATGAAATTGAGAATAAGCAACTCAGTAAAAAATATGCATATAACGACGTTTTTAAATTTTTTTTTGAATTAAGAAATTAAAATTTATCTAATAAAGTAAGATACAAAATTTTACACAACATGTGATACAATATAAGCTTCTATTACAAGTATATTACCTTTTATTATTATTTTTTTAAATAAAGGCAAAAATCGTTTTACATTTTATTTATTTATTGTTATTTATGAACAATAATTATTTCTTGTTCATAGCATTAATGCATTCAAAATTTATCATCAACAGAAAGTAATATGCATAAAATTGCCTTTCTGTGTTTCGTGAGATTCAATTTCTGATGAATCCTTGTTAATATTAGTGCTATTTTGAACTTTTCATATTAAAAATTTTACTGTCGGTTTGATAGTTACATTGGTTACAACATGCGGATTTCAGGAAGTCTACTGCATTTGTTCATGAAGTATTTAACATTATGAAGATTAAATAACGTAATTTTAATAATGATGTTTTATGATTATGAGAAAATTATACATTAAATGCATATTTAAATCAGAATATTGTAAGTAAAATTTGAACATTTAAAAGAAATCTAATATTTATACTCTCGGTTTCAAATGAAATGTATACCATGTTAAGAAGGAAGTTTTATCTGACATTTTTTGGATGTCTTTGACTCTATTTTTTTACAACTATGCTCATGCTCTAATATGCATGATTTACTTTTTTTTTTTTTTTTTTTTAATATACATATTACATATATATTGTTTTAGGAGGGTAGGGAATCGCTCGATACACCGACGAGATGACACGGCGATTAAGTGTAAAGCTAACTTTATAAAAACAACTTTCCTTGAATTTAATACTCTAATTTTTCAACAAAATCTCTAATTTTCAGCTGGAAGAACACTAGCTTATAAATTATGAAATGTGAATGTGGCACTGGTGATGAATTTAATAAAATATAATTTTTCTTTAAAATCTCCAATTTTCAACTGAATTTAGGAGTTTTTTACTGTGAAATTATAATTATTACTTTTAATTTTTTGACAAAACCAATTAAAAATTTCTTTTTTGTTAAAAACAATACATTTCTATAATATGATAATAATAATGATATTAATATAACAGGATTTATCATCTAACATGAATTGGAAGTTAAAAGATTGGCAGCTTGTAAAATTAATTTAAAATGTCAATGCAAAGTGGCATGAAAAGAAAAAAATATATAACATTTTAAATTATTTTAAAAATATCTTAAAACTCAGTAATTTTGAAATGAATTGAAAAAAGTTTGACTGTGAACTCATATTATTTTTAACCAATTTTGAACTCTTGCCAAAATCGGTTTGCAATTCAAGATTTTTAAAATACTTGTTTTTCAGATCCAATGAAAAAAATTACATGATTTATAATCTAACAGGATTTAAATATGGAAGATTACAAGCTCGCATGTCTTAACCGAATAATATGAAAAAAGGAATACTGCTAGCACGCAAAATTTAAAATCTTAATGCAAAGTGACCTGAAAAATTACATTTTAATTAATTTAAAAAAAATCTATCAAACAGAATTTTACTAAGAACCATCCCGATTAAATCAGCCCTTTTTCTTTTTTTTTTTTTTTTCCTTCTTTTTTTTTTTTTTTTTTTTTTTTTTTAATAAGGGGAAAATTGCATTAAAGTTGGTCTATTCGTTTGGACGTTACAGTGCCTCAAACACACAAAGGCTTCAAGCTTATCATAACCCCCTCCTCCTCTTTCTTATCTTAAATGCAGTATCCACTACGGTTGGTTCGAGGTTAGTTCGAGCGGGGCTATTCAGAATCCTTTGATGTGGCCAAGCGGTTGGACGTGGTTCGACATGGTTGGTTGTCAGGGAGAAGTCCCTGGCCCTAACCCCCTGCTGAGATAATTGAGGGGCCAGAGGCAGATATCTTTGTCAAATTTGCATGCTTTCCTTTGAAGTAACTGCGCATTCTGATAAAAAAAAAGGTTACAAATGATGACAAGACATTTGGCTCTTTGTGTCGGAAGCATGATTAATGGTTTTTTGAACCCCGAAGCTTCAACCCTAGTGGAAACCAGCCTTAAGTCGGTGTTCAAAATAATACGGAAGCACTTAAAAAAAAAAAAATAGCATTTTATATTTGACATAGCGGATAGACATTGACAGGAAAGTGCATGGTGTTAAATATGCCTGTAAAAATGTTTCTACATATAGTGCCCCCCTGTCGGGGAATTTCTGACGCCACCACTGGATAACTTCATTTCACTTATGAGATAGAAAACAATGGTTAACTCCTTTTTGCTTGGTACTCTTATTTCTAATATTGAAAAAGGGTAACCACTACCATTTATCATAAAAATTTTGCAGTTTCATTACTTCCCCATGCTTGTTCATGTCATCCACCTACCCGAAAAATGACTGCTTTTTATACTTTTGCCATGTCTTTAACATTTATTTCGATTCTGAATCCCTCAACTCTGAAATTAAATAAAAGCCATCACTGTTGACAGAAGTTACAACTCTTCTGCATTCGATAAAGCTCTAAACTACAGTTTTTCCATCCTTCACGACCTATGCACTCTTCCAATATCAGTATTATTTTGCCATTCCCCCCCCTCCCCCTACACACACACTTCTTTAATCTAGTTTAACAGCTGAAGTTCTCAAACAACATGATTTTAAAATAAACAATATTCTCACCCATAAACAAACTAGTTTTTTTTTTTTTTTTTATATGTTAAAAGATCTTATAGATATGTTATGTATAACTGTTGGAGTATCTATATCTCATCAATGTAGACTATCATATTTTGATCAAAAAAAAAAAAAAAAAAAAAAAAAAAAAAAACCCACAAATTCAAGTTTTGTCTAAAAGAATACATGGGTTATATTCAGAAACATAAAATCAACAAATCGGCCATTGGTAAACATTGCTGGGAAAGTAACACTATTTTTAATTCAGTTAAAATAATCTGCAGGCTTAAATTTTACATGAACTTGATTTTCTTGAAGCTTTGCATATTTATAAAAATCATAAAAATGTCATTAATTGCAATTTTGTGGTAGTCCTTGTGTGTGATTGTTGAAAATCTATAAAATCCATATTTTTTGTTTTCACCTACCATTTCCATATCTCAGTACATACTAATTTCCTATTGGCTAATTAATACCTTCATAATCTCCCAATTCTATTGCTTGTTAGTCTGGCTTTAGAATCCACTTCCCTGTTTACATATAGGAGCAATAATCCATCTTGTTATCCCGATGATGGTATGCTTAACACTACTGAAACTGCAATATACATAATTAATTAAGTTAAATACCTTAGTTATGCTTCACTATTCCATGGCAGACGAGATGTCAACAGTCACAATCCACTACAAGCAGTCGACACAGATGACGCGGAGGATCCTCCTGCGAAAAGGCTTTCTGCCATGGAATAGTGAAGCATAACTAAGGTATTTAACTTAATTATGAATAAGCTTCATTTTAAAGAGTTTTTGTAAATGCAATATACATATTTTGTTTCTAATTTTGATGTTGATAGACGTTTGCTTCATTGTATGCTAAATGAATGTTAAAACTAAAGTAGATAACAGAAACTAGGATAAAATTTATATTCATTGTACATTCTTAAAATTACCTAAATATATATAATATTGAATTTAGAATAGTTTATAAAACTTAAACACATGATTTTTAGTTATATTAACAAATGAAATGTTTGGGAAAAAAAAAAAAAAAGATACAAACTTGAAAATTGTTCTTGTACTAGCAAAGCTTAATATTTGTTGTCGAACTACTCCTATGCCTCTATCATCAGATGCATTTAACTAGAGGATACAAATAAAATGCAAGTTATTTAGTATAAAAAAAGAAAACTATAATAATATTAATAATTAAAAGCTTCAATCCTTCAAAATAAATATTTTTAAATTATAAACAAGTTAAATAACTTTAATAAAATTTTCGCTTCCAAATTCTAAATCTTTTTTTTTTTTTTTTTTTTTATATTACTTAAGGTAAACGCACCAGTAGTGGACACTTTTAAACTCAGAAAATAAGCTACCTAATATTTCTGAAGATTCGAGCAATGTTCAGGAAGGAAGTTATAGTCCTCTACTGTTAAACCCTTTAACTAAAAATAATTCCTGCCATTAGTTTTAAAATAATGTTAGTTTAACTAAAAAAATTTGCACTTTTTGTGATTTTGTTGTTTTCTTCTTATCACTATGAATAAGCAAATGAAATTTTATTTGCTTTCTCTCTGCTTATTTTTAACTGATTTCTTCTGCCTTTTGCTTTCATATGACTAAAATAAGTATGCATAATTCTTTTCTTTTGCTGTTTTTAAATCTTGTATTAACACATAGTATTTTTATGAGTGTCCACTACTGGTACCAAAAAATGTCGTCATCACCAATAGTGGACACAATTCTGTAATCTTGCAATTTTAGAGTTGAATTCAGTGTTTTCAAACGTCACTCCGAAGCTATGCATTTAGCAACTGGTGCCGGTCTGGGACTCACCCCTAGGAGAGCAAGAAGACATGCTATCACAATTTTGATCTTTTGTGGAGAAGGTGGATCCCAGGCTTTCCCAAATTTAGAAAACTGAACAAAATGGAAATTTGCTTGAATCATTAGATAATCTTGGGACATTTTAATTTTTTTATTCACAGTTCTTTTTTGGGTTCAATATTGGACTTGTTGGTTAAGTTCGGTTTCAATTGAAACATCGACACTGAAATAGTATAACTGCGGTCAGTATTTAGATGGTTGAGCATGAGTGAATTTTATGTCTCACTAGTGCTATACTATGGGCAGTTAACGACAGTCTGAAACTCACCCCTAAGGATAGTCCGGAGACATTTGATAACCCTCAAAAGTTTAACTTTGATGGGAACATGGAGGACATTGCAGCCACGAGGAGAAAATTGTGATGGAATGTCTCCTGACTAGACTTATTGTTATTAGTGATTCTCAGACTGTTTCCAATAACAAATAGTGTAGCACTAGTGCAACATAAAATTCAATCAAATTTCAGCCCTAAATGTTGGCCCCAACGGGGATTCATGCATGTGAGGACAAACTGCTAAAACGGGTCTGTCCCCAAGACATAGAAATGTTTGGTCACCGTAATTTTAAAGCAAAAATTCAAAGGGGTCCACTACTGGAACAAAAAAGGGTCTACTACTGGGTTTTTAGTGTGTCCACTACTGGCTCATTTTAAGGTCTCCGGATTTTTTATTTTTTACATATATAAATGCTACAATTAGCAATTTTCATAAAACAGTCAGGTTAAGAAAGAGTTAGTAAATATATGAAATTTTAATTATTTTTGGAAATTCTAAAATTTACGAAATTACACAAAAAATAGCCAGAAAATGTCCTTAAAGTGTCCACTACTGGTGCATTTACCTTAAATGCTTTTTTAGCACAGAACTACCTTGATTCTATAAACCACTGACAAGAGTCTCGATGAATTAAAATTCTATTCAGACTTTGAACAGTACCGTTGATCATTGTTCTTGAAAAAACAAAATTCTTGCTCTGTGGTGTATTTAACCCTATTTACTTGACTTCTGTAGCACAAATGGCTGTTTCATTGGTTTTGAGAATATTAATTTATTACTGATTTTTGTGGTACAAGAAAAACTGTTGTATTAAACTGTTTCCATAATATTCATTAAATAAAGTGCATCCACTGATTGGAACTTGTTTATGTTGTTACAAATTACATTCTACACCCAAAAATGTCAACAACTTTCATAACATCATCATTACAGACTATCATTAGCTTCTTTTGAAATCTCTATGACGACAGGTCATATATAATGGCCAAAACTTTTGTATTTTTGATCATCATGATTATGATTTTCATAAATATCTCATCTCCAAAACAGAAAGTAACAGAAAGACCAAAAAGGGAGGTGCACATCTAGATGTTATATACAGTGAAACTTCTATGAAAGACCAGCCCTGTTAAGTGACCCCCTCCTCCAACGACCAATTTAAAAGGCACCGATTTGTTACCCTATCCACTTAATGTCCAATGTTGACACTTCTTTGAGCGACCACCTCTCTCTATATGACCAAATTTTGCAGAACGAAGGGTGGTCGCTCGCGGAAAGTTTTACTGTATAACAAACCTATATACCAATCTGCAATGTTCTATATTCAATCATTTCTGAGTTATGTGAAAATACATTCATATATACACACACATATATACATACAGACATCATGAAAAACCATAGATATCTCTAAAATGAGAGCTCATGTCAAGATCAAATTGGAGGTGTACAACTAGACATCATGACAGTCACAAATATAAATTTACAACATTCTATGATCATTCGCTTTTGAGCTATGGGAGATACAAAATCTATTTCGCAAATCGGGATTACAATACTTCTCCCTACTTTGTATAACAAAGTAAAAAAGATCAAATCTTAGCTAAATCATTGTAATGGGGTTAGTATGCAAAATCTGTAACTATGTGAATTGTCAAACTAAATAATAAAATTTTCTAATGAATGGAGCGAAATGAGTCTCAAAAACAATGACTAAGAAATATTTTGACACATCAGACGAACACTTTTGTTTTTAGTCTTTTAGGTAAAAAAGAATTTTTTTAATGTTGTATGCTTTTAAGTATTGCATTACTTGTATTATATTGCTCTTTTGTTTTCATAATATTTCAATCAGGCTCAGATATGATAAAATATTTAGTTGTTTTTAATGAGCAAAAATTATCAATTCAAAAATGATTTAAAAAGACTGGCATAAATAAAAATTAAATAAAACTCACTTCTAAAACCATACTACTGAATTCTGTTGGAGAGTAAATTTGCTTAGCACATGCCAAAATGGTAGACGTTTTTCCCGTTCCAGGAGGACCATAAAATAAAAGATGTGGTAGCTTATCCTCTTTAATAAACTTTGTGACTAAATAAAAGATAATAATAAACATACAAAACAACATTCGAATACAGCATAGTTTCAAATAAAAAACTAAAGAAGCAAAACAATATCCCTTTCTTCCTTTAAAAATCAAAATTTTAAATATTTTATAAAATAACAATACCCAATTAATGAAATTTTTTTTTTTACTAATAAACTAGCAATAAAAAAAAATATTAATAACTAATAATAAAAAAGAAAGTTAAAATTTATGAAAGGTATTTTTATTAGTAATTTAATTTTCACAGTTGCTACAAATTTATACTTATGCATGAGCAAAGTTGTAGTTTTTTCCAATTATAAAAGCATTCTTAATCACAAGCTAAGTTGAGTATACATTAGTGCACAAAATTAAAGTTCTTATTTTCTTTGTTTGCTCATAATTTTTAAACAAATGAATATAAAAACATAAAATTTTGATTTAATATAATTTTATATATTAATAATAATAATAATTTTTTAAAACTGTAATTTTTTTTTACTTTTACTTGGAATAAGCTTTGGGAGGAGGGGATGAAATCTACAATTTTAGACAGAAAAACTAAATGAGAAATAGTGTTAAAGACACATTATTTCATCCTGTGTTCACTTTTCTTTTTCAAATGTAAAAAGTATGTATAAGAATATGAAAATTAGGTAAGATGTTTCTTATAAAATTATTTATTGACATTTCTATTATTCTGATAAAGTTCAAAGTTTACAAATTAATAATTATATTTCTTCAAAAAGGTCTGTCATTGGGGAAAAAAAGAAATAAATATAGGAAGAAAAAATTGGGTTTGTTTTAATCTAACATTTGGAGGTATGTGTATCTTCACCTCACCTATCTGAAATGCAATTTTTCATTTATCCCAAAGCTCACTTTAGAGAAGAATTAAAGTAATATCAGTTAAAAAGTTATATAAAAATTCATTCAATGATTCAATAATGAAAATGTCAACCAAAATTTTATGCTCATTTGTTTAAAAATTATGCTGAAAAGAAGAATATGAGAAAATAAGTTGTTAATTTTGCACACCAATTAGAAATTTCTACATAAATTATCATGAAGAATCTTAAGGCTCTACATCATCAGTGAAATCTCCAAAATCTTTTCTCCATGTTAATCCTATGGGAATTAAGTACCTTCAGTTTTCTAAAAGTATCTCAAAAGGAAATTGTGATTTTCGAATTTGGATTTTTGCATGCAATTCTAGAAGGTCTTTAGATTTTAGACTAGTGGGCTTTCAAAAATAATAATAATATTTAATTTAATTTCAAAACTCAAACAATATCGTAAAAATTAGACAAGGCTTCAAAAAACAGGAATTTACTCAGTTCTGTTAAATATATTTGAAATTTTAATCAAGAAGCTAATAACTTCAATTTTTTTATCTGTCTATTGATTTAAAAATATTTAACTTTTATTAATATGGAAAAGAGATATTTAAATAATAAAACAGCCATTTTTATTTTAAAATTGAATCTCCGTTCTCCTCGACCAGTAATCAATCACTTCGCAGGTGGTTGTTCCCCTCTGTTAGTGTGAGTTTTTCAACCTCCCCTTTTCGTTAATTACATGGAGGGAGGAGATATTTAAATAGTAGAAGTTATTTTTGTTAAAAACACTTTAAAAACACATAAAATTAATTTTTATTTAAAAATATTATTCTAAGCTTTTCGCTTTGAAATTCTAAAGCCTCATCGGGGATTTTTATTACTGAAGTAGATGAGCAGCTTTTTAAATAATTTTCCTTTCACAGTCAACAGTTAAGTCTTCTAATAACGTGAATAGCAGCAAAGTCAATTTGAAGTCTGGTGAAGGTTGAACCCAAGGAGCTAAGGAAAGTAAGAGAAGCTGGAACTATTGAAAAATCACACGAGGCTATTATAGGAGAAAAACCATAATGAACTAACAATTTTGTCAATAATTTGGCACAATATTATAAAATAGCTAATAGTTTATTTCTGCTAGTTACAATTATTTTTTGATAAATTTTTTATGCTGCGGGTTACCTTCTGCCGCAGGTTATATACGTAAAATTACGATATTTTTCCTCATTACTAAAACTTTAAATAAAATTTTCTTTCTAAATAACATAGATAGTTATTATTAGCCAGGGTTGGCACGGTTTAAACCAATTGGTTTAAACCATGATTTAAACCACGGTTTAAACCAACTGGTTTTTTCCCCATAAAAACTTTTTTTTTGGTTTTTTCCCTTTCCAAAAAATTCAAACTTTTATTCTGTTGTCTCTTTTTTTAAATGAAATTTATAAATTATTTTTATGTAAATGATATTTACTTTTAATTCAATTTATTTCACTTGTAATATTGCTTCAGAGAAGGTTTTAGTTATGTATTTTAAGTGTGACTGGCTGGCTGTATTAAAAGTTATGTATGTAATGTACAACAATAACAACAACAGATCTAGAAATTGTAAAAGAAAAATGTCTATATTAATTACCTTAAAAAAATATAAATGAAATTGTCTAAGGCTAAATGCAGTAAAGTAAAATAAAATAAATAACAGTGGAAAGCACACTTATTTTATACAAGACATAAGGTGAAAATCGTATAATTAAAAAAAACTGCTCTATCTTTGTTTTATTCAAAACTGAACAAAGTTGTCTTTAACTGGGTATTTGTTATAATACGGTAATCAATAGCAGCCCATTTTCTTATCTATATAGTAAATCTAAAAGCAACATATGCTGATTTTGAACTATTAAAAAAAAAATTATTTTAAAATTTCAAACAAAAAGTTCTCCATTCAAGGTCATTTTGCGAATTATTTTATTAAAATGTGACAGCAGTAGAATTAAGAAAATGACAGTAAAAATTTTAATTTTAATATCAAAGTATAGGAAAATGTTGAAATAATTCTAATCACAAAAGATTCTACAACCGGTGTAGTGTGTTTTCTTAAAATAGAAAATTTAATTTGAAAAAAAGCTATAAAACTTGTAATTTTATTTGAAATATTAAATGTAAATTCTATTCAATAATTAACTTTCAAATGGATCACAATATTCTATTACATAATCCAAAATTATAATTTTTTCATAAGTCTCTTCCTATAACTCTTTTTAAATGTATTTGAGGTTTTTTTTTTTTCCTCCCCTAGTTCATTAAATTAAGAATTTTAGTGTTATTAAGTTAACTTGTTATTATTAAATTGTAGGAAAAGGTATGTTAGATTTAACATTCATTCTGAAAAAACAAATTTTTGTCAACTCACAGTAATTCCGTTATTTCCATTTACATCATTTTAATGAAATGTCAATACTGTAATTATGGAATATTTATAGAAATTTTGAATATAAAAGATTTTAGCTATAATAAAATTTAATGAACTTTGATAAAATGACAGTTCTTATTCAAGAATGAGATCGTCAAAAGTGTAAAAATAAATAACTTTGTGAAAAAGCAAAATATAAGAATTCGGGTGGCAAAAGCCTGAATTACAGAATAAATTATTTGATTGTTTTATCTTTAAATATAAAAATAAATAAATGTTTTATTAATATGGCTATGTGAAAACTTATTTAATTAGAGAGATATAACAGAATTTTATGTCTGAAAGTACAAGCTTTGATTTAGAAAGTACAAGGTTTGTTTCTTGTACATTGTTAACAGAAAGAAAATCACAACCTACAAAAAAGACTTACAAAATTCATACCTGTTCATTGTTAGTAATTTAAATTATTTTTAAATGAAGTAATAATTAATATTAGAGTATTAACTACTTCTAAAAGTGGTAATTTAATTTACAAATATGTATAATATGACTGAGAAACATATACTAATAAAAACCTGGTTTAAACCAAAAAAATCGGGTTTTTTGGTTTTTTTTTTTTTTTTTTTTTTTTTAACCTGGTTTTTTACCATTCCTGTGAGAAACATATACTAATAAAAACCTGGTTTAAATAAAAAAAAAACCCGTTTTTTGCCAACCTTGTTATTAGCTCATAAAAGTTAGATCGCATACTACACACTTACGTAATTCACTCTTAAAATAATAAGAAGAATAAAATAAACACCCAACTGAAGTTCAAACAAGGTCATATCTTCCCTCAAAAGCCGAATCATTTTTCAATGATTTGATTTCTCATCCTATTATGTTTTCTTCCCACACCTTTTCATTTCAGATATTGAAAAATTTCAGATAGGCATATATGGAAGTTTTTTTTTTTTTTTTTTTTTTTTTTAATATTTATTTTCAAACAGAATTTTTTTTTTTTTTAATAGGTGAAAATGCATAATTTTTTTTATTATTAAAATAATACAATAAAGAGCACTATTTCTTAGTTTAATTTCCTGACCATATCATTTGTGTTTTTATGCCTTTATGTGTGTGTATATCTCTCTATATATTTTTTAATTATGTGTGTGAATCCCAAGATAATTTTTTTAAATAATAATTTTAAAAAATTATTTTTACTGAGTGAATTTGTATAGGAAAATATAGAAGAAAGTCATGTGGTGGCCACAACATACTAGTTTAAGATGTTATTTATAGACAATAAAATTGTCTTCCTTTGGATATTTAGTGTTAGTTTTCCCTAAGATGAAAACCATTTGCATTTATCATGATAAATAATTTTAATAAATTATTTGCACTTAGTGAATTTGTATAGGAAAATATAGAAGAAAGTCTTGTGCTGGCCACAACATACTAGTTTTTTTTTTTTTTTTTTTTTTTTTTTTTTTTTTAAGTTTTATGTTCGCCCAATGAGGTATTGTGATATTAAACAGTGTTTATTCTAGTCTAAGAAAACTTGCATAGTGTATTGAAATAATTATACGGCGCTGCATATATACATACAAAAACTAGCAGTCTGTCTTTATCAACAGAAGCATGTTGGAGATGCAACGCCACGGTTTCTGATTAAGGGATCAAAATTAACTAATTCATAAATTAAATAAAAACTATATATATATATATATATATATATATATATCAATGTCTTATATTTAAACATCTTTTTTATTTAAAGCAATTTGCTGTTACATATATATTTATAAAACTTACGGCCTGCAAATAGGACCTGACTAACAAATTTTTGTGCCCAGGGCACTTCCAATTTTTCGCGACTGCTTAGATTGGTTGAATTTACATGGAGGCATAGCAAACAGCCCCATCCCCCCAAAGTTGAAGAAAAAATACTTTATTCATCCAAATGTAGGGGAAAATAAGTTATTTCTACTAACTTTTGACAAGCTAACAAAAAAAAAAAAAAAAAAAAAAAAGATCACTGAAAATATAAAAAAAATACAGACACGACATTATTTCATTATTTAAAACATGAAAATCTGACATTGACAGATTTTAATTTAGTGCCAGAGGCCTACTGCTAAACTTGTTAATATCGACAAATTCTTCTTTAGTTAATTCGTGACGATCAAAATTCCATGATAAAGTTTTCATTAAATCAAACCAATGTGTTTCAGCTGCAGATATTGTAACAAATAACGTTGGAAGTCCAAACTGTCTTATAGCCGCAAAACAACGTTTTTTCTCTTTTTCCCAATGAGGGGGAGGTGTGCCTTGGGGGGGGGGACTCATGTCAAAGTTGGGCCTGGGGGGGGGGGACTCATGTCAAAGTTGGGCCTGGGGGGGGGGACTCATGTCAAAGTTGGGCCTGGGGGGGACTCATGTCAAAGTTGGGCCTGGGGGGGGGACTCATGTCAAAGTTGTTCCTTGGGAGGACTTCATTTAATAAATCCCCATTCAATAAACCGACTGAAATAGACCCTTAGCACTATTAAGAGTGTATTATAAAAATTCGACAACTGTACCGACTGAAATAGGCCTCTAGCACTAAAAAGCTAAAAAAGATCATTCATGCTACTTTCTTTAATTACAAACAACTTATCTAGTTATTTATCAACGACATTACTTTGTTCTTTGTTTAAATTCAACTGTTTTTGCTTTTTTTTTTTTTTTTGGCCAGGGTCTGATTATTGTGTGGGTACATGGGGCGAGTGCCCTGGGCACGAAATTTCTATGAGGTACAAAATTTTACTGACAGCTAAAAATATATGGCTTAAATATCCCAGTTTTTCCTTCAATCAGTGCTTTGTTTCATTTATATGAATAAATTTTCAAAATAACAGCTGTCATTAGGCTCACTGCGAAATTTTTATTCATCTTTGGGAACAAAAGGAGAGAGAGAGATTATTATATATATATTGTAGTTGGCTTGTTTGCCTGTTGAAAACTGTGTTTGAGTAGAAATAGATTAAGAAATTTTTTTTTTTCCCCCAGAGGAAATGGACAGACTAAAATATTGTTTTCAACATTAGATAGATGGGGTATTCTGTCTTCTTGCATCCCTTGCTAATTATTATCCTTTTTTTTTTTTTTTTTTTTTTTTTTTACAATTTCACCCATTCTAAGGGGGTGCAAAATACTGAAAGTACCCTGTGCACAAAAGTTTGTTAGTCAGGCCCTATCTTTGGCTTTTTATAATTTATGTTGTGAACTACATATGTCAATTTCTCCCTTCTTTCTATCTGACCTGACAATTTCTTTTTTAACTGTGAACGGTCTCAGTAGGTGTTAAACAAATTCATTTTAATTTCATACAGATAAGTGTAAAATATTTCAAAGCAAAAACATAAATAATAAGAAAGATTTTTCATTAAATTCACCCTTTAAAAATAAATGCCTTTAATGAAAAAAAAAAAAAAATGTCATTTAATGGTTTGTCACTTTATTACTTGGATTAGAAGTAGATTTTATGTTCAATAATTTACAAGATTTTATCTTTTGGCCTCGAAAAGAATTTTTTTTTTTATATTTACAACTAAATAAATTTAATGAATCTGATTATTTTATTAAAAACAAAATTTTATAAATTTCTAAACTTGCACATAAATAATATAACACTTATACAGAGCACATATTTCAGAATTACCCACTTCTATGAGAAAATTCTCGATTATTCTCTTCGAGGAAAATATTCTCAGAAAGATTATTCACGAGAATTTTATAACTGTACTTAATTGAAATATGCGAAAAGGCTCTTTTATCCAAATACATCAAATGACAAGCTGTAGTAACAGCAAGAAATTAAAACTTCTTCACACACCATAAATTTTAAATCAGCACAACCGGTTTCGAAAGGACGTAGCCTTTCTTCATCAGGTGCAAACACATGCAACTGCCTTGGAGGCAAAAGCAAGACTGAAAGCAGGACAAAATCCAGAGGGGGAGGAGCAACACAAACAACCAATAGGAAGCAACATTTTGCCTCCAAGGCAGTTGCACGTGTTTGCCCCTGATGAAGAAAGGCTACGTCCTTTCGAAACCGGTTGTGCTGATTTAAAATTTATGGTGTGTGAAGAAGTTTTAATTTCTTGCTATTGTCTGTACGCCAGTTTTTGAATTTATTTTTGACAAGCTGTAGTAAGTTGCTATTGCAGTTAAATCGGATGATGAGCTCAACCAGCAAATACAAATTATGCATGCAAAATTTTGGACATTTATATTTACTGGTTGATATAATTTTGTAAGATTTTTAAAAAACTATCAAGCTCACATTCACACTGGTAGCGTATTTAAAGCTGATTTTACAGTAATCAGTAGGGTATTCAAATATGATGTTGCTCAGTTAAAAAAATACAAAAACAGATTTAGATTAACGAGGTAAATACGAATCATAAGTCATATGTCTTCAAAATTATACTACTTTTTTTTTTTTTTTTTTTTTTTTTTTTTATGGAATAACATTAAGATAAGTATTTTTAGATAATCAATAGTTAAGGGAAGTTTGTATATTCATAAACATTGTCAGAGATTTTCTTTTCTTTTTTTTTTTTTATTGCTACAAGATACAATTTTCATGTACGGAAATTTAAATAAATAATAAGAATGAATTTTATAAGTGTATTATAAAATATTTTTAAAAGACATTTTATCAATATTGTAGTAATTACTAACTACTTCATGTAATAGAATGTACACTATTCAGATAATAGAGATACTAGAGGATGGAAGAGAATGACTTAAATTTTAATATGAAAATTTAATTTAAAATTACAAATAGTACTGAAAAAGAGAACCTTACTAGTTCTTATAATATCTTCATGAGAAATCAAATCATCTAATTTTCCAGGACGATACTTTTCAACCCTGGGAAAAAGAAAAAAAAAAATTATAAATTAAAAGAAAGTTATTTTATGCATCACTGAAATTGTAACACTGACATACAGATACATTTATGAAAAATTAATGCTCAATCTGTTTATTTATTTATTTTTTTCCACAGGGAGGGTGGGGTGGGGGGGTGGGACTGGGAGAGAGGTAAGGTATTAAATTTGTTTTCCTGAACTATCAGAAAAAAATTAAATTCTAATGTATCAGGGGTGATTGTGACTCAAAGGTAAAAACCCTAAAAATTAGAACCTTAAATAAAAATATCTTAGAATATCAAATGATATTCAAATCATTTAGACCAAAAGCCCTCAATCTTTTTACAATTAATTCGCATATCACTTGGATGGCAAATGAACACCTAATGTAGAGGTGCACATGCACAAGAGGTTATTTTGATTTCTTTACTTTACGTATAAAATCTTCAGTTGAATTTAGACTATTGTTAGAAGGGGGGATAGATCACAGTAAATGTCTTTCATATATAGTTCTAGAGGATATGTGGGGCTTTTTCTTTTATTAACAATTGGTCAGAATTTTTTTTTTTTTTTTTTTTTTTTTTTGAGGGGGGGAGGGGGGCTGATCTTTATATTTACCAAACACACAGTTGGTATTAGGTGTGTGATTAGTGATTTTGGGGGGTAATATTAATTGGTCATTTTCAGTCTTTTATCAGTTTTTTAGTTTTGTGTTACAATCTTTCTCCAGGGTTCATACTCATTTTCAGAAAAAAAATTCCCTGAGTTTTCCCTGAGTTAGTTCCCAGAATCAATTTTTCCATATCGACAACTAGTGATGTTTATTTTAATCCACTCCTTCCCCCCCCCCCCTTTTCTAAAACGGAAAAAAAAAAAAAAAAAAAGTAGCAAACTAATTGCCTAGAATGTTTTGGATCTGAATAATTTATTTTAAAATTCTTTTCAGACAAAATAAAATATTAATCAGAATTGGAAATGTGTATATATATAACAAAGTCTTGGAAACTTAATTACCTTACATATAAATTTGCCCTTAAACCGAATGCTTCAAAAAATTTGATTAGCCAATGATTATTAAACGACATTGTGCTTTGTAAGGGTCACTATCTAGTATCTACACTTTCGACCCAAAATGCAAACTGTGGATTTAAGTTTTTATCAGCCCAGTCCAGATTAAACGATGTTTTCCATCTCATGATAATAATTACTTTTTAATTATAATTCAATCCATCTCACAAAGAAATGAAATAAAATGCCTAAGCTAAGCAAGTGCACATTGCATCAGTAAGACTGAATAACAAACGAAATATTTAAAGCTGCTGTCAGATGCCAATTATCGAATGAAAACAAATTAACCATGGAGAAAAATCAAGTTAAAGAATCTCTTAGAGAGAGGAAAGGTGTGTCTAATTTCAGGATTTGATTGTTCATGATGCAAAAAGCGTGCCCAGTTTTTCATTGGATCAGCATGATGTTAGTAGGCGTGTTTTATCGGATTTCCATAATGACGTCATGGAAATGTGCGAGTATCAGCTTTTTCCAGAGTAGATCCCTGTTTTTCCAGGTTTTAGTGCTTGTTTTGAAAGTTTCCCTGAGATTTTATGACCAATTTTTTTCCCCTGAGTTTTCCCTGATTTTCAGGTTCTCCCTGAGGCGTATGAACCCTGTTCTCAATTTCAATTACATCGATCTCTCCAATTGCTTTTTCTATTTGATTATTATAATCGTTTCTAAAAAGAAAGCAATTTTACCGGTTTTATCTGTAAGAATACTAGTTTTATCTAATAAAATATGAAAATAAAAATTTAGGATTTTATCTCGGAATGATGAAAAGAAAAATCAATAACAGAATCAAAGAACATAAAAATGGAAAAAATAAATTTTACCAGTTTTATCTGTAAGGATACCTGTTTTATCTAAAAAAATACGAAAATGAAAATAAAATTTTAGGATTTTATATCGGAATGAAGAAAAGATATCACTAACATAAAAACGATATAAAATAGAACAAAATAATGACAGCCCCAACAAAAAATAATCGCGATCAAAATATTAACATTGATTTTCAAAACATTAAAAAAAATTGGCTAATAATAACTACAGATATGCTACCCTGAGCAAAAATACTGAAATTATGGCCAACAAATGCACATACGATAGACAAGCCAACGACCAACTGGACAGAAAATAGCACGTCATGCTCGAAGAGAAGAGGAGAAAAGAGCCAGAAACACTTCACAACAAGTGCTCCCTGATGATGACCAGGTGTCCGGTCGAATGAGCCCAAGGAAATAAAGTAGGCTTTCTAAATATTTATTTAATAGGTAACTACATTTGGACCTGTCTAATAAATTATGCAGAAGAAATTTTGCTAATTCATGCACAATTAAAATTTTAATAATTATATTTCCTCAGATATTCAATACTCATATATTCTGTTTTGATTGCAATATTTTGTGTCTAATATATTATGTTAGGTTTCTTAAAAATCACATTGCATTAGGTTAAGCATAGGTTAATGCATATTATAATAGAAAACCGGCTTTTTTTATTTTTTTCGTTTTTTAAAGAAACTTATTTTGAACAATGTTCATTCAGACATCAATGAATATAAATAACTGCAAACAAGCAAAGGTAAACACGTAGCCCGCTCACGAAATACGCCAAACATAATCAGAAGGTGAAACAACAATTAAGCCCTATTTTTTTCTAATATAATCAAGTTGTATACCAAATCTTATAAACTCTCTTTAAAATGAGGGCTCAGAAACTTCCCTAACCCTTACTAAATTTGAGAAGTTTTGAGATTCAAAGTGTTCATAAAAGCTTTTTTAAAAAAAGGCAGGATTTTTCAAAATTAAAAAAAAAAAAAAAAAAAAAAAATGAAAGTCCAATGAAATAAAAATTTCGAAAAATATATTCTCATTTGTATCAACAAGGAGAGTGATCTGAAAGTTTCATTGGAATCTGAAGTGGTCAGGTTGAAAACTGAAATTTTAATTTAACTTGGCATGTAAGGAATGACTCTTTAGTTGTATTAGCATTGCAAATGTCAATAGAAAGTCTTATTGGTAAATTTGCAATATTTAAAATTAACGAGACCAGACTGTGTTAGTTTTTGATAAATTTAAACGCGAGCATTGGTTATTTATTATTATGTCCTTGTAAAAATTGTCTTGGAAATTAGAGGCTCTAATGAAAACTGATTGAAATACATGTACATTTTCGCAAACATTCAAAATTTTGCTTCACTTACCATGGTAAATTGTGAGTTACAAGCACTTCGCTCATTTTACAAAAAAATCTAATGTAACTAAAATATAAAATACAGAAATTTTCAATTAAAAGAAGTTCCCGTCGCAGTTCCCGCTCAAGGCTCAAGCGGACCGGACATGAGTTTATAAACAATGCACAATGTTGCCAATAAATTTACATTTTTGAATAAAAAAATTTACTTTTTAATAAATTGAAAATTATTTAAAAAACCTGTACTGAATGTAATTAATATGTATGTAATTAATAGTGTAATTATATTGTAATTAATATAGTGTAATTATATATATATATATATATATAGTTTCGTTTAAACCAAATTTTTTTACTGTTGATTCCATTCGAAATGAGTGAATAAATTCGAAATGAATTCTTACTTAAAAATATAAAAGTTTGAAGTTTATAAATTAGAATTTATCTTTTTTTTTTCTTTAAGTAGATATATAATTTATTAATATTTTTCCATATTAATGTTGCAAGAAGTAAGCAAACCATTCTTTTTTAATCGGGTTGCCATTATAAAGGATTAGCGAGCCGGCAAAAAAGTCGCCAAGTTTGAAAGTAGGGTAGCATTAATGTACACTCCTCATGGAAAGTACTAGAAGCAATTTACGATATGAATAATTGATTAATTATATTACGAAAATGGATTAATATTATAAACAATAGTCATATTTTCGCAATTAATATTCACATTCTGGCTATATTATAAATGAAATTCAATCAATAGTAAGTTCAGTAGAAAAATACATCGATATTGTACATAATAAATGATAATTTTAGAAACATAAGTGCTTAGTATTTTGCCCACAGACAACTTATTATATAGTATTCTGTGATTTTGCCATATATATATTAACAAAGGGTACATGTTGTATTCGGTAAAGGTTGTTTAAAACGATAATTTAAGTAAATCTTATTCTTCAATGCAAAATTTAACTGTATACAGGAAAGTAAAATCGGCTTTTTATTAAAATCTACAATACGTGATTGTTCTTTATATTTTGGAATTGGGTTATGCCTCTTTCTTGTATGAAATTGCAATTTCGCAAATAAAGTCTATTAAATGTAAATGAAATTTAAAAAAAATATATATTAAATGAAATTCTATCTAACTTTATATTTACGGAAAGGACGCTTAACTGCCAAATGTGGTACATTGATAAAGAGAGCGCAATTTTCTGTTCAAGAATTGGCCAATCATAAATTTTCTTTTATTTTACGTTGCAGTTCTCATGACGTCATCTGAGGTCGTAAAGAGCGTTGATTGGTTAGAACATCGAAGATTGTTCTAGAACATTCTCTACATCCCCCTAAAAGGCGGCTGTTTTATCCGAATCGCATTTACGTTGCATTTTGCTGTCGACTGTCTTGCTGAGAGTGTGAAAGGCTTTTGAGATTCGCCGTAAGCTAACTTAGATATTATTATGGCTCAGCCAGGTCCAGCCGTTGGTATCGATCTTGGTACGACATATTCATGTGTTGGTGTATTCCAACATGGAAAAGTAGAAATCATTGCTAATGATCAAGGTAACAGAACTACTCCAAGTTACGTTGCCTTTACGGAAACTGAAAGGCTTATCGGAGATGCCGCCAAAAACCAAGTGGCCATGAATCCTAGTAATACCGTATTTGATGCTAAACGACTGATCGGGCGAAGATTTGATGATACATCTGTACAATCTGATATGAAACACTGGCCATTCGATGTTATTAGTGATGGAGGCAAACCAAAAATTCAAGTTGAACATAAAGGCGAGACAAAGACTTTTTTCCCTGAGGAAATTTCATCCATGGTTCTATCTAAAATGAAGGAAATATCTGAAGCTTATTTAGGTAAACCTGTTGTAAATGCTGTTGTTACTGTACCCGCTTATTTTAACGATTCTCAGCGACAAGCCACAAAAGACGCAGGAACTATTGCCGGCCTGAACGTACTCCGTATTATTAACGAGCCTACTGCTGCAGCTATTGCTTACGGTCTAGATAAAAAAGGAACTGGAGAAAGAAACGTCCTCATTTTTGATCTCGGTGGTGGAACCTTTGATGTATCAATCCTAACTATTGAAGATGGTATTTTTGAAGTCAAATCTACAGCTGGTGATACTCACTTAGGTGGTGAAGATTTTGATAATCGAATGGTTAATCACTTCGTCCTAGAATTCAAGAGAAAACACAAGAAAGATTTGACATCCAACAAAAGAGCTCTTAGAAGACTGCGAACAGCATGTGAGAGGGCAAAGAGAACCCTTTCTTCCAGTACTCAAGCTAGTATTGAAATCGACTCATTGTTTGAAGGAATTGACTTCTATTCCACTATTACAAGAGCCCGTTTTGAAGAATTAAATGCTGACTTGTTTAGAAGTACCCTTGAACCTGTTGAAAAAGCTCTGAGAGATGCCAAATTAGATAAAGCCCAAGTTCATGATATTGTATTGGTTGGTGGTTCAACACGTATCCCCAAGATTCAGAAGTTACTACAAGATTTTTTCAATGGTAAAGAGCTGAATAAGAGTATCAATCCTGATGAAGCTGTTGCATATGGAGCTGCTGTGCAAGCTGCAATTTTGAATGGTGATAAATCTGAACAAGTGCAAGACTTACTTCTACTTGATGTTACTCCGTTATCCCTTGGAATTGAAACTGCAGGTGGTGTGATGACTGTTCTTATTAAACGTAATACAACTATTCCCACTAAGCAAACCCAGACCTTCACTACTTATTCAGATAATCAGCCAGGTGTATTGATCCAAGTCTATGAAGGAGAACGAGGCATGACCAAAGACAACAACTTACTTGGAAAATTCGAGCTTACTGGTATACCACCTGCTCCTCGAGGTGTACCTCAGATTGAAGTTACTTTCGACATTGATGCTAATGGCATTTTGAATGTTTCTGCAGTTGATAAAAGTACAGGCAAAGAAAACAAAATTACTATTACTAACGATAAAGGAAGATTGTCTAAAGAAGAAATTGAAAGAATGGTTAAAGATGCTGAGCGTTTCAAAGATGAAGATGAAAAGCAGAAGTGTAGAATTTCATCTAAGAATTCCTTGGAAAGTTATGCCTTCAACATTAAATCTACAATTGAAGATGATAAACTTAAAGATAAAATCTCTGAAGAAGATAAAAAGAAAGTTCTTGATAAAATTAATGATACTTTAAGATGGCTTGATAGCAACCAGTTAGCAGAGAAAGAAGAATTTGATGACAAACAAAAAGAACTAGAAAACATTTGTAACCCTATCATTACCAAATTATATCAGTCAGCTGGTGGTGCAGGTGGAATGCCTGGTGGTTTCCCTGGTGCTGGGGCAGGTGCAGCTGCTGGTGGTGGAAGCTCTGGACCAACAATCGAAGAAGTGGACTAAACATTCCATCGTTCCTGTTAAGTTATTGTAGATTGTGATGAGTTGTACAGTTTTAAAGCTTCGCAAAAAAGAACTGTGGTGAGGCTCTTAAAATTTCATGCAAATATTTAAAATTTAAAAGGACAATTTCATGAACTTTTCAACATTGTTCATTCATAGTTAAAAGTTCAATTTTTTTTGGCTGTAAAGTTTCTTTTTGTATTTTGTGTTTAATAAAAGTCGACATGTTAAGATTGAACAGTTTAGTTCCTGTTATTCTGTTCACCACATTTGGGTAAGTTACAATGACATTTTTATTCTACTTTTGATTAAGCATGTTAAACTCATAAATCCTGTTTTTCGGTTAAGTATAGTGATATGTAAAAAAAAAAAAAAAAATTGCATGAAACTTTCAAAATTTTGTAGTTTTGAAATAGGTTTTTTTTTTTAATGGAAATATTTTGGAAAATCCTTTCTTTTTGAGGTTTTTAATATCTAAAAAGCAGTAATTAATGATTTTTAAGTTAATTTTATGAAATTCTTATTTTGAACTCTTACTCAGAAAATTTAACTAAAGCAAACTTTTTAATTTTTATGAATGTTAGAGAAACTTAATTATTTATGCTAAATCTGATGTACTGGTTATGGATGACTAAGTCTTATTTAGGATATGTTGAAAGGGGGTGGTGGTGTCTTTAATGTGAATGTAAATTCTAGATCTAGTTCCTTATTTTGTACTTAATTTGTATTGGCTGCATTTTTGTAGTAAGAAATGGATCAGGGGATACTAAGTTTACTTTGTGTCAATAAGTTAAATGTAGTTTCTAAGTTTTTTTTTTTTTTTTTTTTTTGCTGCATGTGCATTAGTAATCCCAAACTCTTAACTAGAATACAGTAGGTAATACTTATTCAGAATTTTTTTGGTATTTTAATTCAGTTTCATATTCAGTAAATTTACAATCGTTAAGTTTAGTACAACTTCATTTTGCGGTTAAAAATAAGAAAAATGCAATATGTGAAAATTCGAACTTTTTGAACTCTGAATAAAATTTAAAAATAAAATTTTTCAAAAGTGAGTACTAATTCAATGGTTGTAAATTTTCTGCAAGTGAGAAATATAAAGAAAAAATTCATTTGGTTATGAGTAATCGTGAAAAAAAAATTTCCCGTAGAATAACAGACGCTGTCAGCCAAATGTACCATGGATGTTTACAAATTAGTGTTGATGAGGAATCTTGTATAGAAATGAGAAGTAGATTGTGAACAAGAGCATTTTTACTGATAGCAGTGATTGACTTTAAGCTTGGATAGATGCTTTTTTCCCCAAAAAATCACATTTATTACTCTAATAGAATAGATTTAGTCATCAAAATTCTGTTATTTCATATCAACATCTTGCCTTTGCATACAGTTTCAGCTTTTTTGTATTTTTAACTCTTGTAATTATCCTATTAAAAGAGAATCTCTAATTTTAATCTGTAGGAGTGCAGTAGTAAATAAGCATGGCAGTATTTAATTATTTGATCAGAGAATTGATTGCTCGTTGCCACAATCAATGAGCAGATCATCAGGGATAGAAATTAAAATGTGAAAGTGGTATATATTGCCCCCTACCTAATTTTTTCTTAATTGCAAAAATAGACTAGTTCTTTTTCATACTTTTTTTTTGGGGGGGGGGGGGGGGGGAGGTCATTAACAGGATAAACCTCAAGCATTTTTACTTAAAAATTTTTAATTTTCAAAATTTTGAATTTTATTTTTCTTTCCGTAAGTGAACAAAGAGAAAAATAAAGATTGAGATTTTTGTCCATCAGTTTAGATTTTGAATTTGCAATAGTTTAGCGAGCATGTTACACAAGATTGTGATTATGCACAAAATCATGGAATGGATATAATTGATAATGGAAATTTGTCAAAACTAATCATGGAAAAATAAGGGAACTTTTTTCTGAATTTCTGTAGCCATCCTGTAAACCGTGATTTTTATTTAAACAAGTTTTTCTGCAAACATTAAATTGAGAGCAAAGCATAGCATTTTTGTACTAGCTGATTTATTTAAAGCTTGTGTTTAAACAGTGTAAGAATTTAAGATGATAAACTATTATTTTGTAAGTCATAAGGAGAAAATTTATGACTTTTTTTTTCTGGTCAAAAGTTTGACGTCAAAAATAACTGACAAGGAAATATTTAAAAGGTGTTGTCTTCAAAAGATATTGAAAAAGAATACATGCGATTCTACTTTTCATAAAACACCAGTAAGTGAAAAAGTTATTGGCTGAAATGAATTACGGCGACCACAAAAAAATAAAATTTTAAGCGTATTTGACGATTTTACGCTGTTAGGCGATTAATTTTGAGTATTTGGCAGAGAAGTAAAACACTGTTCTGTTCGTGCACGCCAATCTCTGTGCTGGCGAACTTGTCGCCTAACATGCTTAATTTTTATCATTTTTCGTGGTCGCTGTAATTTATTTCAGCCGATAAATTTTCACTTTCTAGTGTTGGAACAACTTCAGTATAACTCCGCAGCGATTATGGCAAAATCATAAATCCAAAATAAACAGCATAGGAGGCTGCCATATTATATCGCAAACAGTCAAGAACGACATCATTATCGTAACCAAAGAAAAATCTCCAAATACGAAGAGTAGAAACTCATATTTTTTTCAATATTGTTTAGACACCTTTTTGAATGTTTCCTTGCTGATTTTATGGTTGCCGAACTTAAATTTCTAGGTGCAAAATACTCCTAATGACTTAATTTCGAACCCTGCTGATCACTACTAACTAGGTGATTAGAAACAGCAAAAACAGGGTTGCCACTTGGTCACTTTCAACTATTTGTCACTTTTTAAGAACAGGTCACATTTTGGTTACTTTCGTCACTTTTTCAGAAAAAATTAAAATGAGTTTTTTTTTTTTTTTTTTTTTTTTTTGTAGAAGTTTTATTGGTGTGTTACTACACAGAAGTAGAAAAAAGGAACTGACAGTTGCCAAGATAGAAAAAGAGTTTAACATATAAGAAATTGCATGGAGAATTTTGCCCCATTATAACCTAAACTAAATACATATAAGTTAAAACATACAACCTTTATCCTTCATGTTGACTAGTTTTGCATGGGGGCCCCAGCTTTTTCACCGATGAAACGGTGTTTGAAGTTTGACGAATAGCTTCTCCACTTTTAAAGACTCGACGCCACTGACGATAGAGTAGCGCCCCATCGTTGCCATTGCAGTTGAGATAAAATTTCTACAGACTTCCTAACCTAAAGAAGAATAAAAGAACATGGTCATGACATTGCAACTAGAATAATAACCACTGCTTTAACGCAAGTAAATAGAGACGAAAATATTAAATTTGAACATGTAAGAAAAATAGCAAATTATCAAAACCACAAATATGCCGCAGTTAGGGAGTCTGTAGAGATTTCATCTCATTTTAATAATTGCAATGGCAATGATGGGGCACTATTCGATCATCAGTGGCACCGAGTCTTTAAAAATGGAAGAGCTAAAATAGAATGTCAGTGTCATCAAACTTCGGACACCGTTTCGCCGGTGAAAAAGCTGGGGCGTCCCATGTTAAACTAGTCCAGTAGTCAACATGAAGAATAAAGGTTGTATGTTTTAATTTAATTTATTAAGTTATACTTCATGGTTTAAATAAAATAATCGTATTTAAATTCAGTTTTCACATTCAGAAAAATAGCAACTGTTAAACAGGTTATCGCTGTCTAAAAATCAATTTTTTTTTTTTTTTTTTTTTTTTTTTAATATTTTGTAAAGTGCACATTTTCACAACGAAATTTTGCATTTTTTAGCATAAAAATGAAATCTTATTAAGAGAATCTATTTTTAGAAAGCAATAACCTGTTTAAATTTGTGAATTTTCTGAATATGAAAACAGAATTTTAATATATGTATTAGTTAAATGAGTTATAATGGGGCCTAATTCCCCATAGAATAACATTGGCTTTGTGTTTCAGAGATAACTAGAAAATTCTCTTAAAGGAAGTTGAAGATAATAAACAGAAAATAAATCGGAATTTATTTGATGTCAGACAAAATTGAAAAAAAGCTTTAGAGAAAAACAATTTTTAGAAGAGGCAAAAATTGCTCGAGCTATGCTGGAACGGGTAAAAGTTATATAAATGAAGAAGTTTCTTGACAAACAAGTCATGCAGACTAAAAGTAGAGCTTAATCACAATATTCTTTAAAAAGAAAGACAAAATTAATCGAATATTGTAAATCTTGGTTCTTATATAGCATTGTTCATTGGCAATAATTTACATTCAAGATACATCAATAATCAATACAAGCGTATGAAGTTTGGAGAATCCTCAAGCACCTATTAAATAATGGTCAACAGTTTTCAAGATACAATTTGCATATTTTGTTTAAACATTAATCAGGGATGTTTGTGTTCAGGGTCTCTAACCCATCTGTATTTTCATATTTCCTATAAAGTTATTTTTTGCTTTCATTAGTTGTTCATTTGTTTTCCAGATGATATGTGAATGAAGTGTAAAAGGATTGAGGACTTCTGGTTCTGGCCTAAGTAGTTTGAGTATTATTTAATATTTTGGGTTTTTTCTAATTTGAGGCTGTAATTTTCAGGGTTTTTACCTTTGAGTCACGATCACCCCTGATTAATGTATAAAAAAATTTCGTGGGATGAGGTTATACCTCTAGGGGTCATCGAAGTGGGAGATCCATCCCTTCCGTGGAGGATCAAAATTGTGATGGCATGTCTCCAGACTACCTCTAAGGGTGAGTCCCAGATTGTCCATCTGCGCAGCACTAGTGTGACGTAAAACCCAACCAACAACCGTGGGATGAAGAGGCCATCTCATGAAAAAAATGCAAATTACAGTGTTACGGAAAATTTTGTTGCTCCTGTTTGTTCCCAATTTATGGATATTATAAATCAGCTGGAATTAAAACAGATTGCCGCAGTCTAAATATAAGTATTAAATCTTTTTATGAGTCATTTCACAATTTCCTCAGCGTTGGTAATTTTAGGTCACTTTTTCAACTATTTTTCACATCTTTGATTTGGTTGATTGAATAAAAAAAAAATCATTTTCTGCGATTTTGGATTTTTAAGGGGTGGAGGGGGTAAAAATGATTTTTGGAGGCACAGAAGGCAAAAAAACATTTAGAAGCATAACTCTGCTCCAAATTACTTCACAGTGAAGATATTGCAGATGGGGAGACTAGACTTAGTATAAAACAGTTGTTTTCTGCGAGCGATTTTGGATTTGTACAAAAAAAATCATTTTCTGCAATTTTTAAGTGTGGGAGTGGGTAAAAATGATTTTCGGTGGCAAATTTAATAAAGTACAGATTTTCGAGTAAAATTCTACTAGTAATAGCTCAAAGATATTTTTTTTTTTTTTTTTTAATGCTAAGCGTCTTCTTGAAGGTATTTCCAAAAACTCATTTTCGATTTTGAGGAGGCAAATTCGAGCCCCTCTTTTAGTACTATATTCATCTGTGGAAGTCTATAGGAGCTAAGGTCACAAATTCTAGTGTATGATGTATTTATGTGTGTCCACCCATTGTAACGGGATTTTGCGAAAGCCCCCCCTTGGGTGGAATAAACATGTTTCGAAGCATAACTTTGCTTCAAATTATCTCAGTAAGATTAAATTTTATGTGTGGTTTTTTTATGCGTTCCCAACACACACTATGAAGGAATTTCACGAAATTTCTCCCCCCCCCCAAGTCGCGGATATCGTTCGTTAAAAAAAAAAAAAAAAAAAAAAATCCTAACAATCGATGATCAAACGCATAACGGAAGCATTCCAATTTACAATCTTTCTCCATCCACAACATAAATGTCAGTATTCTATTCATTTTAAACTTGCTTTATAAGATTCTAGAAACTATAAAGAAATAGAATTACACAATATTTCTTGCTGATGTAATTATTTTTTTACCCCCCTCCCTCTTTTCTTATCTCCAACCAGCCAATGTTGATTAAAAGCTCTGCAAAAGCCTTTAGTTTCCCAGTTTTTCTCCATCAGCAACATAAATGTCAATATTTATTTTAAACTTGCTTTATTAGATTCTAGAACCTATAAAGAAGTAGAATTGTTTCATTTAGTTGCACTTTCTACTACCAGGGGGCACAGTGTGTTCTGTACGAACATCACCAACAATCGGGAAATACCAAGACCTTTAAAATAAGGTGTAATGTGATAGGGCCTACTACAAAATCACCTAGTTGTGGTTTTCACTACCAGGGGACCCCCTTTATTGCATACAAACATCCCCAATCAATATATGAAATTTCAAGACCTTTAAAATGAGGTGCAACCTATGTGGGTCTAGAACGGAATTCCCTTTCAAACTAATTTCTCTCCTTTCTCCCCCCCCCCCCCCTCCAAATCTACTTTCCCCCTTTAAAATTGAAAATTCCAAAATCGCAGAAATAGATTTTTCTGTATTCGAGTCTAGTCCCCCCATGTACAATTTCTTCACGGTGAAGTAATTTGGAGCTGAGTTTAGTTCGCAAACGTGTTTTTAATCCCTGCTCCCCAGGGGGGGGAAACGTTAGACTTTTTTTATTTTTCTCTTTTGATGACACATCTACAGACCAAGACCTTTTTTTAGACACCTCAACCAAATTTTTACACCTAGCTGTTCTCTCAATTTAGTGGAGACAGACAAAACGCGTTTCAAATAAATATATAGATTTAAAAAATTATCGTCATAAGAAATTTTCAAGTGGAGTGAAAAAAAGTCGGAGTGAGATGACCAGCGAACTTGTCCGAGATATTTGAATGATAAATCCACTACCCAAATTTGATGCAAATTGATTCAGTATTACTAAAGTTACCATATTGACAAATTTTCAAGTGGCCGCCACTTGGAAATAAAATTGCGAATCAAGTCACCAAGTGAACTTATGCAACATATTTGAACCATAACAGGGGTTAATACAGGTCGATTTTACTACCGTTTATGGGTACCTTCACAAAAATCAACCTGGCAAAAAAGGTACCTTCACAAAAATCATACAGTTAAAATCGGTACATCAGATAACATGAATCATGCAGAATGTTGGTTTTAATCTACACACAAGCGTTTGCTACTGGCGAGAAACGGTGTAGCATAAGTAAACAAAATTATCCTTGCGTGTATCGATACAGACTTGCTCTGGAGTTGTGGCCATAGTGTATTATTTGCTGATTCGTCAGGTGGTTTGACGTTTTGATGACTGTATGGTGATGTGTCTATCCTTTCTGGTATAATTCATGTATAGTGCAGTGCAGTGATACTAGCACGAATAAAAACGATTTCTACTTACATTCTCTCTAATGAACTGTTTACTTCAGAGAGAAATGAGTTTTGGTTCCTGTTCTGCTATAAGCCTCACACTAATTGCTGAGCATTATTTTTATTATTTTACTTAGTTTAACCTCTCCGCCCCCCCCCCCCCCCCCCCCAACACACACAGAAAAAGAGTGTGCTACAATTTTTCACAAAAATAAAACAGCCGCACTTTGTTAAAAATGGCAGATAAAGTTTATTAATAAAGTTGATTGAGACACTCATATGGTCTATGTATGCATCAAAATTCAAATAAATTCGGAATACACTTTTTACAATTCGAAATTTTCAAGTGGTCTCTACTTGAAAATAAAATGGTGGAGCAACTTGGTTAAGAAACTCATCCAAGATATTCATAAGATAAGTTAAGACACTGTCCAAAATTGGTTCGATTTGGAGTATTATTTCGGAAGTTATCGGGGTTTTAAATTTTCAAGTGGTAGCTTGATTTCAAGTGGCCCTGCTTAACTTAAGATATCTCCCACTTTATTAAAAATGGTGGAAAAAGTTCATTAATAAACTTCAGTGCGACCCTTATGTGGTCTATATTTACATCAAAATTCAAGCAAATCTTGCTTTAAATAAGCTTTTTACAATGTGGTTTTTAAATATTAAAGTGGCCGCCACTTGAAAACAAAAAGTCGGAGCAACTTGGGTAATGAACTCATCCAAGATGTTTATAAGATCAGTTCACTGTCCAAATTTGATTCAATTTGCAGTATTATTTCAGGAGTTATCGTGATGACAAAATTTTCGTTATAGATATATAGATAAACGAAGTGATTGCAATAGGTCGATTTCTAAAGAAATCAACCTAATATTTATAAATGGGCAATATTTAAGCACTCAAACTCAACTCAATGATCTAATAAGAAAAAATGACAACATTTGTCTGATGATATTATTTTATGGAAAAATGTATTTTTAAAAATTGCTTCTTTTCAGTATCTTTGCAAGCATCATTTTAAACATAGCAATACTTTAAAGAAATATGTTGATTGTGAATTATTATCATAAATTGACTAAAAAAAGCAATGGTAAAAAGTATAATCAAAATAGGAATTAGTTTTTTAAAACAAAAATCATACCAAAATAATTGACAAAAATTTAAAAGGCTAAAGTGTGAAAATTTCGCACAGGTTTGCTAGTTTTTAATTAAAGCCTTAATTTGACTCAACGAAACTCTATTAACTTGATATTAAACATTATATACAGTGATTGTGACCCAAAAATTAAAACTTGGATTGACCTCCAGCATTTATGCATGGAAATATTCTTTTGACCCCCGAGGTGTAGGGAGGAATTAGTAGTGTGTGTTGGGTACACATAACCAGTCGGCATGTAAAAAATAGTTTCGAGATAATTCGTAGCAGTTACTCTTTAAAATATCTTTCTCCATGCTCAATTATCACACTGTGTTGTGCTGGAAATAGGGGGTCTTGAATGTGCCTCCCCCTCGTAACTTCGCCCATAAAATCAAAATAACAAAAATGGGTTTTCGAGAATATCCTTAAGAAGACTCATGGCTGTTTTCAATATCTTATTATTGGACAAGTTCTACTCAAAAAACAGATTTTGTTAAAATTTGCTACCCCCCTTAAAAATCCAAAATTCCAAAAAAACGGAAAATAATTTGGCGAGAAAGAACCACCACATATGGCGTGCTTATCTCTTATTTGGTGACCGTAGCTCATTCTTGACTAGACCCACTCTTTTATAGATAGATAGATACAGATAGTAGCACCATTTAATACCATGCATAAAATAACTCTCATTTGAATTTTGCAGGACTCCTACAGGGATGAAAAATGGTCTGTAAAAGTCTATGGTAGGAATTTAGTCAGTATTTTTGGCCTAATTATTCCTGAACTCCCCCTTTTTTTATATAAATTAAATTTATAAAATAAATATATATATTAGTTCCCCATCATACTATAGGTATGGGGAACTTAGGTAATCGTGAAAAATTTCGACCTCGGTTTTTGACTTTTTTATACGTTTTCAGGTGTGAGGAATCCGAAAATGACAAAATTTGTATGTCTGTAGGGTGTCTGTTAGTGGGTCAGTCCGTTAGTGGGGTGGGTTAGTCTGTTAGTTTGTTAGTCAGTTAACACGATATCTCACGAACAAATGATCGCAGAGAGGTCAGATCAGTTTTAAAATATTACTTTCGATACTGGCAAGAACCCTATTCATTTGCAACTTTCGAACTAAAAAACTTCGTAAGTTATGAAAAATTTATGATTTTCTTAACATGGAAGAATAGGACAAAAATTCACTTAAATGTGCATTAAATGGAAACTTTTTACTGTGAAAATGTCAAACCAGTTTTAAAATATCGGTTTTGATGCCGGAATGAACATCAGTAACTAAAAACATGCTACTTTAAAAATTTCGCAAGTTATTGGAAATTTACGAATTTCTTAACATGGCAGTATAGGGCAAAATTTCACATAAACGTCAATTTTGAGAGAGATTTTCATCGTAAAGATGTCAGACTACTTTTGAAATATTATTTAGGACACTGGCATGAATATTAATGACTATGAATTTTCGAATATTAAAATCTCGTAAGTTATTGGAAATTTACGAATTTCTTAACATGGCAGAATGGAGCAAAATCTCACATAAACGTCAATCTTGAGGGATATTTTCATCGTAAAGATGTCAAACCACTTTCGAAATATTAATTAGGATACTGGCATGAATATCATAGACTATGATTTTTTCAATTTAAAAAATTCGTAAGTTATTTGGAATTTACGCTTTACTTAACATGTCAGAATATGGCAAAATTGAGCATGAACTTCCATTTTGAGGATCATAAATACATTAGACAACTTCAAAATTACATTTATGATATTTGTTTGAACATGATTGAATACAAATATTCTAATAGGAAATTTTCGTAAATTATTCGTAATTTACGATTTTATCAACATATTGAAATTGCAAATTTTTCATATAAATATGAATTTTGAGGATTATTGCATTGGAAACAGTAGCATGAAAACTAAACAACGGAATCGACCCTGATAAAATAAATTAATAGATTAGAATGAGATAAATTATCGAAGTGAACGGTGGATAGCCTATTAGGCGGGGATTCTGTCACTGTATCAAGCTTTGTTCATATTCATTTCTTTTAACATGATTATAATATGTCACGCACTAGAAATTTATGATAACATAAATATGATGGGGAGCTGAGCAGAGTCCACCTATGCCAACTAGTTTTCTTATATAAAAGTGCGCCAAATGAAACATCCATTGGTAACATTGTAATCCTAAATTTCACCAGCATAAAAAAAACCTGTCATTTTTTTTAGGGCTAGCATAGCACACATTATTCTTATTGCACAATTTCAATTTCTCTTACTGTGCTTCCCTGGCATTCAGTAGTGTAAAGAAATTAACTAATCATCTATGACCATTCAAAATAATCATTGAATTAAAAAAAAAAAAAAAAATAGCCTATGCTTTATTGAGTGAAGTGGTAAATAATATTAAAGAACTATCAAAGAATTAACCATTTAAGCATCCCAAATAGTAGATTAAAAGGAGACCAGTTTATTTATACTGGACACGACTCGATACCTTCATTTTACCGAAAAAAGCATGCAAGAATAAAATAAAATAAATTTTCATCGTCGCACAGTTGGTAAATTATTTTAAAAAGGATTACAAATGTAATTACTAATACACATAATTAAAAATAAATAAATAAATCTGAAAGATGGATTGATAAAACTTTGTAACATTTTATGTGTGTTACAGATTCCTGTCGTGTCGCGTTGCTCGGAAACTTGGCAACAATTCAATCGGTAAACAGCGCCCCTGGTATAGATTACGCGATTTTTTTATTCAACAGCCACCAAAAATTCTTAAAAGTGATATATGATTAATGTTTCTTCAATTTTATTCACCTTTTATGTAAGTCAAATCCCACTTTTAAGAATTTTTGGTGGCTGTTGAATAAAAAAGTCGCGCAATCTATACCAGGTGACGCTATCAACTGATTGAACGGTTGCCAAGTTTCCAAACCACACGACAGGCATCTAGCTTCCTTGGTCAGATTAGATTATTAAAATTATCAGTGTAATGCACTGTCTTTGACAATAGACTCATACAAAATTTAGCAAAATCAGTTCAGCAAAAAGAAAAAGAATTAAAAATAAATTGCCAGATATGCTACAAGCAGACATTTTTTTTTCCTGCCCTTTTTGAGAGAAATTCCTGAAAATGTTTGAATATTGTATTGTCATTGATTATAGATTCATATCTAAAATTTGAATAAATTTATTAAATTTGGTTTGGCAAAAATGTATTAAGAATGAATTGCAAGATTTGATACAGGGAGGCTGATTTTTGCTTCTGGTACCTTATCTGCCCCTAATGGGATAAATCCTTAAGAATATTTGCATATTATATTGCCATCCCCATCGATTGTGAACTTGTGTGAAAACTTTGAAAAAAAAAATAGGTCTAGTAGAAGTCAGAAGGTCACTATAACATTTCACCCAAACAGACAGAAAAATTAACAATGAATTTAAATAAAAGCATGAAAAAAAAAAAAAAAAAAAAAAAAACTTTGATAAAATCATTTTTCAATAAGAAATCAAATGTCGAAGGAATTTAATTTTAAACACTCTTGATTTTATTTATGAAAATTTGTGAAATATATATATATTTTTTTTTTTAAGAGAGAGACTCTTTTAAGTTAAAAATTATATTTTGTCATTGAAAAAGTTTAAATTGAAAAAAATGTTTTAGTTCAATTGAAGATAAAAATTTTTACTTTTTCTATATAAGTATCATAGAAAGTATATGATTTCGAAACATATTTTACCTAGTACTTTTTTTCGCACATTTTTAAGACGTCTTTAACATAATTCTATTATTAGAAAATAATAAGCACCATAAAATGCAGAGCTTGCATTTTATGGTGTTTATTCATAGTGGTTCCATATTGGTCTATGTTAATAAATGGGAGGAGACCCTCCAATTCTATTATTCAAGGCCCCCCCCCCTCCGAAATAAATGATGAAAGACTGATTTCGTGTAGTATGTATCAGGCAAACATTGCTCTCATGAAAAAAAGAAAAGTGTTTAAAAATAATTTAATAAAACCTATTAATTTAATTAAATTTCTCATTACATTCGTTCTTCTCTATATTTAAGCTCTAGAGCGCCGTAAAACCCATTCAACCTTAATCTCGCTCTCGCTATATTTATTCGCTTAATTTCATCCACCTTCTTGTCAAAGCTATAATGAACTGTCCTATGTCATGAATTCCATCTTTTTACTTTCTTCTGTATTCAATAGAAGAAATTATTGGATTCAAAAAAATTTTTTGATTTCCGGTTTTCGATGGATTTACATGTTTTGTGAGATCCAGAACACAATTTGACCATTTTTAGAAAATGTCTGTCTGTGTGTGACAAATATTTTGTTCCAATTATATCTCAGGGACTACTGCACTGCACAGAATTACATATACATTTATATACCGCTGCACCATGACATAAATTAGTGCCTAACACTTTTTGCTGAAAATCGTCCAACAGGTGGCGTTGCCGTCTGAATTTTTCTCAGTTTTTAACTTGGCAGTATAGTACACAATTTCTTATAAATATACACAATAAGAATTATTTATCATAGTAATAATCAAGTAGGCAAAAGTTTTGGACACATAGGAGCAATGCTTCTCCCTGGGAGTGAAGTCCCCCCCCCCCCTGAGGGGGACAGTTATTTGATATGGGTATCTTTTAAAAGAACTCATCAGTATTTTTAAGACTAACAGTTGAACTATTAATGTATGATAATTTGAATCTAAGTTTTCCTTTTTTTTCCTCATTTTTAACAAAACGAAAAAGGGCAAAAAACATTTTTAAAGATATTGTTAGTGAACATAAAATTGACTTTCTTTGGACATTAAGTGTTACAGTTCTATTAGAAACAAATCATCTGCATTCATCATGGAAATTAATTTTAATAAATAAAAGTTTTAATAAAATGATTGGTATTGAGTGAATTTGTATAGGAAAATATAGACGAAAGATTTGTGTGCAAGGTCTGATTACAGCAGGGGCATGTAAGACATGTGACCTGAATAGCAGGGGCCATATAACTCGCCCTGAAAATGCCATTTAGCCTTTTATGCCCTAAAAATGGTATCATATAGTGCAAATTCTGACATATTAGTCCCATAAACATATATATATGTACCTATGCTTATTGGTGCACAGTGCGAGGAGGAGGCGGGCTCACGAAACTATGTGTGCCCCGGGTCTCGCATGAAGTTAATCAGGGTCTTTTTGTGTAGGGTCTGATTAACTTCGTGTGAGGCCCGGGGTAAACACACTTTTGTGGGCTCCACCCCCACCATTCGAACTGTGCAGTAATCAGCAAAAGTACATATATATACCTGTATATGAAACTAAAATAACAAAATTTTGCATTTTATGATACCACTTTTGTCATTTTTAGAGGCAAAAGGGCATTTTCAGGGCTAGTTTTAGGGCTCTTTGCTGCTCAGGGCCCGGGGCACATGTGCCCCTGTATTAATCTGGCCCTTGTTTGCGTGTGCGTATTATTATATCATATTCGATGACCTTGTATTAGAAATGTGATGGGCCCCTCCCGAAAAATAATCCTGGCTACGGCCTTGCTATTATTTATAGCTTGGTGAAACTGAGCAGGGCATAGGTACCTTCACGTGGTGTAACTGTTAGTAATGCCTAACATTACGAACCAACACAGATGGGCTTGCACCAGGGCGCCTTGGTCATCTCCTCCTTCATATTTCAAAAAGAAAAGACCAAGGACCACTTTGTCGTTGGAAAGATGAAATTGTGAAGTTTGGAAGAGCAGAATGGAGAAGAAACAGAAAACAGAGCGAATCACCTAGGAGAGATCATCGTGCAATGAATTGATAAAGGCTGAAATTTATAATGATGATTCAAAGCTTTGTACTTATTGCTTTTAAAACGCCAGTTCTGTGGTGCTTTTTTTATAATAATTAGAAAATCAGCTTGTGTCTGTTTCTGTAGTTATCAAAATTTTATGGAGGCTATTTTCTCATGAATCAACGGATAGAATTCAACAAAACTTTATTTGGTTCGAATTTGACTTTAAAATTTTTAAGTTACTGGCTATTGGCTAGTTGAGCTTTTTAGCTTATTTTCCAGTTTTTTCTAAAACATAAATAAATAATTAATTACCAAAACAGTTTTCTCGTTTTAACTTTTTAAAGAAACTTTAAAATTATCTGATTGGTTTAAATCTATTCTAAATAATCTCCTAAAAATGTATTCCATAACCAATTAATAAAAAGTACACTTTTCTTTTTCTTTTTTTTTTTTTTTTTTTTTTTGAGGGGGGGGGGGCTGATTGATAAATAAATAATCTGGTGTATTACTCACACGACTTTCTCTTACCTTGAAATTTAACACTATAAATACAGATTGGAGAGTAAGAGGTAAGATAACGAGTACTGTTATTTAAACCTAATATTAAAACAATTCAAATTAGACTTTGGAACAGCTTTATTTTACAAATAATTTTTCTCAACCCCATGTTTCATTATTGTACCTACATTTATACAGAATTCAAATCTGTTATTAAATCCAAAAGTTCATTTAAATTTATTCAGATAACTTCCACACAAATATTCCTTGAAATGTATCAATCTTGATCAAACATTTGGATCACCTGAAATTGTTTTTAATTTACTTTAAGAGGCACAGACAAAGATCAAACGTTAAAAACTTGACTTCAGTATTCAGGAAGCCTCAAAACGTGTAAACATACAAAAAAAAAAAAAAAAAAAAAAAGTAACGGATATTTAGCTTTTAAAAAAAAATACATTATTTATCATGTGGTTATGAGGAATTAATTTCAATTTCTGAGCAGCTTTCCTGAACATGGTAAAATATTACAATGAAGAACTTCCACAAGCAATAAAAAAGAATGTTATGGATTAAATATTGGTAGCCCTGTATATCTTCTGAAGATTATGTACACACCACGTGGTGTGCATAAATATAATCCTATATTAACAACACACTGCACAACCTGAACTGAAATACACTTCCATCAATTTTCAAGTATTGTCATTCTATAATCTAGTTCTTTTGTCTAGCCCTGTGAACAAACAGGGAATGATTTCCATACCATATTCTACATGAAACATGTTTTTACGCATATAATATATATATATTCGTTTCATTTAGTTTAGTGCAGCCTATAGATGTTAAGCTCTACTTACCTGCAATTTACCCCATAAACGTAATGTATTTGAGTTTTCTTCAGTGTCCCTGTACACGAACCATTTGCGTGATCACAATGACAAGTTTAGTGTAGCATCTCTATATGATACACATTTAGGATACTGAGTTTGGACTTTCTTGTATTATTTGTTTTTGAGATATACTGATAACAGACAAACACACACACAGACCAAAAAACTTGATTTTTGGATTCAAGGGACCTCAAAACGTGTAAATATAACAAAAACTCAATTTCGAAAATTTCACCCAAAAACAATACTTTCTCTACATGGGTAAGAGAAAGTAAAAATTGCTGAAATATGGAATTATTTAATTGCTAATCAACAGCTTTTTTTTTTTTTTTCGAAAATCTATTCCGTAGCTGCCAAGTACTCCGATTTTTCCGGAGTTTCTCCTATTTGTATTATATGTTCCGATTTTCTGTTTTTTTTTTTTTTTTTTAAATAAAAACTCCGAATTTTTTTTCATTTTCATCTCTTCCCGACCCCCACCCCTCATTTTCAAATTATTGCAGAGATTCCAAATCTTCCTAATTTAGCCCATCTCCCACTTTCCTTCTTTAGAATGAATTTCTAGTTTTCCGTAATTGTGTGACTGTTTCCCCATTCCTCCCCCCCCCCCAAGGAAAAAGCAGTCAAACGTCTTGCAGAAGTTTTACAATTTCCAATCTTTCTCCATCCACACCATGTGCATAAATGTCAATATTCATTTCAAACATCTTTTATTAGATTTTAGAACTTATAAAAATGTAGGATTGTTCAATATATCTCGCTCATGTAATTTTTTATGCCCTCCTCCGCCTTTCCCCGCTGACGATCGGCGATTAAACGCCTCATGGAAGCTTTGTGATTTCCAATTGAAATTTTTCCTCCATCCAAATTTTAAAGAGCAGTGTGGTTTTAAACTTCTTTATAGGTTCTATAATCTTATAAATAAGTGGAATTGCTTTGTTATCTTACTCATATAAGTTTTTGTGTCCCCTCCCCCCCCCCCCCCCCATTAACCTCACTAACAATCAGCAATGAAACGTTTTGCATAAGTCTTGTGATTTCTGTTTTCACCATCTTCAGAATAAATGTTAATATTCATTTTAAATTTGCTTTATTAAATTCTAGAAATCTATAAAGAGGTAGTTTAATATCTCTCACTTATGCAATTTTTGTTACCATCATTCCAGCACCTCCCCTCCTTTCTCTTGCTTTAACTGTAACCAAACTTTGCATTGGTAGGTTATCTAAAGTTTCTGAAAGAGGATAAATCTATTGAAATAAAATTATTTGAAAATCGTACTTTCAAACATACAGCCAAACAAATAAATAAATAAAATTGCTAATTATCTTTACACTTGAACATGTAAGGTATTGTAAAGATGTATAAAATAGAGATTTGTGTTGTTTGGTGGGGTACAGGGGATGGTGGGAAATATATTTCAAAAACACAAAAGTATTGTTTATGTACACATTTTAAAAAGTTTGTCCTATATGCACCACTCTCATTGGCTGTCTAGCACTTGATGTACATACATTACCCAATACAATAGGTGACGCTGAAATGCTACACTTTTTGGAATCTTCAAAAATGACTCCTTATTTGACCTAATAGATGTAATTGCCCTTAATTTAAAATATGAAATGCTTGTTACGGGAAAATATGCAATTTCGATTTTAGTACTTATTGTCCAGCAATTGAAACTGTTATTTCATAAATGTAAAGATAACTTAGTTAAAGCTATATGTGTTTTGGGTCACAAACAAACTAAATAATATTAATAGTAATATATAATCATTTTGTCCTAAGTGACTGATTCTTCATCACCCAGCCCAAACTCTTGCACCTTAAACCAGAGTTGTTGAAAACATTCTTTCTGTGATGTAGACTAGACACCCACTGAGAAGTGATTTTACAAATTTAGATTCACCCCCACCGTCCAAGAACGTGATTTCACATAAAACTTCATACCTCAAATAAAAAACATATGTCCATTAGAGTTTTGCTTTTAAAATATTATATAACTAACATGGATACTTAAAAACCAATTTCTGAAATTTTTCGAATTCACCCCTGACGGGGGTGAAAGGACAAAACGTGCTTTCACATAATCCTCCATATCTCCAAGAAAAAAACCAGATGTTCGTAAGATTTTTCCTTTAAAATATAGCAAACATCAATATCTAAAAACTAATTTCAGGAATTTTCCTAATTCGCCTCTCAATGAAGGGAGGTGGCAAAACGTTATTTTAGCTGCCGGAATTTTTATTTATATTTTTTGACGGATATTAACGAATGAGAGTTCTCACAAAAGGGAAATTTGGATACTAGAATTTTTATATAGTAATTTTTGTACATGATATGAGAGATTAGACAAATTTTATATTACGTTTAAACATAGTCGTATGGAAATTTTCCTTTGTGAGAACCCTGGACACAATACCGCCGTGGTAATTCTATGGGGAATTTAATCGCGAATTTTGGTAAGATTGGCTTGGGGTTTCTGACCCCCATTACGACGCGGTGTTGCAAAGTTTTTTTGGGGGACAGGTGGCACAACACGTTTGCGAGTATAGCTCAGCTCCAAATTACTTCATGATGAAAATATTGCACATAGGGAACTAGATTCGAGTAAAGAGACAGAAGAGAGAAGTTTGGCGATTTTTCGATTTTAAGGAGGGGGGGGGATTTCACAAAAGCAGGATTTTTCAATAGAATTCTACCGAAAATAGCACATATAGAAATCTAAAGAGGCTGTGCGTCCTCTGGAGTAAATTTCTATTCTAAACACATTTTGTATGTTTTGTGATTATTGTAGGGCGTTATGAGGGAGCAAAATCGAGAGCCTTCCTTTTTGGGTTAAATTTGCCCTGGGCCAGGACTGATTTACAGCATAGCATTCGAAGCACGTGCCCAGTTCCGCTGGCAAAAAAGGTCTGCCAGAATACCTTTGCTATTTTTTTTTAAATCCTTTAAAAAAGCAAATCAAAACATTTGTATCATTTAAAACTTGAAGCCACTGCTCGTTTTTGTGCGATTTTTATCGAACATTTTTCTTGAATTATGGGTGGTTGTTCAACTATTAATTGTTCAAATCATTCCCAGAATAGATTTCGCCTGGCAGGCTTTTGAGGGGAGGGGGGAGGAAAAAGGAAAATAAAATTTTTCAAGATAATTTTAACTGAGGTTTCGACCAATATTTATTATTATTATTATTACTGATTTAATGAAATTTTTATATTAAGGAGTGATATGTTGTTTTGAGAATTCATTTAAATATAGTAACCAACGAAACGGGCAAAGCCTGCAGTGGTAATAAATAAAATAACACTGAGTTGGTAGTAATGGTGTTTTGATATTTATAAATGCTTAGAAATAAAATAAATTTATTCTAAAGAAACATTTTTGATAGATATACCCGCAGTATACTAGTTATAGTATATAACAATTATTTTACATATCAGAATCAAGTTTTGTGTGATTATGTGCCATAAAAGCTGAGGTATAGCATCACCCAGATCAAGAAAAGTAGCACCGATAATTGTTGAGCGATGTAGCTCAAAATTAAATGAACATATTATTCAATTATGGATGCATATCGGCCGGTAAATGGAATTACTGTGTTCAGTTTTCTCATTTACAAGAAAGATATTTCCCAATTTCTTTTTTATATATGTGTGTGCCAAACTTGATAAATATGATGGCTATTTTGAAAAACTACGCTAGTGTAATTTGGGTGTATATCAGCCAAAAGGTGGCGCTATTGTGGTGCAGTTTTCTCTATTTACAAAAATAATCTATTTCAGCTGGTATTTTTTATAAGTACCGCAAAACCAGGTTACTTATAAAAAAAATACATACAACTCTTTACATGTACATGTTTTAGGTTTTCCATCCAATTAATATATTGGAATGATGTGGGAGAAAAAGTTTTGTTATGGCCACAGTATGCTAGTTTCCGTTAGTATTTTTTGAATAAAACTACAGTTTTATTCTCGTAAAAATTAAATGGTCAGAATTTCTTTGCACGTTAAGTGTAATTGGGAACTCGATTATGTCACAAATGGTCCCAGGTCCCAATGGACATTCTAACCTCTTTCCCTCCTGCCTACTATACTATAATAGTGCATCTAAATTATACCTCTGGGGTTACAGAAGTGGCGGAGCCATCCCCTCCGTAGAGAATCAAAATTGTGATGGCATGTCTCCGGGCTATCCTTAGGGATACATCCCATAGCGCAGTACTAGTGCGACGTTAAACCCAACCAACCCCACTTTTGCATCATAATAAAAATAAGAATAATAATTATGATAATCATAACACTTTTCGACGCATTAAAGTACTTTTTACAAATCTATAAGTTAGTTATGGTAGATATTACATGGATGTGTTTTTTGAACATGTTGAAAAACATGTTCAAAAAACATTTTCCCCTACGGTTTTAACAACTGCTTTTGTAAAAAACTTTCAGTATTTTTACTATTTCGTTCAAAAATAACGTTTTAACTTTTATCATCTGAAAACAAAATTCTGATCGGGAAAAATCTCGTACCGGGGTACCTTATGTTCGACACTCTTAATGAATCACTATATTATCGTAAGAAAAAAAAAAATCTGGTGTGAAACAACCACACGACTTCCATTACCCGCTATTACATGTATTATATGCATTTTTGAGAGAGAATGTGATCAGAAAACATAAAAGTGACCAAAAAAGAAAATCGTTAGAGCCGTTTTTGAGATACCAACTTTCACAAAAAATCAATTATTGAGCGGAAAACAATAATTACATACAAAAGCATATTTAAAAGTGAGTTAAAATGGCGAGTTTGAAAAAAATCCGTACACCCGTTTTTAAAGGAACGCCTTTGCGATGCCTGAAATTGAGCTATTTATACAGGACGCCTATCAATTTTCATGAACTAACCAACTATATCATTCGAAAGGATATCTGATAGAGTGTTTATATAGCAAGTTTGAAGAAAATCGTTAGAGCCGTTTTTGAGATACGGACTTACGGTCCCACTTCCGGTTTCCGATGTCCCATTTCCGGTTAAACTCAATTATTGACAGGAAAACAATAATTACATACAAAAGCATATTTAAAATTGAGTTAAAATGGCGAGTTTGAAAAAAATCCGTACAACCGTTTTTAAAGGAACGCCCTTGGGAGGCCTGAAATTGAGCTATTTATACAGGACGCCTAACAATTTTCTTGAACTAACCAACTATATCATTCGAAAGGACATCTAATAGAGTGTTTATATAGCAAGTTTGAAGAAAATCGTTAGAGCCGTTTTTGAGATACGGACTTACGGTCCCACTTCCGGTTTCCGGTGTCCCATTTCCGGTTAAACTCAATTATTGACAGGAAAACAATAATTACATACAAAAGAATATTTAAAATTGAGTTAAAATGGCGAGTTTGAAAAAAATCCGTACAACCGTTTTTAAAGGAACGCCCTTGGGAGGCCTGAAATTGAGCTATTTATACAGGACGCCTATCAATTTTCTTGAACTAACCAACTATATCATTCGAAAGGACATCTAATAGAGTGTTTATATAGCAAGTTTGAAGAAAATCGTTAGAGCCGTTTTTGAGATACGGACTTACGGTCCAACTTCCGGTTTCCGATGTCCCACTTCCGGTTTTTCAATTTTCACCAAAATTTGGAAATTTCATCTGTAGGCCAGACGTATTTCAATTCTAAAGTTTCGTAGCTCTATCTTTATTAGTTTATGAGCTATAATAGCCAGAAGATTCTCCACATACATACACACACACACACACACATACATACACACTGACCAATTGCCCAAAACCACTTTTTTGGACTCAGGGGACCTTAAAACGTGTAAATCAGGTGAAATCTCGATATCGAATTTTTGGACCGAATACAATACTTCCATTACCTACGGTAGTAGGGTAATGGAAGTAATATATATATTAAATACAAAAAAAAAAAAAAAAAAAAAAATCTCTCATCGGTGGAATAATCGGTCCGTGCTCCCACTATCTGTGGCAGCGTATACACACGTGCACGGCGCGCGTGTTCCTTCGCCCACCGCACCGTTCCCGCCCCTCCTAATTATTTTACACTTTTGGAAATATCCGCACTCATTTTCTCGGGCTTTTAAACCTAATAATACTAATTTCCAACGTTCTACCTGAATTTCTTTGTTTTTGCCTCTGCCCCCCCCCCTTCCCGCCCCTCGTAATAATTCTACACTTTCGAAAATACCCGCAATCTATTTATCGGGCTTTAAAACCTAATAATACTAATTTTCAACGCTCTAATTCTTATTTCTATATTTCTGCCCTTTCGCCGCCCCCCCCCCCCTTTTCCGTCTATCTAAATAATGTTTCCCTTTTGAAAATATCTGCATTCGATTTGTAGGTCTCAAAAACCTGTACGTGCGATATAAAGGATTATTTGAAATTACGTTTTTGCCCCATCCCTCCTTTAGGGGCTGAACTTCTAAAATTCCAGAAATTAGTTTTTAAGTATTTGTATTAGCTATATTTTAGAGCAAAAATTTCACATATGTCTATTTTTTTTTTTTGTTTGAGATACATAGTATTATACGAAAACACGTTTTGCGCATGTGAAATCATGTTTTCCCCCTTCCCGAATTTCCAAAATTCCAGAAATTGGTTTTCAGATATTTGTGTTAGCTATATTTTAAAGCAAAAAGTTTACGGATATATATGTTGTTGTTGTTGTTGTTTTGTTTGAGATATGACATATGAAGGATTTTGAGAAGTCACGTTTTGCCCTCCTTTCCCCCCTTGGGGGGCGAATTTTGTAAAACCGCTCCTTAGTGGATATCTACGTAACAGAAGGAACATTGTCACAAAATTTCATGCTTCTAGGTCCAGGGGTTTGGACTGGGCGATGATGAATCACTCACTCACTCAGGACAAGCGATTTTATATATAGAGATTTTTTTTAGAAATTTATAATCATTTTTAGAAATTTTTGACTAATTTTTTTTTTAACCTGAAAAGGAAATTTTGGGCCTTTGGAAATCAAGGGCTTCTAGCCTTCCCCCCCCCCCTCCCCCCCAAGTATTATTTGTTTTTTGGCCTCGCGGTTCCCCAGGGACCGATTTACTCAGTTGGAGGCCCAGGGCACTCATGTTGAATGGGCCCCTTTTCCTCGTACTTTAATATTACAACAAACAAAACAAACCGCATATTTTTGATTCAAGTGTCTAAAAATTTTTTCCACTTTTCATTTTATTGGTAAGACTTAACTAGATCCGATGCTTGTCTATCGGATCAACGTACGTCGCACCCACATATCTGCACTGCGGTGCGTGCCTTGGATTTAGTTATCCTAGTAAGACTTTGGAATGCAGTATCGGTAGTATGCAGTTGTATTTGCGTGTAGCAAAAATATTGCAATTTTTTCAATGAACTGACAGTTTTCTTGAAAGATTATACCGCTGATTTATATAACAGCGCATTAATACCTCCATCTATCGACGAAAAAACAAAAAGCAAAGCAAAATATTATAGCAAATTATCATTATAGCAAAATTAGGAAATTTTGCATTTTAACTATTTTTTAAATGTATGATTGAATTTCTTGGAGGCCCCCTCAGTGAGAGGGCCCAGAGCACATGCCCCGAATGCCCTGCCTTAAATCAGGCACTGCGGTTCCCTCGACAGGATAAATACTCTCTTAGCTTCTAGAATAAACGAACGATTGCAACGTGAATGATCTTTTCTCTTCCTCCTACCGTACTCCGTTCCATTTGCCGCTCACGTGGCTTCTAGAATTTTCTACTCCTCCAGCAGCTGACATCACGATGTCGTAATCAATGACGCGTGGTAACCTTTTTTCCTAGATGGTTTTATGCCCATTTGAGGAGAAATATGCTCGGCTTAGCGAGCGAACGTGTAGTGAAAATAAGTTCTTGAAATATTATAAAACGATTGTGCGAACACATATTATTAGAATTAAATGGAAGAGATTTATTTTATAGTTATAACATATATAGTTTATTAGCATCAAAATTTTATTGATGTGATTTCTTCATTGCATATACTTGTGAAATATCGGGATTTTTCTGCGTTTAAATTAATAAAGCCAGATTAGTTAGATCATTATATTATTATCCGAACAGGAAAAAAAAAAAAAAAAAAAAAAAAAAAAAATCAACTGTAATATTTTATTGTTCAGTTTTAAAGACCAAACTTAATATTTTATTGTTCAATATACTTATTATTTTCCAAATGCTATCAAAATCGAATTGGACTATTCCAAGATTCTTCAGGAACACAGATTAATACAATTGTTCAAATGAGTTTTAATTAGTAATAATATTTTAGCTACAAAATCAGCCACTTTCATTGAGGCTTTTTTTTCCGCCGTCTTTTTTGCAATTAAAGTTATTAAACCAATAAATAAATTAATAAATGAAATGTTCGATGGGATGAGATATACATTTTTTTTTTTTTTCTTTTGACACTTGTATTGACATGATATACAATAGTTATAGAATTTTACCGAATTTAAATACTGTCATAGGTAACTTCGCTATATTATACTTCAATCACAATTTTATTGATTACTAGCAGGCAACGCCCGCTTCGCTGGTCCCTATTTTTAAATGAATCACTATAATGAATTCTCAAAATTGCATTAATTTTTATCACATGAAAAAAAAGAGAAACAAAATCTGAGTAGGAAAAATGTCGCACCGGGTTCTCACTGCCTTCGGAAAAAATTCCCAAAATGCTCTAACTCTTATTTCTATTATTTTCCCACTTCGCCCCCCCCCCCTCCTGTCTATCCTAATAATTTTACAAATTTGAAATATCCGCAATCGATTTGTAAGTATCAAAAACCTCTATGCACCAGTTTTGAACGATATATCTCTATTTTTATTTTTTTACCGCTCTACTCCCTCCCCCCCCCCTTCCCGCCCTCCCAATAATTTTAAAAATTCGAAAATATCCGCAATCGAATTGTAGGTATTGGAAACCTCTATGTACCAATTTTGAATGATCTAACTCTATTTTCTTTTTTTTTGCCCCTCTGCCCCCCATTTCCCGGCCCTCCTAATAACTTTATACTTTCAAAAAAATCCCCATTCGACTTGCAGGCCTCTAAAACCTATCTGTACCGATTTTGAACGGCCTAACTGTATTTCTATTTGTTTTTTACCATAGCCCCCCCCTTACCGCCCCACCTAATAATTTTAAAAATTCGAAAGTATCCGCAATCGATTTGTAAGTATCGAAAACATCTATATACCAGTTTTGAACGATCTAACTCTATTTTTATTTTTTTGCCCCCCTCCCCCCCTCTCCCCTCCCCCTTTCCCGGCCCTCCTAATAACTTTACACTTTCGAAAATATCCCCATTCGACTTGCAGGCATCTAAAACCTAACTGTACCAATTTTGAACGGCCTACCTGTATTTCTATTTGTTTTTGCCCCCCCTTCCCGCACCTCCTAATAATTTTATAAATTCGAAAATATCCGAAATCGATTTGCAGGTATCGAAAACCTCTATATACCAATTTTGAACGATCTAACTCTCTTTTTATTTTTTGCCCCCCCCCCCTCTCCCCCCCCTGCTGCCCCACCTCGGGGCTGAATTTCTAAAATTCCAGAAATTGGTTTTTAGATATTTGCATTAGCTATATTTTAGAGCAAAAATTTCACGCATATCTATTTTTTTGTTTGAGATATATAGGATTATGCGAAATCACGTTTTTACGCATGTGAAATCACGTTTTGCCCCCCCCCGCCCCCCTTGGGGACCGAATTTTGAAAATTCCAGAAATTGGTTTTTAGACATTTGTGTTAGCTATATTTTAAAGCAAAAATTTTACGGATATCTGTTTTTTTTGTTTGAGATATGAAGGATTTTGTGAAATCACGTTTTTCCCCCCCTCCCCCCCTTGGGGGGCGAATTTTGTAAAATCGCTTCTTAGTGGATGCCTACGTCATGGAAAGAACATTGTCACAAAATTTCATGCTTCTAGGTCCAGGGGTTTGGTCTGGGCGTTGATAGATCACCCCCTCACTCAGGAAGTCTTCTTTTATATATATAGATAAGTTATGTAATAGTGGAAGGTTTATGAGCGAAAACTTAGGCTGGCACTCAGCCAAACTTACCCTTCCTCTCTCTTTATATTTTTCCTAGTAGTTATTTCCTAAGAATATATTAGATAGAATGTCACAGTATATGTGTTCTTTAGTTATTTATTCATTGCCATACACAGACAATTATATTTCTGTGATGCGACTGAAGAAGTTCCAGTTGCTTACCTTTCAGATTTTGGTTGGTTAGTCGTTAGTCCGGTTTCAAAATGACTTGTCTGTGTCCAATTTCAAATTCGAGGCCGCGCGCAACATGCCTGGGAATTTAGAATAACAGTTTTGCTATTCAAATCTTTATGGAAAAAACGTTAAATTATTTTTATGTTTGAATGCTGAAATTTAATAAAAATTTTTAGCATTCAAGCATAAAAATATAATTAACTTATTAATCAATTAATCCACAAAATAATGTTTAGAATATATTAGTTCCCCATCATACTATAGGTATGGGGAACTTAGGTAATCGTGAAAATTTTCGACCTCGGTTTTTTGACTTTTCTACACGTTTTCAGGTGTGAGGAATCCGAAAATGACAAAATTTCTATGGTGTCTGTCTGTAGGGTGTCTGTTAGTGTGTCAGTCCGTTAGTGTGTCAGTGTGTTAGTCCGTTAGTTTGTTAGTCTGTTAACACGATATCTCACGAACAAATGATCGCAGAGAGGTCAGATCAGTTTTAAAATATTACTTTCGATACTGGCAAGAACCCTATTCATTTGCAACATTCGAATTTAAAAACTTCGTAAGTTATTAGAAATTTACGATTTTTTTAACATGGCAGTATAGGGCAAAAATTCACTTAAACGTGCATTAAATGGAAACTTTTTACTGTAAAAATGTCAGACCAGTTTTAAAATATCAGTTTTGATGCCGGAATGAACATCTGTAACTATAAATATGCTACTTTGAAAATTTCGCAAGTTATTGGAAATTTACGAATTTCTTAACATGGCAGTATAGGGCAAAATTTCACATAAACGTCAATTTTGAGAGATATTTTCATCGTAAAGATGTCAAACCACTTTCTAAATATTATTTAGGATACTGGCATGAATATCATAGACTATGGATTTTCATATTTAAAAAATTCGTAAGTTATTTGGAATTTACGATTTACTTAACATGTCAGAATAAGGCAAAATTGAGCATAAACTTCCATTTTGAGGATCGTAAATACATTAGACAACTTCAAAATTACATTTATGACATTTGTTTGAACATGATTGAATACAAATATTCTAATAGGAAAATTTCATAAATTATTCGTAATTTACGATTTTATCAACATAGCGAAATTGTAAATTTTTCATATAAAATATGAATTTTGAGGGTTATTGCATTGGAAGTAGTACCATGAAAACTAAACAACGGAATCGACTCTGATAAAATAAATTAATAGATTAGAATAAGATAAATATATCGAAGTGAATGGTGGATAGCCTATTAGGCAGGGATTTCATTTTGTCACTGTATCAAGCTTTGGTCAAATTCATTTCTTTTAACATGGTTATGTCTCGCACTAGAAATTTATGAGAACATAAATATGATGGGGAACTGAGCAGAGTCCACCTATGCCAACTAGTTTTTAAACTACAATAATGTAAAATCAAAGGGAAAAATAAAAAGAGTTAGTAGTCAGTATTATTAATAATAATAATTAAATAAATAATAAAATTTTGAATTTTCTTTAAATAGTTTTTTACAAATTTTAATGTGATTTATGTTGATGCATTTCAATGCATATATGTGCAAGATTTATGAAATAACTGAAAACATAAAACCTGCTGCTTTCTTTATTTCTCAATTATTTATAACGAAACGAAGTGAAGTTAAATTATTTCTTCTTTAGTTTCATTAATAAAATGTGTGTTAAGTGTTACATGATTTAACACGTTGAGCTCCATATCAGTCAGCCATTCTAGATTCTAGACATTTTGTCATATATCTCTAAGTACTGAAGGAATCATCTTGAAACTTTAGGAGTGTGCAGAACATGTATGAATGATCATAATGAAATGAAATAATTTGTACTGCATTAATTTATACAGGAAATAGAGTGATTCTGAAAAATCAGAAATGTCAGAAAAATTACTGCTGTTTCTTTAGAAAAAAGAAATTGAATGATATATATTTTGATGTTTTATTAAAAAAATAAATAAAAAATAAAATAAAAAAGGTTTCTTCTAATGTGTAATAAAGCATTTTAATTTATAGCAATAAGTTCACATTCAAAAATAGAGACGAAACACATATTACATGCTGTAATCACATACATAATGTGTAGGATAAAGGCATAATGCATGTATGTAATAGTGTTTCAAATTACATGATTCGTAGTTCAGTAAATTTTTCTTTATTCAGAATCATTCCCCGAATGTCGTCAAATTTCTAATTTTAAACGAAGTAAAAATGTTTCACTACACATTTTCTATATTTCGTATGCCTGTGAAAGTCCTTTCCCTGCATTGAGGGTCTAATTGCAGAAAGAAAAACGAGAACTCCCTAGAGTCGTGTGAAGACTTTAGATGCTACGGATATCAATAAACACATGTTGTTAAAAGATATAAAAAGCAACAGTGATTTGATAATAAATTGTATTCTGTTTGAATTAATATAAAAGCAAAAAGAGTAATTAAGCTATTTCATGATTCGGTAAAATTTATAACTGTTTTAAAACAGAAATTTGGAAACAAACTGTAATTTGTTTGACTTAATATAAAGTTAATGAATAATTAAATTATTTATGATATTCGATAAAAATTTATAACTGCTGTAAGAAACAAGAGTACTTTGGCAATACATTTTATTATGTTTTCAATAACATAAAAACTATTTTATTAATTGATAAAATTTATAATTGCTGTAAAAAACAAGAGTAATTTGGCGATAAATTGAATTATGTTAGAATCAATATAAAATTTAAATAATAATAATAATAATAATAATTAAATTATCTAATGATTCAATAACATTTATAATTGATATATATAAAAGAAAAAAACATTAATTTCACAATAAGTTGTAATTTGTTTGAATTTATATAAAACTAAAAAATAATTGAACTATTTTGTGATTCGATAAAATTTATAACTGTCGTAAATAATAATAATAATAATAATAATAATTTGGCAATTAATTGTATTTTGTAACATTTATAACTGCTGTAAAAAACAACATTAATTTGATAATAAATTGTAATTTGTTTCAATAAATATAAAATTAAAAAATATTTAAAGTATTTTGTGATTCGGTAAAATTTATAACTGTTATAAAAGATAATTGTAATTTGGCGATAAATAGTAATCTGTTTAAATTAACATAAAATCGAAAAATAATTAAATTATTTTATGATTCGATAAAATGTGTAATATTGTAAAAGAAATGGTAATTTGGCAATAAATTGTATTCTGTTTGAACTAATTTAAAACTGAAAAATAATTAAACGGTTTATTAAACGATTCAGTAATATAACTGCTTTAAAAAATCAACAGTAATTTTGCAATAAGCTGTATCCTGTTTGAATTGGAATTTGCTTGGTCAATTTCGATTCTCATTAAAATTAGTTCTTCTTTTTTTCTTTCTTTGGATACAAGAAGAGAGTACTGGATTTGTGCAGATTTTTGACTTCTGGTTTTCGATGGATTCACACATTTTGAGACATTTTAAACACGATTTAACTTTTTTAGAAAATATTTGTTTGTGTGCGTGTATGTGTGTCTTGTTGAAATTTTGTAACATTGTATATCACGAATAATGGGCAGATTTTCACAAAACTTTATATTTTGTTGGACATGCTTTATATTTTCCTATTTTTGAGGAGACTGTATCTCAGCTTCTGTAATGTATAAGATCAGAAATCTCCGTATGTGAGGTAGCCATTATAAAAAATAAATAAAAAAGCTAATTCATTTTAGATAATTTGGAGTGGAAGGCTGATTTTTATACCAACTATGTGAAAAATACCAGAGCCGGGAATCGAACCCGGGAATATTATGTGACAAATGTCTATCTGTTTATCACCTAGGGTAACTCAGTGATAGAGCATCCGCGCGTTAAGCGGAAGGAACGGGTTCGATTCCCGTCTCTGGTATTTTTCACATGCTTGGTATAAAAATCAGCCTTCCACTCCAAATTATCTAAAATGAATTGAGGTTGATGAATAAAGAATTTCTAAATCAGGCTAATTCAATTTCCGTGTGTATCGTCATGCAAATGGCGCTACTGGGGTACAATTTTCCCGATTATGGGAAGGCTATGTCTCAATTTCAAAAACATATAAATTGCACTAAACTAGATATATGAGATAGATGGTCATTATGAAAGAATGCGATAAATTAACTTGGGTGTTTATCGGCTGATATATCTAACATTTTGCGATATTCCGAATGACTATATCTAAGCATCCATTGTATAAAATTGCACCAAAATGCATATGTAAAGTCTTTTTTTTTTTTTTTTTTTTTTTTTAGGGGTGGGGGGAATTGTGTTGATTAAATTTCTGTGCATGTTAACCGGTAGGTAGTGCTTTTTTATAGAACAGAAGAAAATTTCTGTAATTGTCATAGGATGTATTTTTATTCATCTTTGCTTCTCGTTTCTCTGAAATAAAGCATTGTTTCATAATTTTATTCCTGTAGTTTTGTCAAAATGACTATATTTTAAATTTTCAAGTCAAGTAAAATGTCAAGTAGTTCGAAAGATGAATGTTATTATTTATTTCAAATATAACTGCCCCCCCCCCCATGAATTTTTTACTACAACTGCGATACGTATTCAGGACATTTCAAAACGTGTAACTGCATCAAAAACCGTAAGTCGAAATTTCCCCCAAATCTAATACTTTTTTTTGTGTGTGCGTAGAGGTAAGTAAAAATGGAGAATAAAACGAGATTGTAAATAAAAAACAAAAGTCAATCTATACTCTTATGCTTAATAGTTTAATAAAGAATAAATATATGATAATGTATTTTAAATCGTATTTTTTTTTTTTTTTTTTTTAACAGAAAATACTTAATTAATACGACTTATACCAGATAGAACACGAATAATTACAAAAGATGCGAAATAAGCCAAGGGTTCGGAGTTGGCCGTTTCAGTTAAATTGTTTTTATTTGTTAAAATGATATAAATTAACGAAAAAAAAAAAATCCACAAGTACTAGATAAGTAACACAACATGCTGCTAAAAAAAAAAATCCGCTTGCAACAGCGCCAATTGTATGAAGTGGTTGGGCGGCAAAATATAACCAACGATTGCGGGATAGGTTAGGGAAATCTTAAAGTCTAACTTTATGAGTCATCTCCCGAAAGGAAGTTTTGAACGATTCCATTTTTTTTTTTTTTTTTTTTTTTTTTAAGTTTATTTATAAATTGGTATAAAAATTAGTATTCATTTAAATATAGTGATTAGCGAAGCAGGCAAAGTTATGTATATAATATTGAATTATTATCATTATATACTAGCAAACCCGTGCGAAATATTCGCACTTTATCTTTTTTCTTATTTACCTTTAAAATTTGAAATTCATAAATATTATACCAATTTCACCACCTAATTAAAATTTTTATTTACCAGAAGCCAAATTATTATTAAAACCAAATTAATATTATACAATAGTGAAAGCAAAATTATCCAAAGAAAGGTTTCCAAATAAAATTCATGGTTCACGATCCAATTTTCATACTTCCACAGGCAGTACAGTTTTTATATAGGACTCCCATGACGCTTTTTAAATTTTTATCGCCATGTTGGCCATGACATTTTATTAATTTTGGTATATTCTTTTTGTTAGTATATATATATATATATATATATATATATATTAAATAAAATAAAATAAAATAATTCCTATTTTGATTATATTTTTTATGATTGTATTTTTTAGTCAATTTATGACACAGAAGTTTATATTCTGTATATGTCTTTAAAATATTGCTAGGTTTAAAATGACGCTTGCAAAGATTCTGAAGAAACAACTGTTAAAAATACATTTTTTTCGTAAAATAATCTCATCAGACAAATGTCGTCACTGAGTCCGCGTGCTTAAATATTGTTCATGTATAAGTATTATTATTATTTTTTTTTATTCTCGCGTATCGTATCGTTTCGACAAAAAATAATTGAAACTAGTCCACGTTAGAGAAATATTATGTAAATTATATAAGAGAAAATAAAATTAGATATAATTATGTAAATTCCAGTATCACCTATTTAATCAAAATAGCTAATTTTTGAAGAAAAACTTACTTGATTTCTTCTAAGCAGTTTATGCAATGAGAATTATTTCTTCTGGATAATGATTTAGTAGTTTCAATTTATGCTCTTAAACTAATAGTATGTACTTTAAGAAAATAGATTTATTGCCAGACTTTACATAGGCACCAGAGAGACTAAAAATCAATAAACATTTTTAAATTGAAAATAGAGATTTTTGCTTTTGAGGCGTTCGTTTAATCTGAAAAAAAGAAAAAAAAAGGCAGGGTTTTTTTTTTTTTTTTTTTTTTTTTTCCCCTAGTCACTTTACATTTTTTCTGCGTTTTTCTCTACCACGTTTCCGCTTGATTGAAAATAAAATTTCTCTAGCATAAAATTAATTAGAAAAAAGTGAACAAATAGGTATACACCTATAATTTCTACAAAAAAAAAAAAAAACTTTCCTCAATGAAACGAAAATAAGTTTCTTCTTTGCTTAAACAAGTGTAATATATATATATATATATAAATAAAACTTGAATTTAATTAAATATTATTATTCTATAAAATCTGTAATTTTCAGAAGAGAGAAAAATAACTAGCAAATTATAAAATATCAATGAAGGGCTGACCTTGAATTTAATTAAATATTAATTTCTAAAAATGTCTACATTTTTAACCCAAATTAGCGATTTTTGGACTGTGAACTCATATTCGCTATTTTAAAAGGAATTTCAAGTTTTCTTAAAGTCAGTTAAAAATTCGCGTTCCAAAAGAGAAAAAGAATCGTGATTTTTCTAGAAGCTGGAAGATTGACGACAGCTCACAAATTTAAAAATATCGATGCAAAGTGGCCTGAAAAAGAATCATATTTTCATCGATTTTAGAAATTTAAAAAATTGCTAGTTCTTAAATGTTAAGGGAGAGTAGGGATGAATGGGACATTTTTCATGTTTTTATTAATAACGTTCGCCATATGTAATTCAGAATTTTGTAACATTGCTCATCAGTAATCAGTTACATATAAACATACTAACTTTAATAAATAAAAATTTATTATTTTTAATTAATACATATATATTTATTTTTATATGCATGTGCATTGTCCCATTCATCCCATGAATGGGACAGGACTGAAGTTAACAAAGAAAAGAAAACAAAATGGAACGTAAATAAATTTTTAAAGTTAAATTGGTTTGTGTGATTTTGTTACACACAATGAATTTACTGAAATTAACGTAAACTGATGTAGTGACTCAAATTAACATCAAAAGGCAAAAGACCTTTGGTTCGCACAGTTCCTAGTGCTTTGGTAATTTAATCTAATAAGATCTAATCTATAAATAAATAAATAAATAAGACACTAGAAAGAGTTAAGTCATTATAATAGAGTACAAATTATCCAGATAAATTTTTGTGTCCGACTGATCGGGAAAAATAAGCATCCTATTCTGTATTACAGTAATAATCGCCAGGATTTATTTAATTAGCTTCATTGAAATTGTGATTTTAATCAAATTATTATTAGTTTATTATTATTTTTTTTAATTCTTGATTTAAGTTGCATTGAATATTCTAGCTTATAATTTTTTAATCATAATTTTTATTAAAAAAAAAAAAAAAAATTCAGAACAATTAATTTCAATCTATTTTTCTCTAAATCCATGCTACTTTTATTATTCCATGTTATAACTACTGAACTACAGGTTATAAAAATATTGAAAATCTATTTACGATTTATTTTAATATAATTTTTGTGTACAATTTTAAATTAACACATAGTGGGGAATGTCCTATCCATCCCCATTCAAACTGTCCCATTCATAACCACCATCACATGATCATATAAAACAGGAAACAAGCTTAATGAACAATTGTCAATATTCTTCTTGAATATCATAAACACAATAAAAGATTATGCCTTTTCACTATGTAAGAGTTATATTAACTTTAAGCAATTAGTTAATTTCTTAACTACTACTAATTAAATCAGTAAAAACTTACTTTGGCAGCAGAAAAAGACATTTTAATTTTTTTCCGCCCTTCTATAGATAGCACAATTCTTCTGAAACTACACTTGATGAACGACCTCAGTACTGCCATATATCAGAAAAATTGTCAAGTTTATGGTGCTTGCAAAACATAAAAATTTTGCTATTGTCCCATTCATCCTGCGTCCCATTCAACCCACCCTCCCCTATTTGGAAATTTGACAATTGCCAGATTGCAATTTTTAAAATATATAGGGGAACGGTGGGAAATATAGTATAGTTGGGTAAAATGGAATACCGTTTTACCTCACTGTACAGAACTGAAACCTATCAGAAGCACGTCAAATGTCTTCACTGGGCTTCAAATACGGTAGTTCACTTTGTGTCAGTGAGAAGAGCAGTTTTTGTGTCATACAACTTTATTAGTTTATCAAGATTCAGACTTTTTTGGAGGTATGTATAACGAATTCTGTACTCTAATTAAGCAGTAAAATGAGTGAAAGCTTGGTGTCATTTCCAGTAAATGAGTTAAGTTTTAGTAGTCTGATTCTCATGAACTTATTTCTACCTACAGGCGGTTGAGGTTGATTTATTCTTCAGGATGGCGATTCGGGTAATATGGAATACCAACTATTCCATATCATTTGCGATTTTTGTAAAACTTGAAAGATGATAATTTTTTCGATACTGTTTATTTTCAATAATAATTTCAAAATAAAATGTTTAGATTGCTATTGCAATTATTAGTGATTTTCTGAAAAAATACTCTCCCATTCCGTATTATCGTTTAAGGAAATGAGTATTCCACATTTTCCTTCATAACTCTTCCATATATTACCCGCTTAGTCCATATTACAGCTTTTTTTTTTTTCTTCAAGTAAAAATTTTATGTGTAAACTCTATTTTTACTTTCTCTTACCCATATATATGATAGAGAAAGTATTGTTTTTGGGAAAATTTTCGAAAGTGGGTTTTTGTTATATTTACATGTTTTGAGGTCCCCTGAATCCAAAAAACATGTTTTTAGCGGTTAGTCTGTGTGTGCCTGTCATCAGCATATCTCAAGAACAAATAGCAGCAGAAAGACCAAACTCAGTATTCTAAATCTGTATCATATAAAGATACTGCATGAAACTTTTCGTTGAGATTAAGCGCGGACAATACCAAATCTCGCCGGCAGCCTTGGCCCATGTTATTCTATGGGAAAATTTGATTACATAATTACTCATTACCTAATGAATATTTTTCAATTCTGTTTTCACATTTAGAAAATATTCATAAGCGTTAAATTAGTACTTGTTTTCCAAAAATTGATTTTTTAAAATTTTAGTATTTCATTTTGAGACTAGAAAATGAGAAAAATGCATTTTGTGAAAAATCGCATTTTTGAACTCAAAATTAAAATATAAAAATTTAAAAAAATGAATTTTTCAAATATGAGTACTCATTTAACGGTTATGAATTTTATGACTGCGAAAACAGAATTAAAAAATATACATTAGGTAATGTGCAATTGTCGCAACAAATTTTTCCATAGAATAACATTGGCCACGGCTGTCCGCGGGATTAGGTATTGTCCCCTCTTAAGCAAATGATTCGTGTACAGGGATATCTAAGAGAATTCAAATACATTACGTCTATGGAGGAAATTCTAAGTAAGTAGAGTTTGACGTCTGTTGACTGCACTAAACCAAATGAAATGAATATGTATTTTTAATAGGCATGAAAGCACGTTTCATGTAAATTTTACTTTATTCAGAATCATTCCCCGAATGTCGTCAAATTTCTAATTTTAAACGAAGTAAAATTGTTTCACTACACATTTTTTATATTTCGTATGCCTGCAAAAGTCCTTTCCCTGCATTGAGGGTCTAATTGCAGGAAGGAAAACGAGAACTCCCTAGAGTCGTGTGAAGACTTTAGATGCTGCGGATATCAATAAACACATGTTGTTAAAAGATATAAAAAGCAACAGTAATTTGATAATAAATTGTATTCTGTTTGAATTAATATAAAAGCAAAAAGAGTAATTAAGCTATTTTATGATTCGGTAAAATTTATAACTGTTTTAAAACAGAGCAATAATTTGGTAAACTATTCTATTATTCCATGAAATTTACAACTGTTGTAAAAAACAATAGTAATCTGCGAATAAGTTGTATTCCGCTAGAATAAATAAATAAATAAAAACTATTTCATGCTTCTTCGAAAGTTATGACTGTTGTATAGAAAAGAAAAGAAATTTGGAAACAAACTGTAATTTGTTTGACTTAATATACAGTTAATGAATAATTAAACTATTTATGATATTCGATAAAAATTTATAACTGCTGTAAGAAACAAGAGTAATTTGGCAATATATTTTATTATGTTTTCAATAAAATAAAAACTATTTTATTAATTGATGAAATTTATAATTGCTGTAAAAAACAACAGTAATTTGGCGATAAATTTAATTCTGTTAGAATCAATATAAAATTTAAATAATAATAATATTATTATTAATTAAATTATCTTATGATTCAATAAAATTTATAATTCATATACATATATATATAAAGAAGAAAAAACATTAATTTGACAATAAGTTGTAATTTCTTTGAATCTATATAAAATTAAAAAATAATTGAACTATTTTGTGATTCGATAAAATTTGTAACTGTCGTAAATAATAATAATAATAATAATAATTTGGCAATTAATTGTATTTTGCTTGAATTATTAATATAAAAATAATTAAACTAGTTTTATGATTGAGTAACATATATAACGGCTATAAAAAACAACATTGATTTGATAATAAATTGTAATTTGTTTCAATAAATAAATATTTTGTGATTCGGTAAAATTTATAACTGTTATAAAAGACAATAGTAATTTGGCGATAAATTGTATTCTGTTTAAACTAACATAAAATTGAAAAATAATTAAATTATTTTATGATTCGATAAAATGTGTAATATTGTAAAAGAAATGGTAATTTGGAAATAAATTGTATTCTGTTTGAACTAATATAAAACTGAAAAATAATTAAACGGTTTATTAAACGATTCGATAATATAACTGCTTTAAAAAACAACAGTAATTTTGCAATAAGCTGTATTCTGTTTGAATTGGAATTTGCTTGGTCAATTTCGATTCTCATTAAAATTAGTTCTTTTTTTTTTTTTTTTTTTTGATACAAGAAGAGAGTACTGGATTTATGCAAATTTTTTACTTCTGGTTTTCGATGGATTCACACATTTTGAGATATTTTAAACACGATTCAACTTTTTTAGAAAATGTTTGTTTGTGTGCGTGCATGTGTGTCTTGTTAAAGTTTTGTGGCATTGTATTTCACGAATAATGGGCAGATTTTCACAAAACTTTATATTTTGTAAACTTTATACTTTGCTGTTATGCAGTTTTTCTATTTTGGGGAAGAATGCATCTCAGCTTTTGTAATGTATAAGATCAGAAATCTCCGTGTGTGAGGTAGCCATTATATATATATATATATATATATATATATATATATATATATATATATATATAAGGCTAATTCATTTTAGATAATTTGAAGTGGAAGGCTGATTTTTACACTAACTATGTGAAAAAAAACCAGAGCCGGGAATCGAACCTGGGAATATTTTGTGAGAAATGCCTTGCTGGTTATCACCCAGGGTAGCTCAGTGGTAGAGCATCCGAGCATTAAACGGAAGGCCCGGGTTCGATTCCGGGAGCTCTAGTATTTTTCACATGCTTGGTATAAAAATTAGCCTTCCACTCCAAATTATCTAAAATGAATTAAGGTTGATGAATAAAGAATTTCTAAATTAGGCTAATTCAATTTCCGTGTGTATCTCGTCATACAATTAGCGCTACTGAGTACTGAGGTACAATTTTCCCGATTATGGGAAATCTATCTCTCAATTTCAAAAACATATAAATGCACTAAACTAGATATTATGAGATGGATGGTCATTATGAAAGAATATGATAAATTAACTTGGGTATTTATCGGCTGATATATCTAACTTTTTGCGATATTCCGAATGATTTAGCTAAGCGTCCATTGTACAAAATTGCACCAAACAGCATATGTAAAGTCTCGTCTTTTTTTCCCTTTTCTCTGAAATAAAGCATTGTTTCATAATTTTATTCCTGTAGTTTTGTAAAAAATGACTATATTTTAAATTTTCAAGTCAAGTAAAATGTCAAGTAGTTCGAAAGATGAATGTTATTATTTATTTCAAATATAACTGCCCCCCCCCCCCTTATGAGTTTTTTACTACAACTGCGATACGTATTCAGGACATTTCAAAACGTGTAACTGCATCAAAAACCGTAAGTCGAAATTTTCCCCCAAATCTAATACTTTTTTCTTGTGTGCGTAGAAGTAAGTAAAAATGGAGAATAAAACAAGATTAAAGGTAAAAAACAAAAGTCAATGTATACACTTATGCTTAATAGTTTAATAAAGAATAAACATATGATAATGTATTTTAAATCGTTTTTTTTTTTTTTTTTTTGTTCACGAATGAGTACAAAAGATGCGAAATAAGCCAAGGGTTCGGAGTTGGTCGGTTCAGTTAAATTGTTTTTATTTGTTAAATTAATATAAATTAACGAAAAAAATTCCACAAATACTAGATAAGTAACACAACAATGTTGTGACAACATGCTGCTAAAAAAAGTCCGCCTGCAACAGCGCCAATTGTATGAAGTGGTTGGGCGGCAAAATATAACCAACGATAGCGGGATAGGTGAAGGAATGGTGCCGATGAAATTGTCTGAATTATTTGAAATGAACATTTAAATTTAATAATAGCTTTTGAATTCTCTTTAAATGTAAGTACAATATTAAAACGGGGTGGGGGGGATTGAGGAGGCGGTAGCCCCCCTCATAAAGAATTATTTGTCAAATGAAGCTTTTCCGAAGTCTATTTTAAATTGTTTTTAACGAAGGTTTATATAACAGTATTCATTATCTTATCCCGTAATGTCCAGTCTGCCTTTATGGTATAGAATTTCAGGGTAAGAGAAATGTGTGTAAGTGCCACACCAGATTATTTGTTACATAAAATCATTAAGACACATTGACTCCACTTGAAAGTTTGCATTAGTCGAATCCACAATGATGTAAAATACTTCAGTTTATTATAGTGAGTTCAAATATAAATAGTATTCCATGTTCATTTATTTTCTTCTAAGTGCAAAATGGTCTGAAAATAAATAAATAAATAAAAATAAATAATAATAATAATAATTAATGAATTTTAAAATATCTATCAAACATAGTTAAGAACCAATCTGATTAAATTAACGTTCTAGTAATAATAATAATAAGCCGGATTGAAATCGGTCTATTTGTTTGGAAGCTACAATGCCACAGACAAACAAAGGCTTTAAACTTTGCACCCCTCTTTTTGGGTCGGGGCTCGGGGGAAAAAAGGGGGTGGGGATACAGAGAAGAGAAAGTCAGAATATGAGTTTTTTTTTTTTTTTTTCTCTCTTTGGTAACAACCATTTTTTATTTCAAAGTAAAAAAAAAAAAAGTAAAGTAATAATAATACAATTAAGTATGCTTATCAAGATAAAAAGTGACTTCCATTTATTTATCAGTCAGACCTTTACTCTTTTAGGTTTCACTGTTTAATCTGTCTCTGATAAACTAGGCTTATACGCCTTTTGTTTCTTTTGAAATTGAAACTTTTTGTGATAAAAATTAAGTCGCACATATTTCTGACATGATCTCTTTTGATAAAAATTCACTTCCTTGTACTCTTCGTCATGTGGAAGAAGTGAAACTAGCGGTTAGGAAAACTTAATATGCTTTCGTTTTAAAATATTAATTAACCTTTTATATTCGCATACATGTAACATTCGCAAAAACGTTAATGTTATTTCCACATGCAAGTACAGATAGACGATTTTATTGATTACTGTTTTACTTTTCAAACATATATTATGTAAGTAAAGTATTGTAATCATGAAAAAATTCCAATACGAGATTTTGGTGAATTTGTACTTTTCAAGTGTTTTTACGAGGAGACACAAAGAAAAATTCTCTATCATTATAGCCTATCGACAGGCGTCTGAACTCTACATTTGATTACAAGGTAACTCGGTAGGCATGTTATAGATTATCATTACAAGAAGCATATATGTATTTACATAAATGTAGGACTAATAGTTTTTTTTTTTTTTTTTAGACCAAATACAGAGCGGAATTTTGATACAATGCGATTTGTGCGCTCCAATTATTTAAAGTTCGCTTTAATAAATAATATTAAATTTGTTTTCCTTAAAAAAACAGACAAATATTTGATACTGTGAACTTATTATTTTTGGTTCTTTTAAAGACGCATAAAAGAATTTAGTTACATTACGATCCATTAAACGACATACACCTGGGAAAGAAATATGCAAACACATATTATGATTTTTCCCTTTTGTTTATTTAACGAATTCTGTCATTTAAATTTATTTAAACAACTGTTGATTACTCAATTTTCGGAAAGTCGAATAGAGTAACTCTAGATTATTATTATTATTATTATTATTTATATATATTATCTTACCACATTGCCCTCTGCTCTTTAGTTGCTAGGTGACCAGTCGTGGTTCAGAATCCACTTTAAGCGGTAAGTCCTGATCTTAATTAGACTTAATATGGGAAGGGGGGAGGGAGAGACCGCGAAGCGATAAACAGGACCTGAAACCTACTATATTACAATTAACACAAAAATTTTACATGTTTTAAAGTCCCCTGGGTCCAAAAAAGTGTGTTTTGGCAACTGGTAAGTATGTACGTATGTTTGTAGGGAATCTGCTATGTATCATATCTCCGAAATCAATAAAAGTAGAACGACAAAACTTCAGAATTAAATTAGGTCTGGTGTACAGATAACTTTTTTTTTAAACTTTTCATGGAAAAACGGAAGTGGGACATATAAAACCGGAAATAGGACCGTAAGTCCGTATCTCAAAAACGGCTCCAACGATTTTTTTCAAAGTTGCTATGTAAACACCCTATTAGATATCCTTTCGTATGTAATAGTTGGTTAGTTCATTAAAATTGATAGACGTCCTGTATGAGTAAGTCAATTTGAGATCTCGCAAGAGCGTTCCTTTAAAAACGGCTGTACGAATTTCTTTCAAATTCGCCATATCAACTCTCTTTTATATATTCCTTCGTATGTAATTGTTGTTTTCCAGTCAATAATTGAGTTTACCAAATTTTGGTGAAAGTCAGTATCTCAAAAACGGCTCAAACGAATCTCTTGGAAATTGCAAGATAGCAAGATTCACACATCCTTTCGCATGTATTACGTGGTTATTACAGGAAAATTGGCAGTATTTCTGATTTATTAGGAAGATCAGTTTTAGATCTCGGAAATGCGTATTTCAAAAAACGGCTTTATCGATTTTTTTTTTTTTTTTTTTTTTTTAAATTAATATTTAACTCTCTATGTAAACTCAATTTATATGTCTTTACGCATATATCAGTTTCCTCTCACAAGAAAACTGTTAGGTGCCTAATATTAGGTCAATTTTACACCTTCTGATCACATTGTCTCCAAAGAGTTAATATTATACACGTAATAGTGAGTAATGAAAGTCGCGTGATTGTTAGACACCAGATTTTTTATTCTTTTTTGTTGCCGACATTCAAGAAATACTTTTTTGACAATAACTGCGTTTTATGTTTTGTTTCCTATTTTACCATGTTTTTCTTAACTTCGATTCTTGTTTTTTTTTTTTAATTTGTCCGGTGCAAATCTTGCAACCTATTTTTAACTAACTTCCCTACTAGAAACATTTGAACTACATTTGAAATTTCACAGTAACTCAGAACCCGGTGACAACACAATACTTCGAAGTCAGATTTTCGAATAGTTTTCTTTTAATTAATTAAAATATGAAAATAATAAGCTCTTAATAGCAATAAAATAGCCATTAAAATATTAGCTATAATTTAATTGTTGCAAAAAAAAAAAAAAAAAAAATACGAGTCCATTTTCTTTCGATAAAAATAAATACATTTAATTCAACGTGAACGTTAAAAAATTATAAAAAGTTAAATTATGCATCTCATAAAAATTGACGCCATTATAATTTAAAAACTTTATACACATCGACAAGTGCTAATGTCGCTTTTGTCACGATGCTAATATACGTTGTTCTAAAAGGAGAAATATTTTATTTTTAAAACCAACTTTTTTTTTTTTTTTTTTTTTTTCACTATTATTATTATTTCACTGAACTGAGTCCGCGTGCTCAAATATTGCTTAAATATTATTTTTTATCCTCGCGTATTTTATTAATGATTCATCAGAAAATTTAAAAACATGGTATATAAAAAGTTTTTTTTTTTTTTTTTTTTTTTTTTTTTTTATCTTATAATTATTTAAAAATAAATTTTACATGCGTCAAATATAATTTTCTAACATCTGAGTAAATACTTTTTAAATCGGAGTTCTTGAGTTAAAAGGGATTAAGTTATAATATAGATACATTTTACAGATCAGGTTCGTGTTAAGGCATGGGAAAAAAAAAATCCAAATATATTATGTCTATGAACATAATTTCTCGTTCGTGCATTTTCAACAATAAACTTAATAAAATTAGCATATATCTTTTATAGGCCCAAAAGCATTTTCCTACACAATATGATATGAAAAGCATTATCATTTATTGACAAGGTTACACGAAAGAATTCGGATATTGTAGGGATTACAGTTGCAAATGGAAATGGCTTGGAAGCGTATTTCAAGTACAGTGTTACTTTCTTTCTTTCTTTTTTTTTTTTTTTCTATGCTAAGTTTGAATACATTATTTGGTAATGTGCAATTAATAGACAGTAGTACAGAGCTACACGAAATTAGTTGAATAGTGTTAAAATTCGACACTATTCAACTTATATTGTGTCTATATATTACACGGATTTGACACTATATCCGTGTAATATATAGTCAAGAAGTAGTTTAAGCAAAAATTCTTTAAATAATTTGAAATATATGTAGATTTTTAAATTTAATAACAACTTTAAATGTTTTATAAATGTAATTATAATATTCAAAGCAGGAGTATAAGATGCACTAACCAGGGGCGTAAGAAAAAGAGACGACGCTCAGACAACTGAAGACCCTCCCCCCTTTTCCCCCATTTGATATCGCGAAATTTCCTTTTAAGGCTAAATAAAACGATCACCTTAAAAAAAAAAAAAAAAAAAAAACTAGAAATTAAACCTTAAACAATCTTAATATTGTTGATTTTTGTAATTAATATTAATAATTAGTGAAATTTAATTAACATTTAATTATCAACTGTTTTTCTTGGAAATAATTTTTGGCCATTTTAAAAATGAAATTTTTTATTCTTTTCCTTGGCTTTTGAATTTATATGTCTCTGCATTATAGCCCTTCTCTCACACAGAAATTATGTCATATGAAACTGTTTCTAAAGCTGTTTTTAAATTACATCGGATTTTTCAAATACATACTTTTTGTATTTATACCTTAAACTGTAATAATGTCATCTTATAATAACGTAGGGCAAGAAAAGTAATGTGAATGCACCACAACAGTTTATTTGAATAAAAAATTGTAACAACCAACTCTTTCTATCTAACCATGTGATATGAACGTGGTTTTGGCTGGGACATTACCTGAAATCCGTGTTACACTTAAATACAATGTTATTCAATACAATAAAACTTACGATGTGTTTTGTGATTTAGTAGTTTAGAGGCAAATAATTTAAGATTCTTCACATGTGGCCCATTAGCTCCCAAAACTATCAATCTTAAGATTTTTTTTTTTTTTTCTGTAATTTATTATGTCATCATACGTGTATAAAAGCCATGAAAAGATATTTAGGTTGTTATTGTAACCTCGGATCTGAAGAGGCTATAATAATAGTCGTCTTAACAATTTATCGCCAAATGTTGCGAAGTTACATCACAGAAACCTTTTTGGATCTCTAAACATATCGCAATCAAAATGTTTATCATTAAAGGAAGATTTCATTGTATTTTTGCTCTCTACTTTGATCGTCTAAATATGCACTTTAGACTCGAACGCGAAAACATTCAGTTTGTAATTAATTTTGATGTTTTTCGCTTATAGACATTGGCAAACTCTTGGAATACCTATTTTAAGCTAATATCAAAGAAATGTTATTGCATCTTAACACGGAAACTGCATTCGTGTATATAGAGCATTTTCATTTCTATTTCGGGAGGAACAAAAGTCTGTTATCGATTCGATAATGCGATAAAGAGGTCGGAATGTACAACCAAAAGATAATCATTAAAAAATGTGTAAAAACAAAAACGAAAAATTATACATTTTGTATTGATTTTAATGCAGCATTCAGTAATTAGTTTTGCTAACCTTTCCTTTTTTAATCATGTGATAATCTAATAAATCAGGGTTATTTGTGGTGCAGTAAAAAGAAAAATATAATATTCCTCGTAAAGTACCAAAAATTCATAAGAACAATCTAAAAATGTTATCCTAAAATAAATACAGGATTTTTAGAAATTGACGAAAATAAAACGAAAATAGCGATGTAGACGTCAACATAGTTGCTTCTTACGTTATATTATATGAGATAAGGATTGTTTAAAACTTATGGCAAAGCGTCCTTCCAAAGTAAATTGGAATCTTAAAATCCTTTTCACCATCTTCTATCTGGCCTACTATGGGCTGTTAAAGCACACAAAGACATAATAAATAAAAAATTCGAGTATAGAATTGGCACGATTGCTGCAAATAAAGCAGCAACGCACGCTTTGTTTACAGAACTCGTGTCTATTTTGTTCGCCTGACGAAGGGTCTATCGTGTTTTCTTTTGAACCAAAACAATTGTTGTGAATTCTTGTATTTTATGGTGTTTATTCAAAGTTTTGTACTTATCATTTTTAAAAGCTAGTTCTGTAGTATTTTCATTTAATTATAATATTTCCATGCACATTTTACTACAACCTGTAAGAGATAGGCAGGGCCATATTATCGCATTGGCAGACCTAAATTTTGTAGTATCTGTCTTTACTTCTACTTTTTTTTTTTTGTGTGTGTGTGTGTGTGTGTGTGTGTGTGTGAAAGTTACTCTTAAAGAAATGGGTAAACTTTAAATAATTTTAGAAAATGTAAAATTTTCTTATCATTAATATGCAATATTTTTCGTCTTCTTCTTATTATCCATACTTCATATTTATGCGCATTTATTTGTAAGAAGTGTCATATTTTAAGTATTATATTTGTACCGAGAGCCTGATTAAAACATGGGCTGACTGGACCGTGGCACAGGGACCCTTGACTTAAAGGGAGGCCAAAAATTTCATTTATAGTTACAACTCAAAAATTGTTAACTAAAAATAAAGAAAAATGCTCTTGAAAATAAAGCTTCATGAAAATTTTAGTTCAGAAAGCAAATTAAAAAGTTCTAAACATATAATATTTTATTCAAATGCACTTTTTATAAAATATTAGAGAATTTTAAAGCTTTTACTTATTCAGTTTTTTATTTATTTATTTATTTTTCAAAAACTGATAAAAACCATGAGAAAAATTATTAGGTAGGGAGCCCGAATGCGCATTGGGCCTTGAGCCCATATTTGGATTTATCGGGCTCTCTTTTTACCGATTGTGTGTATAAAAATGGGAGGAGAAATACAAAAAATACCAATAAATTGCATAAAAACTTTTTTTTTTTAATGCAAAGGTCTAGCATGCGGGTTTAAATTTACTGCTTAAAATTTGAAGCTGGATGTTACAGTCAGATTAACATAAAGGTGTGAGGCCCCCCAAAATATCTTACTTCCTAGGGGCCCATTATGTTATAATCAAAACATGAGGATGGGACTGTATATTTTGTTACAGAGTTAGTCAGACGCTTATTTTGAGAGTATTAGTTTGAGATACTCAGAAATATTTAAATATTATGAAAGAAGACGCATGCCACCAAATTGGAAGTTTGCCACACACTTAAACAACTACTGTCTCAAACGATAATATTTCTTTTCACATGTCAGCTGCTGTAAAAAATTTTAGTTTTGAGAATAGTATTTATCATTTGTTTCTTAAATTAGTATAATTATCAAACATTTATATATATATTTACTTAGGGTGTTAAGTATTTTTATTGGCAGCGTCTTTGAATGTCTTTATTAACATTGCTTGGGAACAGGATAGTTATGAATACAATTGAAAGTATTTAGGCTGATGAATATATGAATATATATATATATACATATACATACATATATTTATACTTAAATTGCAAATTTTGTCAGAGTTGGAAAACCTTATTTACAGGATCGAGGTGCTAAATTTGAGTGAGATGCCTGATGCCTTCTATAAAGTGTCTTCCTAAGAGCGCTCTATCCCATAATTTTTTATAAACACCACGGAAATTCCGAACGGCTAAATCAAAGAGCGCAGCAAGGGTTCGAACCCGGCATGTTATCTCTCGTCTACCAGTTTAGAGAGCAGAATTTTTGGCCAGTGATGTGACTATGAATCAGAAAGAAACTTAAAAGAAATTCAATGCTAATCAGCATAATTATTTGGTAATTAAGAAAAAAGAAAGAAAAGCGGAATATTTAAACACTCATTTTGTGTGTGTGTGTGTGTATCTGTATATCGACATTTTATCTTTACATTGTATTTTGTATCAAAGTAAATTTTATTTGTTTATATTTAATAAGAAAAATAACATTTTATTTTATTAAGAAAACTGTAAAAACTAAATGGTTAGTTATCTATATATATAAAAGAACACTTCCTGAGTGAGTTAGTGAGTGAGGGGGTGATCTATCAACGCCCAGACCAAACCCCTGGACCTAGAAGCATGAAATTTTGTGACAATGTTCTTTCTATGACGTAGGCATCCACTAAGAAGCGATTTTACAAAATTCGCCCCCCAAGGGGGGGAGGGGGGCAAAACGTGATTTCACAAAATCCTTCATATATCAAACAAAAAAACAGATATCCGTAAAATTTTTGTTTTAAAATATAGCTAATATAAATGTCAAAAAACCAATTTCTGGAATTTTCAAAATTCGGTCCCCAAGGGGGGCGGGGGGCAAAACGTGATTTCACATGCGTAAAAACGTGATTTCGCATAATCCTATATATCTCAAACAAAAAAATAGATATGCGTGAAGTGTTTGCTCTAAAATGTAGCTAATGCAAATATCTAAAAACCAATTTCTGGAATTTTAGAAATTCAGCCCCCAGGTGGGGCAGCAGGGGGGGAGGGGGGGGGGGCAAAAAATAAAAAGAGAGTTAGATCGTTCAAAATTGGTATTTCGAATTTTTAAAATTATTAGGTGGGGCGGGAAGGGGGGAGGGCTATGGTCAAAAACAAATAGAAATACAGTTAGGCCGATCAAAATCGGTACAGATAGATTTTAGAGGCCTACAAGTCGAATGGGGATTTTTTCGAAAGTGTAAAGTTATTAGGAGGGCCGGGAAGGGGGGGGGCAGAGGGGCAAAAAAAAAAAGAAAATAGAGTTAGATCATTCAAAATTGATACATAGAGGTTTCCAATACCTACAAATCGATTGCGGATAGTTTCGAATTTTTAAAATTATTGGGAGGGCGGGAAGGGGGGGGGGGAGTAGAGCGGCAAAAAAATAAAAATAGAGATATATCATTCAAAACGGGTGCATAGAGGTTTTTGATACTTACAAATCGATTGCGGATATTGTCAAATTTGTAAAATTATTAGGATAGACAGGAGGGGGGGCGAAGTGGGAAAATAATAGAAATAAGAGTTAGAGCATTTTGGGAATTTTTTCCGAAGGCAGTGAGAACCCGGTGCGACTTTTTTCCTACTCAGATTTTGTTTCTCTTTTTTTTTCACGTGATGAAAATTAATGCAATTTTGAGAATTCATTATAGTGCTTCATTTAAAAATAGGGACCAGCGAAGCGGGCGTTGCCTGCTAGTCTATATATATAAAAGAGTAAACTGACTGATTCACTGACTGATTCACTGACTCAACACGGTTGTGGCGATCCTATTGGAGATAGAGTCGCAATTTTTGGTGAGCAGGTTGATTTTAGGACCCTGACGCTCACTAAGACGGGATTTTGCGAAATACCCCCCGTTCCCCCCCGGGGGGGGCAGAAGGCAAAAATGACCTTTATAAGCATATCTCGGCTCCAAATTGTTTCACGGTAAAGAAATTGCAGATGGGGAGACTAGACTTGAATACAAAAAAATCACTTTCTGCGATTTTGGAATTTTGGATTTTTAAGGGGGGTAGGGGGTAAAAATGAGATTTTCGGGGGTGCATAAGGCAAAAACACATTTATAAGTACAACTCGGCCCCAAATTACTTCACAGGGAAGAAATTGCAGATGGGGAGACTAGGCTTGAATACGAAAAAATCATTTTCTGCGATTTTGGAATTTTTGATTTTTAAGGGGGGAAGGGGGTGAAAATGATTTTCGGAGTTGCTGAAGACAAAAACACCTTTATAAGCATAACTCGGCTCCAAATTGCTTCACGAGGAAGATATTGCAGATGGGGAGACTAGACTTGAATACAAAAAAATCATTTTCTGCGATTTTGGATTTTTGGATTTTTAAGGGGGAAAAGGGGTGAAAATGATTTTCGGAGGCGCAGGAGGCAAAAACACCTTTATAAACATAATTCGGCCCCAAATTACTTCACGATAAAAAAAAGTTGCAGATGGGGAGACTAGACTTAAGTACAAAAAAATCATTTTCTGCGATTTTGGAATTTTGGATTTTTAAGGGGGGAGAGGGGCTGAAAATGATTTTCGAAGGTGCAGAAGGCAAAAACCACCTTTATAAGCACAACTCGGCTCCAAATTGCTTCACGGTGAAGAAATTGCAGAGGGAGAGACTAGACTTAAAAACAAAAAAAACATTTTCTGCGATTTTGGAATTTTGGATTTTTAAGGGGGGAAGGGGGTATAAATGATTTTCGGAGGCGCATAAGTCAAAAACACATTTATAAGTATATTAAATATATTTAAACACACGTAAATTTAAATATAAATTTATTTAAAAGATGTTAGATTTTTTTATCCAAAGCTTTTCGCTTTAATAATAAAGCATCATCAGGGATTTATGATTCGTTTCCATTGCGCAGTTTTTAAGTATAACTCGGCTCCAAATTACTTCACAGTGAAGAAATTGCAGATGGGGAAACTAGACTTGAATAGGAAAAAATAATTTCCTGCGATTTTGGAATTTTGGATTTTTAACGAGAGAAGGGGGTATAAATGATTTTCGGAAGCAAATTTAGAAAAATACAGATTTTCGAGTAAAGGTAATAGCTCAAAGATGTAAAAAAAAAAAAAAAAAAAAAAAAAACCGCCAAGTGTCTTCTTGAAAATATTTCCAAAAACTCATTTTTTGATTTTTTCCGATTTTTTTTTTTTTTTTTTGGGGGGGGGGGGCAAAAAAATAAAAATAGTGTCAGATCGTTCAAAATTGGTACATAGAGGTTTTCGATACTTACAAATCGATTGCGGATATTTTCGAATTTGTAAAATTATTAGAAGGGGTGGGAAGGGAGGGGCAGTATGGGGGGGGGGCTATGGGCAAAAACAAATAGAAATACAGTTAGGCCGTTCAAAATTGGTACAGATAGGTTTTAAAGGCCGGCAAGTCGAATGGGGCTATTTTCGAAAGTGTAAAGTTATTAGGAGGGGCGAGAAGGGGGGAGGGGAGAGGGGGGGCAAAAAAATAAAAATAGAGTTAGATCGTTCAAAATTGGTATATAGAGGTTTTCGATCCTTACAAATCGATTGCGGATATTTTCGAATTTGTAAAATTATTAGGAGAGGCGGCAAAAACAAATAGAAATACATTTAGGCCGTTCAAAATTGGTACAGATAGGTTTTAGAGGCCAGCAAGTCGAATGGGGATATTTTCGAAAGTGTAAAGCTATTAGGAGGGCCGGGAAGGGGGGGGGGCGGAGGGGCAAAAAAAATAGAATAGAGTTAGAGCATTCAAAATTGGTATATAGAGGTTTTTGATACCTACAAATCGATTGCGGGTATTTTCGAATTTTTAAAATTATTAGGATAGACGGGAGGGGGGGCGAAGGGGAAAATAATAGAAATAAGAGTTAGAGCATTTGGGGAATTTTTTCCGAAGGCAGTGAGATTCCGGTTGCGACATTTTTCCTAATAAGATTTTTTTTTTTCTGTTTTTTTTTTTTTTTCACGTGATAAAAATTAATGCAATTTTCAGAATTCAGTAATTATAGCGATTCATTTAAAAATAGGGACCAGCGAAGCGGGCGTTGCCTGCTAGTTATAGATAAAATGAGTGATTTATATTTATTTATTTATTTATGTTTAGTTTCGTTTTTCTGTATCACGTAAAAACAGCCAGTATCACGATATTTTTTAATTGTTATTTGTTTGCATTTTTTGTTAAAGAAAAAAAAATCTGGAGTAACTCCATTTAACTTTCCGAACATTAACTAGTTAACGGTTGTATAAATAAATTAAAGTAAGAGAAGTCGTTAAACAAATAAAAGTGAAAATTATAACAAGGTGTTTGAGTATTTTTCTCCATATAGTATATTGTTTAATTTTACACTATTGCACTTCGAATAATTTGAGCCCATAGATTATAATGATAAAGAACTTTTCGTTTTATCCATGTAAAATTTTATAATCAACAAAATATATACAATTCGTGCAATGGTGACTTATGTGTATAAATTTTCAGCTCAATCGAATAAGGCGTTTAGTCATTATTGCACTTTAAAATATTTGGGCCCGTAGACCATAATGATAAAGAATTTTTCTTTGCGTCCCTTTAAAAAATATATATGTATATATATAAGTGCTAGATTCACTAAAATCTGTGCAGTTCAAGAGACTGTGACCGATAACATGTATATAAATTTTCAGTTTAATCGAATAAGGCTTTTAGATGCTATCACACTGTAAAAAAATTGGGCCCATATGCCATAATGATAAAGAATTTTTCTTTGTATCCCTGTAAAAGTGCTAGAATATGCCTTATATTAGTGCTAGATTCACCAAAATCAATAGGGCTCGTACTATGGTGACGGTGACCTATAACACACGTACCAACTTTCCGCTCATTTGAACAAAGTGTTTAGACGCTATCGTGTTCATTCACGCACATACATACATCATCGTAAAAATAGTAAAAATGAACTTAGGAAACCTCAAAATGTATAGAAACACCGAAATCTGAAAACTAAGTATTCAGTTATTAAAAATAAAATGGATTATTTTAAATTTTATTAGTGCTAGAGGCCTATTTCAGTCGGTACAGTTGTCGAATTTTTATAGGTCACTCTTAATTAGTGCTAAGGGCCTATTTCAGTCGGTTTATTGAATGGGGATTTATTGAATGAAGTCCCCCCCAAGGCACAACTTTGACATGAGTCCCCCCACAGGCCCAACTTTGACATGAGTCCCCCCCAAGGTACCCCTATTTCAGTCGGTACAGCGTTGTCGAATTTTTATAATACACTCTTAATTAGTGCTAAGGGCCTATTTCAGTCGGTTTATTGAATGGGGATTTATTGAATGAAGTCCCCCCAAGGCCCAACTTTGACATGAGACCCCCCCCCAGGCCCAACATTGACATGAGTCCCCCCCAAGGTGCCCCTATTTCAGTCGGTACAGCGTTGTCGAATTTTTATAATACACTCTTAATAGTGCTAAGGGCATATTTCAGTCGGTTTATTGAATGGGGATTTATTGAATGAAGTCCCCCCAAGGCACAACTTTGACATGAGTCCCCCCCCCCAGGCCCAACTTTGACATGAGTCCCCCACCAAGGTACCCCTATTTCAGTCGGTACAGCGTTGTCGAATTTTTATAATACACTCTTAATAGTGCTAAGGGCCTATTTCAGTCGGTTTATTGAATGGGGATTTATTGAATGAAGTCCCCCCAAGGCACAACTTTGACATGAGTCCCCCCCCAGGCACAACTTTGACATGAGACCCCCCAAGGTACAACTTTGACATCAGTCCCCCCCAAGGCACAACTTTGACATGAGTCCCCCCCCCCCAGGCCCACCTTTGACATGAGTCCCCCCAAGGAACAACTTTGACATGAGTCCCCCCCCCAGGCCCACCTTTGACATGAGTCCCCCCAAGGCCCAACTTTGACATGAGTCCCCCCCAAGGTACAACTTTGACATGAGTCCCCCCCCAAGGCACACCTTTGACATGAGTCCCCCCCAAGGCACACCTCCCCCTCATTGGGAAAAAGAGAAAAAACGTTGTTTTGCGGCTATAAGACAGTTTGGACTTCCAACGTTATTTGTTACAATATCTGCAGCTGAAACACATTGGTTTGATTTAATGAAAACTTTATCATGGAATTTAGATCGTCACGAATTAACTAAAGAAGAATTTGTCGATATTAACAAGTTTAGCAGTAGGCCTCTGGCACTAAATTAAAATCTGTCAATGTCAGATTTTCATGTTTTAAATAATGAAATAATGTCGTGTCTGTATAATTTTTTTTTTTCTTTTTTTTTTTTTTTCTTTATTTATTTATTTTTATTTCGTTTCGTTTTTCTTCATCGCGTAAAAACAGCAAATATAATGGGATTTTTCAATTTTTATTTATTTACATAAAAAAAAAAAAAGAAGAAGAAGAAGAAGAAGAAAAAGAATCATTCTATTATCCTAAGCACTTTGTAAAAGCTAAGTAAGCAATTATTAAAAATAAAATGGGTTATTTATTTAGTATCTTTTTTTATTACGAAAAACCAGAAAATATCACGTCGTTTATAATTTTTATTTGCTTGCATTTAAAAGAAAAATGTGGAATTAAAAATTAATATTTTGAAAATTCTATAAAAAATAATTGAATAGTTATTAAAATAATATAAGCCATTTATTTATTTATTTATTTATTCTTTTTCTTTATTAAGAAAAAGAAAAAAAAATATCATGACATTTGTAATTTTTAATTGTTTGTATTTGTATTTAAAAAATAAATATCATTTGATTTCCTGGAGAATTCTATAAAAACTAAGTGAACAGTTATAAGTCATTTATTTATTTATTGTTTTTCTGTATTACAAAAAAGAGAGGGGGGGGGAGGCAAATATCATGGCATTTATAATTTTTCTTTGTTTGCATTTAAAATGAAAATATCATTTGATTTTCCTGAGAATTCTGTAAAAACTAAGTGAACTGTTGCTAAAAATAAGATGGGTCATTTATTTATCCATTTATTAATTTATTAAATTTTGTAATTTTATATTTTGATTTTCTTTATTACGTAAAACAGCATATATCAAGATATGTGCACTGTACATTTTTATCCGAAAGACATATTTTATTATTGCTATTTGTTTTAAAGAATTTGAAATATAAAATTTAAAAATAAAATAAATTTTCTACTCTATAATACTTTTTTCTTCTTTGTTCTAGACATAATTTTATAACTTTATTTTGCATGAAATAAAGTGACATCATTAAAAGAACATCAAATATTTACAAACCATATGCTCTAACGCAAGTTTTTATTTATTTATTTATTTAATTATTTTCATTTTATAAAAGAATTATAATAAATGTTGCTCTAAATCTAATCATGTTGCATTAGAAGCAGCCTCTTTTAATCTAAATATTGCTTTTAAAATTCATTGGAGACTAAACGAAAATATGAACATCTAGAGGTGTAATTGAAGTCATAAATTCGTTTAACAAGTTGAGAACTTGAAAAAATATTAAATGTGTGTGGGTGTTTGTGAATATTGCAAGGTGGTGAATATTGATTAGCTCTTCTGTCCCTGTCCTATGTTTTTTAAATGAATTTAACTTGCGCGCGCAATTTCTACGCACAGTCGGTAACAAAAGTCTCCGAACACTAGCAAAAATTCCTATGTAAAAAAAGTACACTTAATACAGTTTTGTTAAATAAATCCTTGTCGAATCCTGTACTAAAAACAGAATTCGACAAGGATTTATTTAACAAAACTGTATTAAGTGTACTTTTTTTATATAGGGATTTTTGCTAGTGTTCGGAGACTTTTGTTACCGACTGTTTAAGTGTTGATTTTTGAAATTTTTATTTAGTTAAATGTTTTTACACATTACTCCAACTGACACATCAATATAATAGAAATAAAAACAGACTAAACTATAAAAGAATTATCAGCGTAAAACATTAAGAAGCAGATTTAAGTTTGCAGATATTGCGTATGATCTAAATGTATTTCTGAGAAATAAAAATTGAGAAATGCTAATACACTGAGCCCCCAAAAGTTACGGTACAACCTGTTTTCTCGTTTTCTTCTTTTGCGTCTAATTTTGAAAATTTGGATGGCACATTCGTTATCAAATTATCAATCAAATTTTATATAACTTTAAGACAAGTAATAATTTTTTAAACCGTCATAACTTCATTTTTTTTTTTTTTTTTTTTTTTTTAAGCAAGCATTGAAAGAAAGAAAAAATGTAAACAATTTTAGCAAAGAAAACTAAATGAGAAAAGGTGTCAAAGGTGCTTTACAGATAGTTGAAGGTATCCATGGCTACAAATGTTAAATTAAAACCGGGTTTTTCTTCCTGTATTCCCTTTTCTATTTCCTTCATAATAAACTTTTTGGAAAATATAATTATTAATTTGTAAACATCAAGCTTCGTCAAAATAATAAAAATGTCAATAAATAATTTTAAAATGAACAACTCATTCAATTTTCATGTTCGAATGTTTATTTTAAAAAAAGTTATTCACATACTAAAAATGAAATAAAAAAGAAAACACAGAAAAGTGAATACAGGGGGAAAAAAATCTGGTTTTAATCTAATATTTGGATGCATGTATTCCTTCATCTATCCATACTGCACCTCTGACATCCTTTCTCTTTTGGTTTGCGAAAATTGTTTAAATTTTTCATTTCTTCCAACGCTCTTACTTTTCAGAAAAATTGAATTATATCAGTTTAAAAATTATTACTTGTGTTAAAATTATATAAAAATCGATTAATAATTCGATAACGAATGTGTCATCCAAATTTTATAGTCATATGTTCATTTGTTTCAAAATTATGCGCAAAAGAAGAAAACGCGAAAACAGGTTGTACCTAGCACCCATAACTTTTGGAGGCTCAGTGTAAATCTGCTACTCACACGATTTTCTTATAAATTTATTTTATTTAAAATTGAGTTTATACTGTGACTTAACTGAGATAATCGATTTGTAAAATTTTGTCTAATGGAAATATTCGTAATAAATTTCCTCCACTAAAAAATGGCGTAATGCTACTCATTAAAGCCTAAGAATTCCTTTCAATTGAAATTATTTTGCATTATTATAAAACATGTGAATGTATACTGTTGATGAAAATATTTCTATGTGTATCGCCATAGCGTAAACTCGGATAAAATTAGTTTTAAAATTATATACCGTATTATTTTTGGATAAACGGAGAAGCTTTTGAAAAATAATAGAAATTTAATATTATATGATTACAGATTAGTTTAGTATTGTATTTACTAAATTTAATTAATTCATTTTTGAGTATTTATAAAGTATGTAATGTTTGTTGTAAGGTCTGTTCCGATGCCTTAAATTATCAAAATCTATTATAGTGGCAAATTATCTTTCTCTATGCATAGTTTTTCTTTCAACGGTTCGTTGTACCTGGAATATTTATCGCTGAATCATGTAGTGAAATGACTGGTTGATGCCCTTGAAAAAAATCTTTCGATCGTTGCTCTGACAAATGCAATAAAATGAGTAGGAAGGACGAACTAGCCGAACGGAAGAGGCGGGAATAATTCGAGGTAAAGAAATGAAGTTTCACTTTTCGCGCGCGAAATATGCCGTACTGAGAAATGCGTTCACCTAAAAATAGTCCAGATGAGGGATTTTGAGTGGGTTGAGTTCTTACTTTATGTCTAGTTTGACCCAGAATAAAACCGTTTGTTTTTTAATATTTGGCACAATTTTTTAGGGACAGCTGTTCATGGCCCGACTAACAACTTTTTGTGCCCAGGGCACTTTTAAACATTTCGTGCACCCCCCCCCCTCCCACTTAAAAATAAAAATTAAAAAAAATTTTTTTTAACGTACTACAATTTATAGCAGGCGAAAAAACAGACCGAAAGGAGTTATTTGGTCAAAAAAATTATCTGCCTCTGTTTTGGGATCTAAAGACAATTAAAATTACCCCCAGTCAACCTAACGACAGGCTTTATTTTAAAATTTTATTCATGTAAGTGAAACACAGTTGAGCGAAGAAAAAAAAAAAAAAACTAGCATGTTGTGGCCACCACATGACTTTCTTCTGTATTTTCCTATACAAATTCAATCAGTAAAAATAATTTATTAAAATTATTATTTTAAAAAATTATCTTCCATGATAAAGCAGTCGATTTCCATATTAGAGGAGTAGTATAACACTAAATATCCAAAAAAAGTCAATTTTATTCTCAATATTACATTAAAAAAAAAAAAAAAAAAAAAAAAAAAAAAAAATCATACAAATTGGTATGTAGTTACGCCTTGACATAAATTAGTGCCTATCAACTTTTGGTAAATATTGTCTAGCAGGTTGCGTTGCCATCCCGCTTTTTCTAAATTTTTATCATGGTGGTATAGGACAAAATTTTGTATGAATGTGCATAAAGAGAACTATTTTTTAATAATCATTATGAAATTTACAAGAATTATTTATAATAAAGAGAGTCAACTGGGAAAAAAAATATTTTTAAAAAATTTTCATTTTTTTCTCGATATTACATTAATATATATATATATATATATATCATTTTTTTTTTTCTTCTTTGGTTAAAAAAAAAAAAAAAAAAAAAAAAAAAAGCGATAATTTTCTCTATATATTAAAAAAAGTTACTGTCACTGGCGTCAAATTTTTTTGTCTGCGACTGTATCTTCTAGAGGAAGGCAGGATCCTTCGCGTCATGAGAGGTATCAATGTGTTCCGAATACTCCAAGGAAGACATTTCAGCTGCTTAGAAATTTCTATCATTTTAATTAAAGAAGTAATTAACTAAAAACGACAAGTTTATGAAGGTACTCTATTTGCCATTTTGAAAAAAGTTTCTTCCAATGACGTTGTTCTTCTCTTATGAAGTCATTTTACACGGGGAAATTAAAATATTATCCATGGTTGTACGTACGTAGGTAGGTAGGTTGGATTTAACGTCGCACCAGTACTGCTCAATGGGTAATTGGCGATGGTCTGGGACACACCCTAGAGATATTCCGGTAACATGCCATCACAATTTTGATCCTTCACGGATCAAAATGCGCTCCTCCCTTCCCCCGCTTTGGTGATCCCCAGAGGTATAGAGTCGATGGGAACATGGAGGAAATTGCGGCCACGACTGATTTTATATGCACCAGCCACCATTCGTGTACACGACGGTCTTTGGCCGGTTCGAGTATCGAATCGGCAATCTTCCAATTACGTGCTCGGCGCTTTACCAACGAGGGTAACGCGGCTCGAAACCATGGATGTAAAAAAGAAAGAAAATAAATATCAACTTTTTTTTCTCTACTTTTTACAAAATTAATTTTCTTACATGGGAAAATTAAAGTATGATCCATAATTGTAGGTAGGTAGATAATTAGGTAGGTTGTGTTTGACGTCGCATCATTACTGCGCTATGTATAATTGGCGACGGTCTGGGACGCACCCCTACGGATGTTCCAGAGACATGCCACCACAGTTTTGGTCCTACACGAAGGGCATGGCTGCCGCGCTTTGGTGGCCCCCAGAGGTATAATTTTGATGGGAACATGGAAGATATTGCAGTCACGACATATTTTGCGTACAACAGCCACCATTAGTGTACACGACGGTCTTTGGCTGACTCGAGAACCGAACCCGCAATCTCCAATCATGAACTCGGTGCTCTACCGACTGGGGTACCGCGGTCCAGATCTAAGGATGTAAAAAAGAACTAAAAAGGTCACATACTAAAGCTGTAATACAAAATGGTCTAGATATTATGAATTTCTTTCTATTAAAAAAATAAAATAGATAAATATTATATATTTCAATTGACATTGAATATGAGGATTTCCATAATAATTTTCTCCTTTTGTTTTGTAATATGTACTATTAATATTCCTTTTCAGTGACAGAAAGCAGCGAATAGGCGGCGGAGCTCTGCATGTTTTAATAAGTAAAGTGAGTCGGTGGGTTGGTGAGCGAAGCGAGCAGGGGGCAGAGCCCCCTATATTTTAAATTATCGCAGATCGATGGTTTAACCATTCGTTTTAAAGGTATTGGGGAGCTCTTTTGAAAGATACCCATCATGAAATTTTATTCCCCTCGAGGGGGAGGCGATGCTCCTACATGTACATTTTTTTTTCTTTTTCCAGTTGACTCTATTATAAATAATTCTTGTAAATTTCATAATGATTATTAAATAAAATTATACTTTTAAAAAAATTAAAGAACACGCTTTTACAGAAATGTGAACTAATAAATAATTTATAATTAAACAAAAGCCATTTTTAAAAAATCTCCCTTGACTGGGCTCGAACGTTAGACCTTTAGGTTCGTAGCCCGGAGCTTTACCTCATAGCCACAGCGTTCACGTAGGGAAAGTCTTTTTTTACAATATAGATTTTTTGTTTGCTCTTAGAGCGGTTACAAACATACATACAGGTCATAAAGGTAGATACCATGATACAGGTAAAGCTAATAAAAGCGTGTTAAAAATAGTTCTCTTTATGCACATTTATACAAAATTTTGTCCCATACCAATATGATAAAAATTTAGAAAAAGCGGGATGGCAACGCAACCTGCTAGACAATATTTGCCAAAAGTTGATAGGCACTAATTTATGTCAAGGCGTAACTACATACCAATTTGTATGATTATTTATTTATTTATTTTCAATGTAATATTGAGAATAAAATTGACTTTTTTTGTATATTTAGTGTTATACTACTTCTCTAATATGGAAATCGGATCGCATTATCATGGAAGACAGTTTTATTAAATAATGATTTTAATAAATTATTTTTACTGAATGAATTTGTATAGGAAAATATAGAAGAAAGTGATGTCACATCATTCTAGTTTGTTATTTCTATTATTATACGGTTAAATTTTGAAAGATTTATCAAGAACATTTAGAATAATAAATAAGTGCATGCATGTATATAATACATGTACGAGAACTGCAATTAAACACATAAAATGTAATTAAATTGTCTATAGAGGGATAACAATCACCTATACAAAAAATATCTTAGTACTTTTTTTTTTTTTTTATTTATTAAGAATGAAAGAAAAACTAGTATGTTGTGGCCACCACAAGACTTTCTTCTATATTTCCCTATACATATTCAATCAGTAACAATATTAAAAAAAAAAAAAAAAAAAATACGAATTTTTCTTCTAAGTTTTTTACTTTCTTCTATATGTAATATAGACAAAGTATTGGATTCGCGAAAATTTTCGACCTCCGTTTTTTGACGGATCTACACGTTTTGGGGTATCCTGAACACGAATTGATAGTTTTTAGAAAATGTCTGTCTGTCTGCCTGTGTGTCTGTCTGTCTGTATCATTTTTTGTGGACACTGTATCTCACAAACCAATGAATGAAATTTAACCAAACTTGGTATTCAGTTGCACCCTGACATGAACTGGTGCTGATTAGATTTGGGGATCAATAGCTCAACAGGTGGCGCTGTGATCGCATTTTATGCAAATTTTTAACATGGCAGCATAGGACAAAATTCCGTATAAATGGGCATAATGAGAGTTATTTTAAACTTGTGATTGTAAAATTAATATGAATTATTGATAATAGTAGTAGTTAACCAGGAAAAAAATTTTGTGCATGTGGGGGCATCGGTTCCCCCCCCTGGGGGGGAAGTACCCCCCCGGGGAAGTAAATTTTCAAGATGGGTATCTTTGGAAAGGTCTCGTTGATAATAGTAATAGTTAACTGGGAAAAAAATTTTGTGCATGTGGGGGCATCGGTTCCCCCCCCCCTCAAAGTTTCAAGATGGGTATCTTTCGAAAGGTCTCGTCAATACCTTTAAAACGAATGGTTGAGCCATAAATCTGTGATAATTTAAAACAAAGTTATCGATATTTTTTTACTTTTAACGAAAAAAAACTTAGAAAAAAAATCGTATTTTTTTTTTTTTTTTTTTTTTTTTTTTTTTTTTACGAAATTTTACCAAACTTGGTATTCAGTTGCACCCTGACATGAACTGGTGCTGATTAGATTTGGGGATCAATAGCTCAACAGGTGGCGCTGTGATCGCATTTTATGCAAATTTTTAACATGGCAGCATAGGACAAAATTCCGTATAAATGGGCATAATGAGAGTTATTTTACACTTGTGATTGTAAAATTAATATGAATTATTGATAATAGTAGTACGTAACTAGGAAAAAAATTTTGTGCATGTGGGGGCATCGGTTCCCCCCCCCCTGGGGGGGAAGTACCCCCCCGGGGAAGTAAATTTTCAAGATGGGTATCTTTGGAAAGGTCTCGTTGATAATAGTAATAGTTAACTGGGAAAAAAATTTTGTGCATGTGGGGGCATCGGTTCCCCCTCCCCGCAAAGTTTCAAGATGGGTATCTTTCGAAAGGTCTCGTCAATACCTTTAAAACGAATGGTTGAGCCATAAATCTGTGATAATTTAAAACAAAGTTATCGATATTTTTTTACTTTTAACGAAAAAAAGCTTAGAAAAAAAATCGTTTTTTTTTTTTTTTTTTTTTACGAAATTTTACCAAACTTGGTATTTAGTTGGTCCCCGACATAAACTGGTGCTGATTATATTTGGAGATCAATAGCTCAACAGGTGGCGCTGTGATAGCATTTTATCTAAATTTTTAACATGGCAGTATAGGACAAAAATTCGTATAAATGGGCATAATGAGAGTTATTTTACACTTGTGATTGTAAAATTAATATGAATTATTGATAATAGTAGTACGTAACTAGGAAAAAAATTTTGTGCACGGGGGGGCATCGCTTCCCCCCCCCTGGGGGGAAGTACCCCCCAGGGGGGGTAAATTTTGAAGATGGGTAGAAAAAAATCTTTTTTTTTTTTTTTAACGAAATTTAACCAGACTTGGAATTTAGTTGGTCCCCGACATAAACTGGTGCTTATTAAATTTGGGGATCAATCACTTAACAGGTGGCGCTATGATCTCATGTTTTCTAAATTTTTAACATGGTAGTATAGGACAAAATTTCGTATAAATGTACATAATGAGAGTTATTTTTGACTTGTGATTGTAAAATTAATATGAGTTATTGATAATAGTAATAGTTAACTAGGAAAAAATTTCTGCGCATGGAAAAAATTTCTGTGCATCACTTAAATTTTGAAGATGCGTATCTTTCGAAAGATCTCCTCAGTACCTTTAAAACGAATGGTTGAACTATAAATCTGTGATAATTTAAAACAATGTTATCGATTTTTTTTAAAATATTGTTACTGATTGAATATGTATAGGAAAATATAGAAGAAAGTCTTGTGGTGGCCACAACATACTAGTTTTTTTTTTTTTTTTTTTTTTTTTTGTTAAAAGTAAAAAAAAAATCGATAACTTTGTTTTAAATTATCACAGATTTATAGTTCAACCATTTGTTTTAAAGGTATTGACGAGATCTTTCGAAAGATACCCATCTTGAAGCTTTGCCACCCCCAGGGGGGGGAACCGATGCCCCCACATGCACAAAATTTTTTCCTAGTAAACTATTATTATTATCAATTATTAATTTTAGAATCATACGTTAAAAATAACTCTCATTATGTACATTTATACGAAATTTTGTCCTATACTGCTATGTTAAAAATTTAGAAAACATGAGATCACAGCACCACCTGTTGAGCGATTGATCCCCAAATGTAATCAGCACCTGTTTATGTCGGGGACCAACTAAATACCAAGTTTGGTTAAATTTCGTAAAAAAAAAATACGAGTTTTTTTTGTTAAAAGTAAAAAAAATTGATAACTTTGTTTTAAATTATCACAGAATTATGGTTCAACCATTCGTTTTAAGGGTATTGACGAGACCGTTCGAAAGATACCCATCTTGAAACTCTGCCCCCCCCCAGGGGGGGGGGAACCGATGCCCCCACATGCACAAAATTTTTTTCCCAGTTAACTATTACTATTATCAACGAGTCCTTTCGAAAGATACCCATCTTGAAAATTTACTTACCGGGGGGGGCGGAACCGATGCCCCCACATGCAGAAATTTTTTTTCCTAGTTAACTACTACTATTATCAATAATTCATATTAATTTTACAGTCACAAGTTCAAAATAACTCTTATTATGCTCATTTATACGGGATTTTGTCCTATGCTGCCATGTTAAATATTTGCATAAAATGCGATCACAGCGCCACCTGTTGAGCTAATGATCCCCAAATCTAATCAGCACCAGTTCATGTCAGGGTGCAACTAAATACCAAGTTTGGTTAACTTTCATTCATTGGTTCGTGAGATACAGCGTCCAAAAAAAATGATACAGACAGACAGTTATTTTCTAAAAACTATTAATTCGTAATCTAGACATCCCAAAACATGTAAATCCATCAAAAAACGGAGGTCGAAAATTTTCGCGAATCCAATACTTTCTCTATATTACATATAGAAGAAAGTAAAAAAAAAAAAAAAATACGATTTTTTTTTTTTTTTTTTTTTTTTTGGTTAAAAGAAAAGAAAATCGATAACTTTGTTTCAAATTATCACAGATTTATAGTTCAACCATTCGTTTTAAAGGTATTAACGAGATCTTTCGTATGATACCCATCTTCAAAATTTACCCCCCCACCGGGGGGGGGGGGGTACTTCCCCCAGGGGGGGGGAAAGCGATGCCCCCGTATGCACAGAAATTTTTTCCTAGTTAGCTATTACTATTATCAATAACTCATATGAATTTTACAATCATAAGTTAAAAATAACTCTCATTACGTACACTTATACGAAATTTTGTCCTATACTGCCATGTTAAAAATTTAGATAAAATGCGATCACAGCGCCACCTATTGATCTTTTGATCCCCAAATGTAATCAGCACCGGTTTATGTCGGGGACCAACTAAATACCAAGTTTGGCTAAATTTCGTTAAAAAAAAAAAAAAAAAAAAAAACGAGTTTTTTTTTGTTAAAAGTAAAAAAAATCGATAACTTTGTTTTAAATTATCACAGATTTATGGTTCAACCATTCGTTTTAAAGGTATTGACGAGACCTTTCGAAAGATACCCATCTTGAAGCTTTGCCACCCCGGGGGGGGGGTACTTCCCCCCTCTAGTGTAGGGGGGGGAACCGATGCTCCCACATGCACAAAAATTTTTTCCCAGTAAACTGGTACTATTATCAACGAGACCTTTCGAAAGATACCCATCTTGAAAATTTACTTCCCCGGAGGGGGGGGGAACCGATGCCCCCACATACACAATTTTTTTTTCTAGTTAACTACTACTATTATCAATAATTCATATTAATTTACAGTCACAGGTTTAAAATAACTCTCATTATGCCCATTTATACGGAATTTTGTCCTATGTTGCCATGTTAAAAAGTAAAACTAGTATGTTGTGGCCACCACAAGACTTTCTTCTATATTTTCCTATTCAATCAGTAACAATATTAAAAAAAAAAAAAAAAAATAAAAAAAATACGATTTTTTTTCTAAGTATTTTTTTTTTTTTTTTGTTGCTGTTAAAAGTAATACATATTCAATCAGTAACAATATTTAAAACTAGTATGTTGTGGCCACCACAAGACTTTCTTCTATATTTACCTATACATATTCAATCAGTAACAATATTAAAAAAAAAAAAAGTACGATTTTTTTTTTTTTTTTTTTGTTAAAAGTAAAAAAAATCGATAACTTTGTTTTAAATTATCACAGATGTATAGTTCAACCATTCGTTTTAAAGGTATTGACGAGACCTTTCGAAAGAAACCCATCTTGAAAATTTATCCCCCCGGGGGGGTACTTCCCCCCAGGGGGGTAACCGATGCCCCCACATGCACAAAATTTTTTTCCTAGCTAACTACTACTATTATCAATAATTCATATTAATTTTACAATCACAAGTGTAAAATAACTCTCTTTATGTCCATTTATACGGAATTTTGTCCTATGCTGCCATGTTAAAAATTTGCATAAAATGCGATCACAACGCCACCTATTGAGCAATTGATCCCAAAATCTAATCAGCACCAGTTTATGTCAGGGTGCAACTAAATACCAAGTTTGGTTAAATTTCATTAATTGGTTCGTGAGATACAGCGTCCACAAAAAAATGATACAGACAGACAGACAGACAGACATTTTCTAAAAACTATTAATTCGTGTTCTCCGCATCCCAAAACATGTAAATCCATCAAAAAGTGGACTTCGAAAATTTTCGCGAATCCAATACTTTCTCCATATTACATATAGAAGAAAGTAAAAAAAAACTACGAATTTTTTTCTAATTTTTTTTTTTTTTTTTTTTTTTTTTTTTGTTAAAAGTAAAAAAAATCGATAACTTTGTTTTAAATTATCACAGATTTATAGTTCAACCATTCGTTTTAAAGGTATTGACGAGATCTTTCGAATGATACCCATCTTCAAAATTTAACCCCCCCGGTGGGGTACTTCCCCCTCAGGTGGGGAAGCGTTGCCTCCCATGCAAAAATTTTTTTTCCTAGTTACGTACTACTATTATCAATAATTCGCATTAATTTTACAATCACAAGTGTAAAATAACTCTTATTATGCACATTTATAGGAATTTTTGTCCTATACTGCCATGTTAAAAATTTAGATAAAATGCTATCACAGCGCCACCTGTTGAGCGATTGATCCCCAAATATAATCAGCACCAGTTATTTCGGGAACCAACTAAGTACCAAGTTTGGTAAAATTTCGTTTTAAAAAAAATATGTATATATACGATTTTTTTCGTTAAAAAAAAATTTCGTTAAAAAAAAAAAAAAAAAAAAAAAAAAAAAAAAATTGCGATTTTTTTCTAAGTGTTTTTTTGTTAAAAGTAAAAAAAATCGATAACTTTGTCTTAAATTATCATAGATTTATGGTTCAATCATTCGTTTTAAAGGTATTGACGAGACCTTTCGAAAGATACCCATCTTGAAACTTTGCCCCCCCGGGTGGGTACTCCCCCTCCGGTGGTGGGGGGGAGGGGAACCGATGCCCCCACATGCACAAAAATTTTTTTTCCCAGTTAACTATTACTATTATCAACAAGACCTTTCGAAAGATACCCATCTTGAAAATTTACTTCCCCGGGGGGTACTTGCCCCCCAGGGGGGGAACCGATGCCTCCACATGCACCAAATTTTTTTCCTTGTTACGTACTACTATTATCAATAACTCATATTAATTTTACAATCACAAGTGTAAAATAACTCTCATTATGCCCATTTATACGGAATTTTGTCCTATGCTGCCATGTTAAAAATTTGTATAAAATGCGATAACAGCGCCACCTGTTGAGCTATTGATCCCCAAATCTAATCAGCACCAGTTCATGTCAGGGTGCAACTAAATAATAAGTTTGGTTAAATTTCATTCACTGGTTCGTGAGATACAGCGTCCACAAAAAAATAATACAGACAGACAAAAAACCGTATTTTTACTTTCTTCTATATGTAATATAGAGAAAGTATTGGATTCGCGAAAATTTTCGAAGTCCACTTTTTGATGGATTTACATGTTTTGGGATATGGAGAACACGAATTAATAGTTTTTAGAAAATGTCTGTCTGTCTGTCTGTCTGTCTGTATCATTTTTTTGTGGACGCTGTATCTCACGAACCAATGAATGAAATTTAACCAAACTTGGTATTTAGTTGCACCCTGACATAAACTGGTGCTGATTAGATTTTGGGATCACTCGCTCAATAGGTGGCGTTGTGATCGCATTTTATGCAAATTTTTAACATGGCAGCATAGGACAAAATTCCGTATAAATGGGCATAAAGAGAGTTATTTTACACTTGTGATTGTAAAATTAATATGAATTATTGATAATAGTAGTAGTTAGCTAGGAAAAAAATTTTGTGCATGGGGGGGCATCGGTTCCTCCCCTGGGGGGGAAAATCCCCCCCCCGGGGAAGTAAATTTTCAAGATGGGTATCTTTCGAAAGGTCTCGTTGATAATAGTAATAGTTAACTTGGAAAAAAATTTTGTGCATGTGGGGGCATCGGTTGCCCCCCCACCGGGGGGGGGGAAGTTTCCGCCCGGGGGGGCAAAATTTCAAGATGGGTATCTTTCGAAAGATCTCGTCAATACCTTTAAAACGAATGGTTGAACGATAAATCTGTGATAATTTAAACCAAAGTTATCGATTTTTTTTACTTTTAACAAAAAAAAACAGAAAAATATCGCAATTTTTTTTTTTTTTTTTTTTAACGAAATTTAACCAAACTTGGTATTTAGTTGGTCCCCGACATAAACTGGTGCTGATTATGTTTGGGGATCAATAGCTCAACAGGTGGCGCTGTGATAGCATTTTATCTAAATTTTTAACATGGCAGCATAGGACAAAAATTCGTATAAATGTGCATAATTAGAGTTGTTTTAAACTTGTGATTGTAAAATTAATATGAATTATTGATAATAGTAGTATGTAACTAGGAAAAAAATTTTCTGCATGGGGGGCATCGTTTCTCCCCCCTATGGGGGAAATACCCCCCCAGGGGGGGTAAATTTTCAGATTGGGTATCTTTCGAAAGATCAGGTTGATAATAGTAGTAGTTAACTAGGAAAAAATTTTTGTGTATGTGGGGGCATCGGTTCCCCCCCCCCCACCGGGGGGGAAGTTCCCACCCGGGGGGGCAAAGTTTCAAGATCGGTATCTTTCGAAAGATCTCGTCAATACCTTTAAAACGAATGGTTGAACGATAAATCTGTGATAATTTAAACCAAAGTTATCGATTTTTTTTACTTTTAACAAAAAAAAAAATCGTACTTTTTTTTTTTTTTTTTTTTAAATATTGTTACTGATTGAATATGTATAGGTAAATATAGAAGAAAGTCTTGTGGTGGCCACAACATACTAGTTTACTTTCTTCTATATGTAATATAGAGAAAGTATTGGATTCGCGAAAATTTTCGAAGTCCACTTTTTGATGGATTTACATGTTTTGGGATATGGAGAACACGAATTAATAGTTTTTAGAAAATGTCTGTCTGTCTGTCTGTCTGTCTGTATCATTTTTTTGTGGACGCTGTATCTCACGAACCAATGAATGAAATTTAACCAAACTTGGTATTTAGTTGCACCCTGACATAAACTGGTGCTGATTAGATTTTGGGATCAATCGCTCAATAGGTGGCGTTGTGATCGCATTTTATGCAAATTTTTAACATGGCAGCATAGGACAAAATTCCGTATAAATGTGCATAATTAGAGTTCCTTTAAACTCTTGATTGTAAAATTAATATGAATGATTGGTAATAGTAGTATGTAACTAGGAAAAAAATTTTTGCATGGGAGGCAACGCTTCCCCACCTGAGGGGGAAGTACCCCACCGGGGGGGTTAAATTTTGAAGATGGGTATCATTCGAAAGATCTCGTCAATACCTTTAAAACGAATGGTTGAACGATAAATCTGTGATAATTTAAACCAAAGTTATCGATTTGTTTTACTTTTAACAAAAAAAAAAAAAAATTAGAAAAAAAATCGTACTTTTTTTTTTTTTAAATATTGTTACTGATTGAATATGTATAGGTAAATATAGAAGAAAGTCTTGTGGTGGCCACAACATACTAGTTTTTTTTTTTTACAAAATTTGACCAAACTTGGTATTTAGTTGGTCCCCGATATAAACTGGTGCTGATTACATTTGGGGATCAAAATCTCAACAGGTGGCGCTGTAATCGCATTTTATCTAAATTTTTAACATGGCAGCATAGGACAAAATTTCGTATAAATGTGCATAATAAGAGTTATTTTAAACTTGTGATTGTAAAATTAATATGAATTATTGATAATAGTAGTATGTGACTAGGAAAAAAAAATTTGTGCATGGGGGGGGGGGGGGGTAAATTTTCACAGGGCGAAGTTTCAAGATGGGTATCTTTCAAAAGGTCTCGTCAATACCTTTAAAACGAATGGTTGAACCATAAATCTGTGATAATTTAAAACAAAGTTATCGATTTTTACTTTCTTCTATATGTAATATAGAGAAAGTATTGGATTCGCGAAAATTTTCGACCTCCGTTTTTTGACGGATCTACACGTTTTGGGATGTCCTGAACACGAATTGATAGTTTTTAAAAAATGTCTGTCTGTCTGTCTGTATCATTTTTTTGTGGACGCTGTATCTCACGAACCAATGAATGAAATTTAACCAAACTTGGTATTTAGTTGCACCCTGACATGAACTGGTGCTGATTATATTTGGGGATCAATAGCTCAACAGGTGGCGCTGTAATAGCATTTTATCTAAATTTTTAACCTGGCAGTATAGGACAAAAATTCGTATAAATGTGCATAATAAGAGTTATTTTACACTAAAATTAATATGAATTATTGATAATAGTAGTACGTAACTAGGAAAAAAATTTTGTGCATGGGGGGCATCGCTTCCCCCCTGGGGCGAAGTATTTTGTGCATGGGGGGGGGTAAATTTCGAAGATGGGTATCATTCGAAAGATCTCGTCAATACCTTTAAAACGAATGGTTGAACTATAAGTCTGTGATAATTTAAAACAAAGTTATCGATTTTTTTTTACTTTTAACAAAAAAAAAAAAAAAAACTAGTATGTTGTGGCCACCACAAGACTTTCTTCTATATTTACCTATACATATTCAATCAGTAACAATATTTAAAAAAAAAAAAAAAAAAAAAAAAGTATGATTTTTTTTTTTCTAAGTTTTTTTTTTTTTTTTTTTTTTGTTAAAAGTGAAAAAAATCGATAACTTTGTTTTAAATTATCACAGATTTATAGTTCAACCATTCGTTTTAAAGGTATTGACGAGACCTTTCGAAAGATACCCATCTTGAAAATTTATCCCCCCCAGGGGGGGAAAGCGATGCCCCCCCATGCAGAATTTTTTTTTCCTAGTTACATATTACTATTATCAATAATTCATATTAATTTTACAATCACAAGTTTAAAACAACTGTAATTATGCACATTTATACGAATTTTTGTCCTATGCTGCCATGTTAAAAATTTAGATAAAATGCTATCACAGCGCCACCTGTTGAGCTATTGATCCCCAAACATAATCAGCACCAGTTTATGTCGGGGACCAACTAAATACCAAGTTTGGTTAAATTTCGTTAAAAAAAAAAAAAAAAAAAAAAAAAAAAAATTTCTGTTTTTTTTTTGTTAAAAGTAAAAAAAATCGATAACTTTGGTTTAAATTATCACAGATTTATCGTTCAACCATTCGTTTTAAAGGTATTGACGAGATCTTTCGAAAGATACCCATCTTGAAACTTTGCCCCCCCGGGTGGGAACTTCGTCCCCCCGGTGGGGGGGCAACCGATGCCCCCACATGCACAAAAATTTTTTCCAAGTTAACTATTACTATTATCAACGAGACCTTTCGAAAGATACCCATCTTGAAAATTTACTTCCCCGGGGGGGGATTTTCCCCCCCGGGGGGGAACCGATGCCCCCCCATGCACAAAATTTTTTTCCTAGCTAACTACTACTATTATCAATAATTCATATTAATTTTACAATCACAAGTGTAAAATAACTCTCTTTATGCCCATTTATACGGAATTTTGTCCTATGCTGCCATGTTAAAAATTTGCATAAAATGCGATCACAACGCCACCTATTGAGCGATTGATCCCAAAATCTAATCAGCACCAGTTTATGTCAGGGTGCAACTAAATACCAAGTTTGGTTAAATTTCATTCATTGGTTCGTGAGATACAGCGTCCACAAAAAAATGATACAGACAGACAGACATTTTCTAAAAACTATTAATTCGTGTTCTCCATATCCCAAAACATGTAAATCCATCAAAAAGTGGACTTCGAAAATTTTCGCGAATCCAATACTTTCTCTATATTACATATAGAAGAAAGTAAAAATTAGAAAAAAATTCGTAATTTTTTTTTTTTTTTTTAAATATTGTTACTGATTGAGTATGTATTACTTTTTACAAAAAAAATAAATAAAAAAAACTTAGAAAAAAATCGTATTTTTTTTTTAATATTGTTACTGATTGAATATGTATATAGGAAAATATAGAAGAAAGTCTTGTGGTGGCCACAACATACTAGTTTTTACTTTTAACAAAAAAAAAAAAAGTTTTTTTTTTTTTTTTTTTTTTTTTTTTTAATATTGTTACTGATTGAATATGTATAGGAAAATATAGAAGAAAGTCTTCTGGTGGCCACAACATACTAGTTTCAAATTATCACAGATCTATGGTTGACTCATTCATTTTAAAGCTATTGGTGAGTTTTTTTAAAAGATACCTGTATTGAAAGTTTCACCCCCCCCCCCCCTCAAGGAGCTTACTTCCACCTCAGGGGAGAGAGAAGCGACGATTTTACATATTGGGGGAAAAAAAATCTAGTAGACAATTGCTATTATAAGTTTCTTTTCTTTTTTTTTTTTTTTTTTTTTTTTTCAGCTTTATATTGAAAAGTTAAAAATATTTCTCATCATGTACATGTATACAATTTTGTCTTATACTGCCATATATAAATTATAAAAAATGAGATGACAGTGATGTCTATTGAACACTTGATTCCTAAATGTAATCGGCACTAACTTCGATCAAATTCCATCTAAGTACCAAGTTCGTTCACTAGTTCATGAGATACAGCCTCCACAAAATTTTCGACACTCACACACAGAGACATATATATATATATATATTAATTGATCAAATCGTGTTAAAGACATACTAAAACGTGCAAATCCATCGAAACTCGAAGTTCGGATAATTTCACGTATATACAATATTTTCTTCTTGTGTATATGTAGAAGAAGAAGAAAGTTACAAAGTTATAATTCTTTTCATTAAAATAAGAGCTTAAAAACTGTATTTTTTAATATGCCATCTCTAGGGCACAAAATTGATTTTCTTCCGAAATTTAGTGTTATGCTTCTCAGAGATAAAAACCCGTCTGCGTTTATCGTGGGGAAATAAAAATAATAATTTATAATTAATCAAAACTTTGAACTGCATAAATTTATATAGGAAAATATAGAAGAAAGTTTTGTGATGGCCACAACACACTAGTTGTTTAAAATTTATTTTATTTTCTACATAGAACTGAAATTCAAGAAAACTCTCGGATATCCGTCTTTGTCTTGTAAATATTGAATAACCGAATAATTCATTATGTAAGTAACATATTACTGAATTCAAAAGGAAGTACTTGGATTACTATTTACTATTCTGTTATGTGTATAAACTGAAGGCTATCTTTTGTGTATTTACAGGAACAGGTATCCTCCTAGTTATCTTTAGTGAGAGAGTTGGAATAAGAATAAATGCATTTTCTAGAATTTGTTTGTCAGTATCTGAATATCGAATACTATGCAAAAAAAAAATACCTAACTACTACTTTTGACCTCGAACGATTTTCGAAGAAACCACACCAAATATTCTTTGACTCTACATTTTGACCCCCGACCTCTATTCTTTTTTTCTGCTAAATGATCACTTTATTAAAGAGATAGTCATTTCAAAATGAAAGAGTTACTGTGTTAAGAATAAATTATTTTTATTGAAATGTTTTTTTTTTTTTTTTTTTTTTTTTTTTTAAACTTATTTATTTATTTATTTATTGTGTTACGTTTGAGGGTGTATATAGAAAATAATTATAGTTATTGTTAATTTTGATACAAATATCTCCATTTAAAAGAACTAGTATGTTGTGGCCACCACAAGACTTTCTTCTATATTTTCCTATACAAATTCATTCAAAAACAATATTTAAAAAATAATAATAATAATAATAATAATAATCCAAGTTTTTTTTCCGTTAAAAGTAAAAAAAATCGATAACTCTGTTTTAAATTATCACATATTTATAGTTCAACCATTCGTTTTAAAGGTATTGACGAGACCTTTTGAAAGATACCCATCTTGAAAATTTACCTCCCCCCCCGGGGGTACTTCCCCCCAGGGGTGTGAAGCGATGCCCCCGCATGCACAATTTTTTTTTTACTAATTAACTACTACTATTATCAATAATTCATATTAATATTACAATCACAGGTTGAGAATAACTCTCATTATGTACATTTATACGAAATTTTGTCCTACACTGCCATGTTAAAAATTTAGAAAAAATACGATCACAGCCCCACCTGTTGAGTGATTGATCCCCAAATCTAATCAGCACCAGTTCATGTCAGGGGCCAACTAAATACCAAGTTTGGTTAAATTTCGTTAAAAAAGTTGACTATCTCAATTATAAATAATTCTTGTAATTTTCATAATGATTACTAAAAAATAATTCCCTTTATGCACATTTATGCAAAATTTTGTCCTATATCACCATGTTAAAAAGTTAGAAAAAGCGGGATGGCAACGCAGCCTGTAAGACAATTTTTACCAAAAGTTGATAGACACTAATTTATGTCAAGGTGCAACTACATACCAACTTGTATGAAATTCTGTGCAGTAGTTCCTGAGATACAGTTGCCACAAAATTTTGTCACACACACACACAGACAGACAGACAGGCATTTTGTAAAAATGGTCAACGTGTTCTACAGCTCTCAAAACGTGTAAATCCATCAAAAACCCTCGGTCGAAAATTTTTACGAATCCAATACTTTCTTCTATTGAATATAGAAGAAAGTAATACGTAAAACGTAGAACATTTATTCTAAATGGGTTTCAACCGTTTCATTTGCCCACTGTTATTTTTATAACGATGAGGATCAGTGAGGTGGATTTGTCATCTAATAAAAATCCTCAATACTACATTTTTATCAAAATTGTTAGATCCGTTTATGAGAAATATGAAGTTTTTGTCATATTTTGCAACGGGTGCAGAGAGATTTAACAATGAATTCTAATTTTCTTGAAGAAGAGGATGAGTTAGATGCGTTTGTCTTCTCGTAAATCCCTCAACTCTAAGTTTTTATTAAAATCGTTATATCCCTTCCGTGTAAACCAAAATTTTACCATATTTTGCAACTGGCGAAGTAGGTGTTAATAATTAACGATCATTTTCCTAAAGATGAAGACAAGTCAGATGTGTTTTTCATTCCAAAAAACCGTTATTTCTATGTTTTTATCAAAATCGTTTGAGCCGCTCTCGAGGAAACCAAGTTTGGACTATTTTTCCCAATGGGTAGAGTGAGAGTTATCTCTGAACGTTAATCTTCCTGACTATGAGAATAAATCAGATGAGTTTATCATCTCAAAAAACTCTTAACAACAAGTTTTTACCAAAATCGTTAGACCTATTTCTAGGGAAATCAGGTTTTTGTTATATTTTGCAGTGAGCGGACTGAAGCATAACAGTGAGCGTTAATTTTACTAAATATGAAGAAAAGTCCGATGGGTTTGGTTTGTCTTTTCAAAACACCTTTAAGCATAAGTTTTTATTAAAATTTTTATAATCATTTCTGACTAAACCCAATTTCAACCATACTTCGCAACCGAGACGGATAAAGGGTTAATAGCGAACGCGAATATTTCTGAAGAAGAAGATAAATTCAGTCGATTTTGCATCCCTAAAAATCCTTAACCCTAAATTTTCATCAAAACTGTAACATCCGTTTCCGAATAAACCCAGCTTCTGCAATATTTTGCAACAGGCAGATAAAGGGTTAAAACCGAACACGAATTTTCATGAAGATAAGGATAAGTCAAATCGATATTTCACCCAAAACTTTCTCCAAAATCGTTATAATTATATCAGCATAAACCCAATTTCTGCCTTATTTTGCAAACGGCAGATGAAGGATTAACTGTGAACGCGTATTTTCCTGACAATGAGGATACGTCCAATCTATTTTTCATCCGAAAAAACCCTTAACACCAAACTTTCATCGAAATCATTATATCTTTTTTTGAGTAAACCCAATTTCTTCCATGTTTTTTAAACGGCAGATGAAGGTCTAACAGCCAACCCGAATTTTCTTGAAGATGAGGGTAAGTTCAATCGATTTTTCATCCAAGAAAATCCTTAATCATAAGCTTTCATCGAAATCGTTGTATCTATTTTCGAGTTAATCCAATTTCAGACATATTTTGCAACCGGCGGATAAAAGGTTAACAGCAAACGTAAATTTTTCTGTAGATGAGGGTAAGTACAATCGATTTTTATTAAATGGAGACTTGACGGAGGATAATTAAAACCAAAAAAATCTTCAACGTTTTGAACGCCAAAGAGAAAAAATTGAAAATCAGTCAGCTGTTTGTTTCGGTAGTATTCAGTAGCGGCTCGTGAGATTCCTTTACAGGGGGGCTGCATGTGTATGTAAGATTCGAGAAAAAAGCAAAAATGATTTTCTAAATAATCTGTTTTAACCGGGGGCTTCGGGTTTTATATGCGCAGACTGAGCAAGAAGCAGAGCAATACAGGATACAGCATAGATTTAAAATTTTATATTATTGGACATTCATTAGCAAAAAAAAAAAAAAAATCTGGAGGTTTTATTTTGTTAACTTTATTTATTAATGATAATCAATTTTCCCCCAACAAAATATTTTCCATCTGCATGCTATTATTTTCTCCAAGATGGTATGAAGTATACATACATGATTGTAAATCAAATTTTGCTCATTAAAAAGATACACACAATGATTTATATAAAAATAATAATAAATAGTTTGATTACATACTTATGTAGATCTGTACAGTTCTTCGATAATAACTGCAAATAATTCGAATCTATAGTCCATAATGATAAAGAATTTCTTTTTGTGTCTCTGTACAAAAATGTATAAGTCCTGTACTCATCAAAACTATACAAATTGCGTGACGATTACCTATAACCTACCTACCAGTTTTTAGTTCAATTGGATAAAACGTTTAGGCGCAATCGCACTTCATAAATTTAAGTCCATTAATCAAAATGATAAGGAATTTGTCTTTGTGTCCTTGTAACAGAACTATAAGTCTCACATCCCTCAAATTCTATACAGCTCGTTTGATGGTGACCTTTCACATACCTACCAGCTTTCAGTTCAATCGAACCAAGCATTTTGATGTTATGACAGTCACTCACATATATACACTTACTCACACCATACATATAACACTGTAAAAATAGCAAAAATGAGCTCAAGAGACCTCAAAACATTATAGTAATGTAATGCTCGTATCTTAAAAGTGCAATTATAATGATGCGTTTCATTAATTTATTTAGAACATCCTTTGAAATATTAATTAAAAGAGTCAACATTGACGTAAAATCTTGCACATCTCATAGATTATGAAATGCTTGTCTAACATTACGAACATTTTCTTGTTATTATTTTTTTTTAAATGCGAACTTTACACACATGGTACAGTAAACAAAAATTTCATTTAAATATGAAACCTTAGTATAATTAAAAATGAATTTCCAAAATTTGCTGCACATCTTCTGTATTGCCGTGCATTAAAAACGAAAATCTACAAATGTTAAAACACCAATTTCTTTAGATATATTTAAAAAGGCTTGAATAGTATGTATTAGTTTAATTTGGTTTGAAATATTATCCAAGCCAGCAGTGCATTCTGGATGTTTTGTGTGTCCTCGTAAAAGAAGTATATAGAAAAAATAGTGCGGTCAATCTAAAGAACGAATATTAAAATGCTTAAATTTCCGAACATATTTCTGAAAGTTCTCACTCAAATAGAAAGAGAGATGAAACGAAGTTATAAATGCCTTCCAACTTCGTTCTATGAAAATGTCAGAAATTAAAAATTTAGTAATCACGTGTTTTTAAGAAAGGTTCGACTGCTAATATTTCTCAACAAAATAGAAAAATATTAGTAACTAAAATACAAGTGAAAAAATAAATAAATAATAATTATAATAACCTTATCAACAAAGCGATTAAACACTTGATAAATTTTAAATATTATGTTTAAGGCAAAATTTATATAAAAATTGAGATTCTGTCTATTCAACGTTTCTGCCATTGGCAAAGCAAGAAACCGAAAAACCGTGCGAAATATCCATGTAATATAAAAGAAAAATCTGTTTGAAAAATAAATAAAAATGACTTCTATTTTCTCATATAATCCTGAATAACCTTCATGCTAATTTTTTTTTACCACTCATACATAAATAATCATCAAACACAGCGATTACCCGATTACCGCATTAAAAACTGTGAAGAAAAAACGTAGATTACGAAGGGAAATTGTTCTTTTCCAGCATTACCGAAATCCCTAATTAGATCGGAGCTGCATAGGATGCAGCTCCAACCAAATGGTCGAAACTGATAGGGGAAACGTGTAGGGGCGGTTGTAACTGTTCTTTCCCTAAAGAAATCCCTCTTTTCGGGAGCTGCATGAATGAGCAGTCCCTTCACGAATTTTCGAGGTGCTATTACGTTTAAAAATGGTTAACTTTTCTCAGCTTTTTAATATTTTTTCATGATAACGAAGTAATCTGCTTTTCTATATGCATAATACTATGCAATATAATAATATTTATTTTCAAAATATTTTGAAAATAATTTTTTCGAATATTTCTGGGGGGGGGGGGGGGGCTGCAGCTCTGCAGCTCCTGCCACGAGCCGCCACTGGTAGTATTTAGCGTACCGTCTTTAGTACAATAAGAGTAAAAGACCAACAAAACACAAAGACTATTTAAGCTTTACAGAACATTAAAAGAAGACTTGGCACAGGATTATTAAATCCAAGGAAATCTTCAACATCTATTGAAGACGGCACGCTAAATGCTACCGAAACAGCTATCTGCTTTTCAATTTTTTTTCTTTGGCGTTTCAAGACATTGAAGATTTCCTTGGTTTTACAATCGATTTTTCACCCCTACAGCAGAGACCAGAATGATTACAAATCACTGGAACAAAACTTTAAACATTAACTCGAAGCATTGATAGCTTCCATCTTTTTGATTATTAGTAAGATTGACAGTTGACACTCACATCCACTTGGGAGGTAAACCTTTCATTCCTTGGGGTGTTTAGATTGTCGTTCTTCGCTCGCGCTCGCCCTCCGTATCATTCATCCATCATTTTGATATACAAATTGCTGAATTTTACTTCTATTTCTTTGATGTTAATTTTATCAAGCCATGTTTGCGATTGCTGGATTTTCAGCAAGTCATGAGTGAAAAGCTCAGTAGTTTGTTTAGCGTCGCACTACAGCTAAGCAGTGGGCAATTGGCGACGGTCTGCTACAAGTTATTGAATGTGTGTGTATCTTACAAGCTTCCTCACATGGTTCTTTCGGGACTCAAGCAATGGCATAGCGACGGGGTCCACCTCCCATAAGCTAAGATTTTTTTTTTTTTTCAAAAATTTATGCATGACGCAGGGCTTGATGATCACAGGGGCACGTGCCCCGGGCCGTAAAATCCATTTCTTTGGTTACTTTTTTATGACTATTTGTTGTTTGTTCAAAAATTTTGGTCATTTTTTCAACTATTTTCACATCGCCAAGGGTTGGCGGTCCAAGAAAGCACGTGTGCCCCAGGCCTCACATGAAGTTAATCAGGCTCTGGCATTATATATAAAAATTCGACCAGAAATTTGTACAAAAATCGACAAATTTTTATTTTCCGAACATACTATATATGTAAGAAAAATATTGTAATTATGCAAAAAATTCGACATTAAGAAGTTGACGATAGTGGTTTTTCTGTAAACGGTATGATAGCAACGGTGTCACATATTGGGATAGTTTTTTTATAATCACCCTGTATTAGTTTAATATCTATATATTAATAGGCAAGCAAAAAATTTGTGGTACACTTTTAACATATTAATTATGAAAGTAGTGGGTTGAAAATGGTATCATTCGAAATGCATGATTAGCCAGATGTGCAGAATACAAAAATTATTTTTTTACGATGTCAAGAAGGTATTTAAAAGTACTTTTATTTTATGCGTTTTTCCATTTAATACGCGTATTCTTTTATATTGAAAAATACCTAAAGTAGAAAGTTTTTAAATCTGGCAATTTCTGAAAACTCAAATAAAACTATAGACACAGTAATTTGTATAATGTAACATCACTATACTCTCGATTACAGATTTTTTATTCTAAGAGAAAACAGCCATTATATAGTAGTAATTTGAGTGAATGAGTCGTAGATCGAAAGTTTATACTGTTTAAAATATACACAAGTTAAAAAAGGATTTGATTTATGAGAGTTCTAATTTTTTTAAGATCTAATTTCTTTTTTTCTTCTTCTTTTTTTTTTTGTGATTTACGTCAGCTCTAATTTGTAGACATATTTTTAAGCAAAAACATAACACATTCCAATTAAATAAATTGGCTACTTATTTAAAAGAAAAGAATTTATTACTATATCTTCTGCATATATAAGAAGAAAGTATAAGATTTGGAAAAACATTTGATTTTCGGTTTTCGATGAAATTACACGTTTTGAGATTTCCTTCCATTTCAGTTAACTGAAATTGACTACTTATTTTTAGGCTTTATCATTCTATCCTCTGCATATGTAAGACTGTAAGAAGAAAGTATAAGAATCAGAAAAATTTTAGATTTTCGGTTTTCGATGAAGTTACACGTTGGTTTTGAGATTTCCTTGCATTTCAATTATTTGAAATTGACTACTTATTTTTAAAAAGTAGGTTGATTAGCTTTTGCATGTATAAGAAGCAAGTATAGAAGATATGGAAAAATTTTCTCGATTTCCGGTATTCGACGAATTCACGCATTTTGAGATTTCCTTGCATTTTATTTAACTGAAATTGACTACTTATTTTTAAAAAAGTGGCTTCATTATTCTATCCTTTGCATATATAAGAAGAAAGTATAAGATTCAGAAAATTTTTAGATTTTTGATTTTCGATGAAGTTACACCTTTTCAGATTTCCCGAACTCAATTCGCCATTTTTAGAAAATATCTATCTTTTTGAGTCCAAACACTGTACTTTATGAACCAATGGAATTAATTTAACCGAATTTGACATTTGATTGGACCTTGGTTTGATATGGTGCCGATTAGCTTTTGGGCTATATCACCCAACAGGGGCGCTTCCACGTTGCAATTTCCTCTCATTTCAGGAAAGGCTCAGCATCTACAGTGTACCAAACTTAGAGAAATATATTAAGTAAAACTCTGCTGATTCAGTTTGAGTGAATATCGACAAACAATTGCTGCAGTTGTGTTGCGATTTAATTCCGTTAACGGCGAAGGCAATTACTTTGTTTTGCTTCCCTTTGCAAAAAAGTGGTTAAGTTTCGACCACTGGGCGATACTAGTTTAATTTAAACTCCAAACTGAAAAACTGTAAACTACAAGTCATTTTTCTCAAGGATAATTTTAAAATACCATACGACAATACAGTAAGTTTCCTTAAAAATGGAAAGGATAAGGATAAAGAAGAACTGTAATTAATTAATTAAATTACTTTAAAGATATTTCACTTTTATCGACATTTTTTTTTTTTTTTTTTTTAAATTAAAAGTTTATTCAAAACAGTAAGATTTGCTAATAATAGCAGGAGACTTGGCGTTGGAATATTAAAACAGGAATAAACTACTACGTCAGAAACGCCAATAATTTTTCTTTGGCGTTTCTGACGTAGTAGTTTATTCCTGTTTTAGTAAGAGTTGCTATTAAAATTAAATGTTTTAGCAGTTTAGCACTGCTTTAGGATTTTGATTAAATTCAAATTTTATATAAATCTTAAATTGGAAAATTCGTTAAGCTTTTTTAAATAAAAACCTTTTAGATCACGAAGTACAAAATATTTTTTTTTATTCAAGTCCAAGTCCAACCACAAAAAAAAAAAAAAAAAAAAAAAAAAAAAACAGTTACAAAGTTTACATGACAGAGTAATGTCTAGACTTAATTTTGAACTTTTAAAATTGTACATGCGATGAACTTATTGAATATGAAAGATGCATAATATAATTCCTTACAATTATATTTTTGGAAAAATATTAATTGCATAAATTACTTATTAATGCATTTTTATAACTGTTTTCTTAAGAAATGCAAAATTAAAGAAGAACTTTGAAACTTATATTTACAAAATAAATTTTACTTCTTTAAATTAATGATTATTTTATTAGAATTCGAGATGAATTTTGCATGAGTTTTTACACTTTCTGTTGATTTATATCTATATTGATTATTTAAGATGTTTAAAACTAGACTTATTGTCCTTTTGAATGGATCTAGATCGTATTCACTTGTCTTGCCGTGCTGTGTTTTCCGTATTTTACACCGAAACTCACGCGAATGCGGACTAGAATCCTTCAGAAAAACCGGATGGCATCCCACCCAAAATTAGATTTTTATAGAAGGCAATCGGCCTTGAACTCTACTCCAGTACAATTTGATTGAACATTTGTAATGTGAATTTATAGTCCAGTCATTTAAATCATGAACAGAAAAATGCTTACCTTTTTTGTCTATGTTGTGGACTGTAAAATCTAATCCAGTCTTCGATATTTTTCGAAAGCAATTTTCGAATCATATTTTCTTTTCTGTGGGAGGCTCATATTTAATAAATGATAATTAATTCATTATTAATTAATAAAACTATCTTGAAAGAAAATCCTCACTGGAAATTATCACTAAGTGAGGCGAAAAAACCAAATCAATATACAAGAAGCTGACTGAGAAATTGTTTAATTCAATCCAAACTTCTTCCAAACTAACCCTCATCTCTATTCTCTTTTTCCTAAAAATTCTATATGTATACATATATGCACACAAAGAAGAAATTTCGAATAAGGAGTTTAGACACCATCACACTTTAAATAATTTGAGCTCATAAAGTGATAAAGAATTTTTCGCTGTATCCCTGTAAAAAAAACTATAAGTGCTAGATTCTACAAAATTCTTACCCTTTGTATGACGGACAACGGTGATCTATAATATCTACATATAAAGTTTCAGTTCATTCGAATAAGGCATTTACACGCTATCGTACTTCAAATAATTTCAGCCCATAAAACATACATTTACATAATTATAAAGAATTTTTCTTTATGTCTCCATAAAAAAATATAAGTGCTAAATTCACTAAAATCCATAAGGTTCGTAACCTACAGCATACGTACAGTCGGCTGCAAAATTATTCGAGCACTAGCAATAATCCCTGTCTAAAAAAAATACACTTAATACTGCTTTGTTAAATAAATCCTTATCGAGTCATGTTCTTAGTCAGTGTAAGTACATGATTCGACAAGGATTTATTTAACAAAACAGTCTTAAGTGTACTTTTTTAATATAGGAATTATTGGCTAGTGCTCGAAAAATTATGCTGCCGACTGTATCAACTTTCAGCTCATTCGAACAATGCGTTTAGACACTATCGTGTTCACTCACATATACCGACTCACTTTAGGAAGACGCTATCGCACTTTAAAAATTTGAGCCCATAGGCCACAATGATAAATAATTTTTCTCTCTGTGCCACTTTAGAAAAACTATAATTGCTAGATTCACCAAAATCTATACTATTTTGGTGGTACGACGATGGCCTATAACTTGCGTATAAATTTTCAGCTCAATTCAATTAAGTTTTCAGACGCTATTGCACTTAAAAAACTTTGGGCTTATAGGCTATAATGATAAGGAATTTTTCTTTGTGTCCCTGTAAAAAAAAAAAAAAAAAAAAAAAAAAAAAAAAAAAAAATAAGTGTTAGATTTACCAAAATCAATAGGGTTCTTGCTACAGTGTTTTATAGCATTTGTACGCACTTTCAGCTGATTCGAACAAAGCGTTTAGAGACGCTACCATGCTTTTATTTGCACGAGTGTTGCAAGCAAAGCATTGCCGCTTTGTTTGCAGCATTCGTGCCTACTTTATTCGCCTGACGAAAAGTCGTGTTTTCTTTCGATCAGAAACAATTGTTACGAGTTCTTGAAGCTTATGGCGTTTATTCAAAGTTTTATACTTATTATTTTTAAACGCCAGTTCTGTGGTGCTTTTTTATTATATTCTAGCTACAGTCTGCAGCAAAAGTATCCGAGCACTAGCCAGTAATTCCGATATCAAAAAAGTACAATTAAAACTGTTTTGTTAAATCAGGGGCCGCTTTACAATTTTGGCGGCCCTAAGCAATAGATCTTTGGCGGCCCCCTCTAACAGACATTACGCTAGGGCATCTTACAGATTTGATGTGACCTCAGGTAAATCTTCTCACTGTGATCCCTACCACACCCTCCTCCCTTACAAAAGAAAAAGCAACTATATTAAGATTCAACTTATTCTAATATTATAAGTTAATATAAATTTAAATAACTTTTTTTTTTCTTTTTGTAAAAATTAAATTGGATTTGGCATATTTAGAAATAAGAAAAAATAAACAAATTGAATCAAACCTTTAGCTGTTCTACCTGACTGTGCTAAACGTTCGATTGGGAAAATGCCTTAAAATTTCTGTTTATACTAATTACCATTCTCTACATGGCATCGCACGTATTGATGTACAATGGAACTACTGTGCATCAATACTGTTATATATATACATGTAGCAATGGCGGATCGAGAACTTAACTTTTGGGGGTGCTAAGATTTTTCAAGAAGGTATTCCAGATCAATAAAAAAATTACAATTGTAATATTCAATTGTGAATATCAGTGCTTTTTTTTTGGGGGGGGGGGGGAGATTCAGCCCCCTAGCTCCCCCCTCCATAGATCTGCCACTGAATGTAGTCGTATACCATATACAGCTTGTACCATAAACTGTTTGGCCGAAAATTTGAGTAAAAACTGTTACAGTGGAATGAAAAAGAAATATGGCTAGAAGAAAAGGGAATTTAGAATCCGTCATTCCCTCACCATTGCTGCTATCAGATTGCGACATCGCATCACAAAACGGAGTGAATCAATCAAGTTGTTACATTTTTACCACCGAAAAAGTTCCAGAGTGAATACTAATAGTAATATTAAAATATTACTGTTATTATTATTTTTTTTTTTTAGTTTTTTTTAAATTATAATTTTAATCCTTCCATAATAAGTGATAATTTTCAATTTTACATTAAACCAGATAACAAGAATTCATTTCATTTTTTAAACAAAAACGAAAAATCATTTGGTTCGCATAGACTATTAATATTTTCTAAATGTATGTACTTGTTGCCTCGTTTAACCTTCAATGTACTTTACCGACGTTATCACACAACGGAAAAAACTACAGACAGAAAAACTAACTGAATTCATAATCACTCCAAAACATTGTTCAAAAGTGTTAAAAAAAAAAAAACTTAATATGAGCGGAAGTGCAGTTCTATCAATTTTTAATTGTAGCTCTTAAGCTCTTATAATGTGTTTGAATATTTTGGTGTGATTCTGTAAATCTTAATGTTAAACATACCATACCATATTCTGTAGATTTTTTCTTTTTCTGTTTTAATCATATGAATAATTTAAATTTTAATACGACTTTCGCAGTACAAAGTTTTTTAAATGTGATTAGTTATCCTATTCCTAGCATTCTAGATAGAAAGCATTAGCTACTGCCATGCTGACAAACCGAAGTCGTCAACATTTTTAAACTTTATTGAAAAGAGTTAAAAATGCTTCCCTTACCACTTTTGCTTGAACCTTTTCCTTAACGTATATGTGAAATATATTTTTTATTAATTCATTTGTAAGTAGATTGACTTATCAAATGAAATTTTGTGTTGGCTATTATTAATTGCAAACAAGTCCCTTTTAAACACAATTACGAAGCCTTTTCATTCATAAACGCGAGGCATAATTAGGTATTCTTATTTAAATATGGTGATACGAATCGATTGGTAGTGTTTAAGACCGACTGACTACGCTAAGGTCCGAGGCCTATTGGTAGAATGCCCTCCGAGGGGATCTTTCTAAGGGATCCTAGCCCGTATTTACGCTAGTTTCTGAGAAAATCAAGGAAAATTCTGAACGGCTAGGTTGATGAGCGTGACCTGGGATCGAACCGGGCACTTCCCATCAACCAGCTTTGAGTGCAGAACCGCTCGGCCACTGGTGGGCCTGTGATGCGAACCAAAGTAGCGTTTAATTTTCCGTATGAAGGTAAAGCCTTTTGCAGAAAAGACTATCTAAAGTCAACGCATGAAACAGATTTTCTAGACACCATAGGCCAGAAAAAAAGTCACCCTTATGTAATTTAAATTTACTCTTATTTATTTTTAATCTTAATTTATGTATTTTGCGTATTTTTAATCTATTCTTAAGACCTTTCTGAAATCTGAATTATTTGCTGACTTGTTTACGAAGTTATTCTTTTCGCAAATGTACAAAACTTTCAGGAATTTTTTATTTAGATATATGTTTAATAGTGTTTCTTTATATTTTCTTATTCTTAGTTCTATTGTTTAGTTGATTATAGATAAATTTGATATAAGGAGTTCGAATTTCATGCTGAATGAGTTTAAAAATGAGGCCTCCATGCGAAACTGTCAAACGTGTTAGTGATGCCAAGTAAAAGGACTTTGAATTTTTCAGCTTTAATAAAACTATAGTGAATAAATTCTGTTATTCTGATAGGTGGTGGAATGTTCAGGTCTAAAACCAAATTTTTTCCATCTAATTTGAAAAGATCTAGCTTTTTATTATCACAATGCAAATCAAAGTATATATTTATTAAAAATCAACATTTTAGTGCCTTAACACTAATTTTAATTCCCATCTGCAAAAATTCCTCTTGGAAATTTTTACAAAATTTTATTTTAATAACATAAAGAAAATTCTTCTTTTATTTCTTCTCAAATTCTGGTGGTAGTTTATTTTCAATGAGCGAAATTTCCTTGTCCCTGAAAGGGTTAAGGTGTTTTTATACAAAGTTAAAATCTTTAAAGAAGGTTACTTTTAATTTACAATTGAATATACACATATTCCTTAAAAGAAAAAAAAAATCAAATTGGTTTATGATTTTCGCTTTTCTTCCATCCATCCCCCCCCCTTAAATTTTGGGCAGTGTTTCAATTTTTTTTTGGCGGCCCTAAGCGACCGCTTAGGTTCGCCTAATGGTAAAGCGGGCCCTGTGTTAAATAAATCCTTGTCGAATCATGTTCTTAGACTAACTAAGAACATGACTCGACAAGGATTTATTTAAGAAAGCAGTATTAAGTGTACTTTTTTTAGACAGAGATTATTGATAGTGCTCGGATACTTTTGCTACCGACTGTATGCTAGATTCAGATATGGTAGCCGTGGGAACCTAAAAAAACAAGGATCCGTTTTACCAAAAGGTTTTGCAAATGAAATACAAAAATCGTGTCCAGTATCAGTCTTCTAGATTAAAAGTACATTCATGTCTTAGCTTCCAAGTATATCCAATTTCTAGATAAACTTCATACCACAATTTTATTATAGTGAACCTCATTGAATAAAATCATACAAAATTACCATCAATAATTTCTATAAAAAAAAAAAAAAAAATTTATAATAACCCTTATTTTGAAAATTTAAATGATGGCAGCTATGATACATGCACATATATTAAACAGAGCACATATATGTTTTCAAATGTTTCTTCAGGCCTTCTTTTTTTTGTCGTCTTCTCAAATGTGTTCTAATTTTTTGGGGATAAAAGGTAGATTTCGACGACGGCTGGTCATCCTATCACTGCCTGAGGCGCAGAAATTCATTGCCTGGCTAGCCAGTCAACCAACAAACCAACCGGCGTTCACTCACGTAAATGTAAACAATAAATCATAAATTGTAAATGAAATGTCATTGATTGTGTTAATGAAAACAACTGAAATTTAACTGTTAAAGTGCATTATAATGATTGCTTCTATTTTAGAATGAAAGGCTGTCACTTTGGATTCAGTTATATTTTAGTTATTTTTGTCGATAGTGTTACAGGATAAAAAGTGATTACAGTTTCCTTGTTTGAATTTTTGAACAAATTAATTGTTATCAAAGTTTACATATTCAGGTTAAAAAGAGCACATTTCACTTTTTATTAAAACGATTGATCATTAATATCTTAAAAATAAAATTTAAACTTTTCTTTCTTTTTTTTTTTTTTTAGCTATTTAAATGGCTCCCCAAAAGCGAAAGAATGTGAACAATCAGAAACAAGAGCTTCCAAAAGATCAGAAAGAAACCACAAAGGAAACTGTTACCAGACAATCTACTTCAGATACAAAGTATATATTTAATTTGAGTGTAATTAAATTTAAAAATTGAAATTTTGTTTAAACGATTTCTATATTTTAATTCTTTTTTATGCAATATTAATGTCGATTGTTTGACTATAATCAAATACACACACAAAGCTCATCATAAAAAATAAGGTTCAGTGGTGCAGCATTTAAGTATAAACTTTTTGCCTTTTGTAATTATTCCATAAATTTTAAATACATGAAAATTACCCTTAAATATCTATTTTATTTAAATTGTCTAAAAAATTCACAAATTTCATAATGAAAGAAAAAATAAATTTTATTCTAGCGATTTTATTTGTTATTTTTTTAACCAATGCTTTCTACTTTACCATAATATACATTAAATAAATCATGGTAGATAATTTATAAAAAATATTTATATATTTAACATTCTAATTTATTGTTAGCTTTATTGTCTAATTTATTCATTTTTGTCGTTGATTTTCTTTAGTTTAAGAAAAAATGAACCGTTTAAAATGCCCTGGAGCAAAATCTTTTCAAGATTTTTATTGTCCATATTGATGATTTTTGCTGTGTATTGGACATCCAAAAAAGATAATATGCATGTGTTTGCTAGCCAAAAACAGAAGCTGCAACTTAATTCTGCTGAAATACCATGTTCTTTATCGTATAAAAATGATGTTTCTAAATTCAAAGGTAAATTTTTATTACTTAAACTTAATTTCATTCACATTGTATTTGTAAGAAGCTTTAGACTTTAAACTAGAAATAAATATATTAATTTAGTTATCTATAATCATATTAATATATTTGTTTCTATTCCAGTGTTAAGTTTATGTTAGCATGTGTTTATTCTATTGTAACTTGTGCAGTAAACCTTATCAATCTTATCTCTGTGGCAATCTTTGTTAAAATCAAACCAATATAAATGTACATTTAGAAATGTTTTACTGTAATTAAATATTTCTAAAAATATAGTTCTATTGTAGAGCCACCTCCCTTAAAAGTCACCTTTCTTAGTCACAGATTACAATAAAAAGTAAAACTTCTCTAAGGGTCCATCTCTATTCAAATGTCACTTTTTTTTTTTTTTTTTTTTTTAATGGATATATCACAGAATGTCCAGGTAAGCCAAATCACTGGTTAATCTATGTGAAAATAATCCCAAATAATCCCCCTTGTTATTCATAATACATATTTTTGAATTTCATTTTCATATTCAAAAAGTTTGTACTTTTGTATCAACCACAGGCCGATGAGTAATTGCCAAGATGAACTGAAGTAAAGTGACTAATAAATTAGTTTGAAAACACTTTTTAGAACCATAGTTCAGTGTTTAGTTTATGTTAGCATATCTTTATTCTGTTGCAACCCATGCAAACTTTATGGCAATCTTTTTTTATTCTAAACTCATGGCATGTTGTTAATATGAAAGTACCAGAAAAATTTTAACCATTAAATAATTTATTGTTTTCCAGAAATCATTTTTAAAAACTTTTCAAATTTATTTTAAAGTTGCAAAATGTAGAATTTTGCATGGTGAAATTTTGCATTTTACAGTTTTAAAGTAAAATATTAAAAATTTAAGAAATAGTTTTCAAAAATTAAGGGTCCATTTAATGGTAATAAATTTTCTGAATGGAAAATTGTAATTTAAAAATATGTATTATAAAAAAGAGGATTATGTGGGATTATTTTCCCATATGTTAACATAAGATTTATCAGACCTTGACACACTGTGATGGACTCTTAAGGACCAGTTTTTTCCAATCTCAAAAAATTATTACCATAGCATTTAATATACTAATTTACTTGTATTACATTTTCTTGTAAATTGTGTATTCTCTCTCTTTTAAAAATCATGTCATCCATACCATGAGACAGTGATTTTATTATTATTATTATTTTAACTTAAACTGGTCACTGTCTACTATCAATGGTACAGATAAAGGATCCACAGTATAGGGGGATACTTAATAGGCCCAAAATAGAGAACTAAAATGTCTTGTATTATTTTTTTAAGAAGGCCCTTTTTTAACATTTTGGGAGTTGCCTCCTAAGCTGTTAGTGCCTCCATTGTATAATTGAAGTTATGTTATGTTAGTGGCCGCACTAAGACACCAGATCAATTGCTGCACTAAGAATGTTGCAACCCTCAAAAAAAAAAAAAAAAAAAAAAAAAAAAAAAGCATGTGTTTCAGTACCTTTGTAGGGGCTCTTGACATTGTAGGGGGCCTCTTTATACCACAGACATGGCAGACTTTTTATCATCGCCAGTGTACCAGATGTGAGTATTGTAATACATTTCAGAGAGTTCACTGATTCTTCTTCATGAAATCACAACAGGTGTTTTCTATGATTATGTATACAAGAAAGAAGTGAGTGATAAGACTTCATGTTTCTGTATGTGCATTCTTAAAAATAAAATACACACTTGGAAAACTGAATTTAGTCTCGTACCTTTAGTCAGCTAATAAATTTAAATGCAATAGTTTCAAAGTAAGTAAAATGTTGATTTTACATAGCATGAATAAAGAGTTAAATCTGGCTAAGATTAAAAATTAAAATCTTGGTATTTATTGTCCGGTAACTAAGTGAAAACTAATAAATTAAGAGAAACTTTCTCTCAGAAATGATGTTGAATTGAATAAACTGATCTAACATATGAAATAAACCTTAGAAAGCAAAATTATTGCTAAAAAAGCTTTTAAAATTCAAATAAATCAATGTTAATGTCTATTACAAGGTTGCATAGATAAGTAATGTAAATTTCATTTATAGTATTTGTTGTTTGAATTATGATTTTCTGAACAACCTGTACCAAGAAGCTACCTTTTGAAACCATGTTATTCTGTGGTGAAATTTTTTATACAAATTATTCATTACTCAATGTAATTTTAAAATCTCATTTGCACATTTAAAATATTCACAATTATATAATTTACTAAGACAGGAACAAATTTAATGAATGTGAATTTTTTGAATGTGAAAAAAACAACTGTATTAAGTAATGAGTAATTCTATAAAGAAATTTCCTTATAGAATATCATGAACTTTAGCTATCAGGGAGAATAGGTATTGTACTCTCTGGGCTGTTTACCCCTTCTTACAATTTCCCCTATCTCCGGCCACAAAATCTGATGTAATTGTATAGGAGAATTTTATTTATAAAATAATTCATTACCTAATGTAATTTTAAAATCCCATTTCAATTGGGATAGTTCACAATCATTAAATCAGTACTCATTTCCCAAAAAATTATTGTTTAAATATTTTATAATTCACTTTACAATTAAAAAATAAGTAAAATAGTTTAATTTTTCTTAGTTAATTTTTCGCATTTTTAAATTCAAAATTAATACATTAAAATTAAAAAAAGGAGAAGAAAATTTTTTTTTTTAGAAAATAGTACTGATTTAACGGTTGTGAATTTTCTGAATGTGACAATGGAATAAACAAAAAAAAAAAAAAAAAACACTAGATAATGAGTTATTCTACAAACAAAATTTCCCATAGAATATCATGGGATTTGGTGACCGGAGATGAAGAAATTGTAAGATAAAGAAAAAGTTTCAAAACTTTGTGCATCAGTTCTGCCATTAAATAAAAAAGTCTCTACTTCTTTTTAACAACAGTGGATTCAGTTTTTTACAAATAGGTTGCATTGTTTAAAAGTTTTGGAAACCTTGTATTAGAAAAATTGTAGTTTGGATTTGAGCATTTAATTTTTAACACAGCTCAGAATAGTGTAAAATTGTATCTCATTTATATTTAATCACATTAATATTCATTAGTTCAGTGACTAAGGCAAAATGATGTTAGTTATCACTTTTAAGTTATAAAGACATTTAATATTATGCTTGTTTGAAAGATTAAGTATTATGTATTAGGTTGTTCGGAAAGTAATTTCGTTTTTCTCAGCAGAGGACTTAATTGTATTTTTTTCACACCATCTTCACAATTAAGCTGCATTACCATTATATATTGTGACAGCTGATATAGCAAGACTTGCTTGTGAAAAAGTTCGTTTTATTCTGCTCAGTAGGTTTTGATTGGTGCCCTATCAAATAAAGAAAATCGGAAGCAACATTTTCGGCATATTTTGTTTTTGCTATCAAAAAGGCAAAAATACTGTTCAAATAAGGAAAAAAGTATACAATGTGTATACAGAAAATTTATTTAAAGAACGCGAGTGGTTTACCAAATTTTGTTTCGTCAGTTTTGACGTTGGAGATGCATTACGTTCTGGAAAACCAGTTTATGCTAATGAAGACAAAATAAGTATTAATTTATGAAAACTGCCAAATAACAACTCGTGAGATTGCTAAGAAACCGATCAAAGTGGAGAATATATAAGTCAATAAAATATTTATACAATATAAGAAAATTGCCTTTCATTTTCAAAGGAAAAAACGAAATTATTTTCTGAACAACCCAATAATTATGTATTTTATTTTATTTTTTAAGTAATTAAATATTATTATTTATATAGATTGTGCTCCTAAACAATGTGGTCGATTGGTAACTGATTTAGTAGTTTCTTCTGAGGAAGCTGCTCATTTGTTAAGGTATTTTGAAAATAGATAGTAATTAATTTTTTCGTGTACTGAATTTATCCAAATGACAAATTAATTTTAAATTAATTTTTTTGTAAAATCTGATGGTGATACCATAAAATCATTTAAAAATAAAAAACATATAGTCTTTATAAAATATCCATGTAGACCAAACAGTTAAAACAGGAATGAATTTCTCCAAATAAATGATGTAGAGGAAAAAGAGATCAGAAAAGAAGTATTGTTATGTGAGAAATAGCACATGGGTATGATTTTCAGTTTAACATCTATTTCAAAAGTGTCACTTTCAGTATAGTCGAGCTTTGTATTAAAATTTTGGTACATTGTATTATTTGCTCTTGGGGAGAAAATAGATAATATCATCTGCCTTGATTTAATTCATCATCCAAGTATTTTTATTTTATGTTACTTTTTTAATTGAATCACAATACATATTTCCTTTATTTTTTTGTAAATATATGGTGTAAATGGTGGCAAATTCAAAATTTGTATAACATAAAAGTGAGAATTTAAATTCATTACAAACATAGAAAAAAATGAAGCAACATAAAAAAAAAAACTGTAAATTACTAAATAAACATAAACTCCAGGAATATAAAAATGGAGTTATGTTGTATTTAAATAGCATTAAAATTTTTGAAAGGTAGCTTTAAAATAACCAATGAATATTTTCACTATAAAAAATAAAATTTCAGTTTTTTAATCAATTTTATATGGACAGGAGTTTTGACACTCAGGTTCCCTAGTTTCATATTAAATGGAAAGGAGTTCTGCCACTCAGGTTCCCTAGTTTCATATTAAATGGAAAGGAGTTCTGCCACTCAGGTTCCCTAGTTTCATATTAAATACCACAGTAAATTGTAGCATGAACTTTGGCAGTTTAATTCAAGAAATCTCCTGTGTAGCAAGTCTTTACATTTTTATCTTTTAATTTATAAAGTATTACAACACAAAAGCTCATTGTAAACTTTTTCCATGTTGTATTTTCTCTTTGTGTTAGATAATAATGAAATTTATTAATTTTATTAATAAGTAATAATATAATAAATATTAATATTAACATCTAAAAAATATATATTAAATGTACATTGAAAGAATCTAGTATCATTATGTTTATATAGACACATGTATGTAAAAAACAAAAATTCTGTTTTTTCAATATAAGCATCTACTACTATTACAGTGGATTTTTTTTTTTTTTTTTTTTTTTTCAGTGTTAATTGTTTCTAATGGAGCTACATTCAACTCTATGAAAGTAGAATAATAGAACTTATAGCTTTGTAAAACATTGGTAAAAATTTGAAATAGTTTTATGCAATTTGTGTTTAGAACATGGGGAAAAAATGGTTTTGAATTTCAAAACAAATAAGCAGAAAAGTAAAAGTACCTCAGGAGTCAATACAGAAGTCTGTTGTTTGAGACTTTATATTGTAAAAACAAACTTATATATATAAGACTTTTTTTTTTTTGTGTGTATGAAATAATTTTATATTTTTGTGAAAAAACAAAATTTTATGAAAAGAAAATCTTATTCAGCATAGCATAATCCTTCCATTTTTAATAACCATTAACTGTATACTTTCATTCTATACAGTAATATTTTATCTAAATTAATCAAGATACTTTTTCAGAAAAAAAAAAAAAAAAACCTCTTTTTGAGCAGTTGATTGGTATATAATGCATAAACATAAAGTGAAAATTTGCAAAAAGGCCCATTTTATGAAATGGGATTTCGTGAAGGGATCCATTTCATGACAGACTTTTGGGAAGGGGTCCAGTTTTATAAAGTGTCCAGAAATGAGCTCTAATTTTGATCTGAATCAACTCTTGTATCTGGACACTTAAATTTATATCTACTTTTTAGTAAACAAATAATAAAGTGAACAAGTGTCAAGAAATTTGTTGACATTGTAAATTTCCAGATTTGCATTCAATTACGAAGTAAGTAGCCAGTTATGGAAGTTTTTGAAATGAAATCAAGTTGCACTTATTCATTTCAACCAAGATTGGAAAGAGGGAGGTAATAAATGTTTTAAACTCTTCCTTCTAGAAAATCAAAATTAGTCTATTGCTAAAGGGGATGCATCAGTGTGTCAAGGTCAGCCAAACCTAAAGATAGCCTATGGAAAAATAATCTGCATTATTATTCATTACATAATGCAGATTTTTAAACTCTGATTTTACATAAAATATATATTTATATATATGGCTGTTAAATGAATCCCTGTTGTTCGAAAATTTATTTAAAAAAATAAAAATAATTTTATTTTTAATTTGTAAACTACAAAATTTCACTAATTGCAATTTCACATTTTACAACTTCAATAATAATAATAATAATAATAATAATAATAATAATAAAAAAAAAAAGATTTTTGTACGTTTCCCATACCTATACTATAGTATGGTGGGGAACTAAATATTATGCTTAAAATTATTTTTATAATAATCTTATTTCACTTTATTTTTATTTTTATTTTAAAATATTTATTTAATATAAATAATAAAATTACTTTTGTAATAGTTCTTAATTGCTGGATTTTGAATTTAGATTCACCAACTTAGTTAACTGAATAATTTTTTGGTATGTGATTCCTGGTATAAAAATTCCCGGTATTTAAAATATATTAGAAATTCATATTATTATTATTATTATTATTTTTAATGATATTTACAGATGTTATTCCATTAATTTAAATTTAAATCTTACACTAGGAAGCGGGCAAGATTTGTATATATATGTGTGCATGTGTGTGTATGTATGTATATTTCACTGTTCTCAGGACAGTCATATGATTCGACACAAAGGGGCACCTTGAAGCCTGATTTTCGAATTTTTTATTAGTTTTCTTTTAATTAATTAAAATATGAAAATAATAACCTCATAATAGCTTTAACATTAGCCATTTAAATTTTATCCATAATTTAATTGTTGCCAAAAAAATTTATGAGTTCATTTTTTTTCAACAGGAAAATAAATACATTTACTTAAATGCGAATAATAAAAAATTATAAAAAAATAAATTATGCATCTCACAAAAATTAACGTCATTATCACTTAAAAAATTTTATACGCATTGATAAAATGCTAATATATGTTGTACTAAAATGTTCTTTTTTTTTTTAAGCTACTATTTTTTATATTTTTACTGTCATGTTGTTATTAAAAAAAAAACTGCCCATGACGTCACATTCGACTGCCTAGCATTTCTTTACTACTCTAAACTCTACGAACCATAAATTTATTTTATCAGTTTTATTTATAGATCCTCCTGGGCGATTTTTTAAAATTTTGGCGTTGAAGTATACCGGACATTTTTCACCAAGAAGTTTAATTTAGTAACAGCCATTTTAATCTAGGTAACACAACAAAAATATAAATAAATTATAAAATATTACAAAATTAATTAATTAATTAAACCAAAATAGTAGTCGCATAAATGACCTATTTTTATCTGAGTAGATAATTTTATAGCAAAAAATGCAGTTACAAAAATAGAAAATTTATTTCAGCAAGCACTACTTTAAATCTAAAAACCATTAAAAATATAAAGAGAATATGAAGGATTTCTTATATATTAACGAAAAGGTGTCCAATAAAAGTATTAGCAAAATGGCCTTCCTCGTTTTATGCAAGAAATTATACCAAAAAAAAAAAAAAAAAAAAAACCATCACTAATATGACAGCAAAAATTCAAAAGCCGCTAAGGGAGAGATATAATAAAGTTGTGTAGCACGATAATGTTTACTCATTTATTTATTTTTTTTATATACCACTCACTATGCTAATTTAACATACAAATAAATGAGCTGCTGTGTGTGACTGCACTTGCACGCTGTCGGGCAGAAATATTTGATTAATTCAAATTAATATTTAAATAACTAAATAAAAATATATTTAATGTGAAATATATATAACCATAGAAACATTAGTTCTCTAAAATACTGCAGAAATAGTGCTCATAGCATATTGTTACAAGGGATTAAATATTTTTCTTACATAATTTGTACTGTTGCAATGAAAGTAGATTTACAGGTAAAGTGAAAATAAAAGGGCAGTTCATTCACTTCCAATGGGGTCAGCCTTGGCAACAGACTTGGTGAGAAAGCAACCAAATTTGGTTTGAAAAATTGTAGTTTAGGGTTCCCGAAGTTTCAAAGCTGTCCGACACACAGGAACATAGATCTCGAGCTTTCCATGAGATTCTCAGTGGAATCCTTGCCAAGCCCCACCGCCAAAAGTTATAAATAGGAGTGAGTTGATTTCTGCGAAAGAGTATGTAGTCACTGCGATTCAGAGTTATTCAGAGACCTAATCTGAGTGGTTGCACTTTAGGGATTGAGAAACGACTGGGCATTTTTCGTGAGCTAGTGAAAATTTCTGCTGTGGAGTATTTGATTTACTCCTGTGGAACAAGTGACTATTTTTTGGACTGTTCCAGGACATTCATCGAATATTGACTTTTACTGTATGAGTAACAGCTTCAACTGTTTCCATATTTGAAGAATTAACAGTACCATTGGACTGTTTTTAAGAATATTCGTTTTAATAATAATAGTTTTGTTGTACAGATTCAAGAAGTTCAAAAAATATTTGATATTGCCATGGAGGTCTCATACTAAAGCTGTGACGAAAATAGTCGCCAGTCAAAATACATTTATTTAAACGTTTCAATTATTCAATTCAAAAGAAATCATTTAAGTATAGTGCCCAGCAAAGTGGGCAAAGCTTGCTAGTAAGACTTAAATAATCAAATTATCCTTAAAATTTACCATATTAGAGTTTTAATGTGATATGTTTATTGTAGACTGTCAAATTTATCATAATTAATTGTAAAGGATTTTTTAATCTTCAGACTCAGTCGAAAGGGCCTGGCTTTTGGTGGTTCAGAAGGAGGAGCCTCAATTTTAGATTTACATTCTGGAGCACTTTCATATGGAAACTCTTTCATTAACATTTATGAGTGAGTATATTTATGAGTGATGATTTAATTCAATGTAAAGTTTGCAGTGGCCGAATGATTAAAGTGATAGATTTACAAACCTGTTTTTAGTTTGATATTTATTTGGTCAAGTCAATGAAACATTGTTATGTATTTCTCATATAAGAATACATATATGTAATGTTAAAATTTATGGGTCCTGGGGTTGCACAGTCGTGGCTCTTCAAGAAAACAGACTTGAGTCATGGAACTTCACTTTATTTATTTAATTATAGAGAATAGGGCCTTAGAAGGCGATGGACAGTTAGGACGTAATATCCAGTCGCAGTACTTTAAGGTTGCAGTCTCGGATCGCGGCACGGAATCTCATTGGGGTTTCATGGTTAGATGCGGTTACCGGACGTACAGGCCGCCGGGCCCGCCGAATATTCTTTACCCCTCTCTAGGCGATGATAGTTCAAAATCTCTAAAAAACTCTCTCTCACTTTTTCGAGTTTCGTACACGTAATTTTTGGTGTAATTTGGCATAGTTCTAATTCCAGCCCCTTTTCTATAATTGGCTATCCTTTTAATAATAACAACAAATCTTATTGGCTTGTACTTTTGTTTTTCCCAGACGGTCTGGAGCCTTAACCCGCCACAGTTGCCACTTCGCCAAATCGTTAAAACATTTATTTATTGCTCTATTTTGACATAAAATACTCAAACCTTAATTAAGAATCATAAATCTTTTATTCTTTTAAATTGAATCTTTTCGGCACCCAGATTTTTTTAATTGCTCATTAAATATTATTTATAGGATATTTCCAGATATCAAAGTACTTAAAATGATTAACTTGTTTATTTCACATGATCGCGTTGCAATTTCCGTTCATTATTTTTTATGCTTTTAATCTTACAGCCTAATATGAAATCTCCTTTACTTTATTTTGCAATATTACTTTGAAATACCGACTACCCTGAAACTATGAAAATGTTAAATTAATTCTTACTTCTTTTTATCTCTTATATTTCATATCCCCCCCATCCAAGAAAGGTCCCCCATTCTTCCGTCAAGAATGTGGGATCTTACCTGGTAGGTAAACAAAATTTTCCAAAGATTATTAACTTGATTATTGAAGAAGAAAAAAAAAATTCATGAGTTATCGCAGAAATCTCTCCATTGCCTTGGACTGGTACAAAGGGTTGTACAAATCTCACCATCATGTTGGTGCCCAATATGAAAACATTTTGAACATTTATTTTTAAATTTTCTAAATTAAATGATACAAAACATAATATAAGTATACTTAAAAAAAATCTAATATAATATAATAAAAAAAAAACAGATGAATTATAGATGAACATGTTCGGACCAGTCATTATAAAAATGTTATGCACATTTAACATTTTAACTTATAGATTAAATGATAAAAACACTATATAATTAGTAAATATGAATAAAGAAATGGAAGATAATTGAACACAGAGCAGAAAAAAGAAAATATCCACTTGATTGATCTGGACAATAACTATTATCTTGAAAGTCCTAAAGTTCCTTTCATAATGTTCATGAAGCATATATTTTATTAAAATCACTTGAAGATTACACTAATATGTCTAAATCTTGATAAAGTTCTGTATTTTTAGTCATCACGGATCTATAAAACATTATACCTTCACTTTTCATTTTATAATATAGTAAAAATGTATTAGTATAATATTGTGCTGTATGAAAATAAAACACAGTAATATGATACAGGGAAAAAAATCTGAGAGAACACTTATATAATATCAGAATACAACAATAATAATACTTTTTTTTTTTAACTTGGCACCTATAGTTTAAGTAGATTATATGTTGTAAAGTAAAAATAATATAATATAGACTACATTTAAGATACAGTACACAATATTGAAAGAGAAGAGTCCTAAAATATGAACTAGGCATGGGTATTTCAATGGGTAAAAATATATCATAAGCCTAAAATAATCATTCAAGCTATTATATGTACGCGCAGCAAGGTATGAAAACAATAAAGAATATAATAATGATATAATATGATAATTATAGAATATTTTCAGAAAGATAAAATGTAATTACGTTTAAAAATATTATACCTAAAAATATCAAAAATATAGGAAAAAAAATTTATGTTTAATCATAGGTAATTATTTAGTTAATCAGGTGAGTATCATCATTGTAGCGACTACAGATTGTTTCTGCAGTGACTTCCTTGATGACTGATTCACCTGCTTAGGAGATCAAGGTAAGTGTCATTATTGTAACGACTACAGATTTTAGAATTTCTGCAGTGGCTTTTGAACACTTGCTCTGAACGAAAGATTAAAGTTTATCATTCAGGATAACAACCTAGCAATAATTTATTGCCCGGTGGCTTTTGAAAGTTTTTAACTCTAACCCTTTAAAATTTTATAATCACCCTATGATTTTCATTCACTATATTTAAATAATAAAACAACAATAATAATATTAATACTTCTGTACATGATTAAGACTAAAAATCAAATATAGTTATAATTAATGCAAAAAAAAAAAAAAAAAAAAGACTTATTCGTGTCAGTAGAAACGAGTAAGAAAATAAAGGCTGTTCTAAATCACTAATTATTTAGATCTCATGACTGTAAAATCTGGATGTTAAATTAAGGCCAATGTAATTTTTGTCAGATTTCTTGTCTTTGTGCCCGAACACCTACACAATAACCATGATCGATCCAAATAAATTGGAATTTTAGCCCGAGTTTTACTTGTATATTAATAGAAAAATATGAAATTTTTACTCTACTGACTTATAAAAATATTTTCATACCATAAAGTTATAGAAAGAAATCAATCATAAGCATTTTATTTGCAATACAAGATTTTTAATTGGCTACAGTCTTTTCGAGTATTAATTCTACACAGGGACCTTTTAAAAATATGAGTTAAAATCTCATGACTTCATGGAGAAGATTTTGAAGAGTACTTAATTTGTTTTTCTTATATATGAGGTCTTAACTTAAGGTTATTTATACCATGATCTAGGTTCTGCATAAATCAAAGTATTTTATCCCAATTAGTCATTTTACCTCAGAAAATTTAAGGTACTCCTACTTTCTCTGAGATTAAGGGTAGTGCACTACGATTATTTTATCTTATTGTGGGGTAAAACCACCTTTTAATTTTATTTTTTATTTAGTGGGGTAAGACCACTCTTTTTTCTTTTTCTTTAGTGGGGTAAGACCGCTCTTTTTTCTTTTTCTTTAGTGGGGTAAGACCACTCTTTTTCTTTTTTCTTTAGTGGGGTAAGACCACTCTTTTTTCTTTTTTCTTTAGTGGGGTAAGACCACTCTTTTTATTTTTTATTTAGTGGGGTAAGACCACTCTTTCATTTTTCCCTGTGAGAATGATGAGTATTAATTAAATGTAGGTAGCCTCTTCACTAGTGATGCCTAGTGACGTAAAATTATATAAGCAATATAATGTAAGTGAAATTAACAAGATAAATATTCAAAATAAAAAGTGTATCTAAAATACACTGAGAATAACCACATAGAAAAAATCAATCTAAAAAATTTAAAACTCAATAAACACAAATAAATATAAATATGTAAATGTAATAAATATTTGAAAACATATTGAGTAATTAACACATAATTCAGCAAAACAAAAAGAGCACACTAAAAAATATTTTTCCATAAGGGTTAAGATTTAACTTGGTGTGCTTGTTAAAAATTTAAACCAGAAGTTCTCTAATTGAGTAGGGCAGACCCATCATAATTCTAGGGAGTTGAAGTATAAATGATTAAGTATTTGAAATTAAGGGCAACTGGAAGAATAACTATAATTATATAAGCATTGGAATTATTCATTAGAAAAATTATATACAATAAAATTTAAATACGTTGAATTCACGGCAAAAGAATTATGCAAGATTTTTTTTTTTTTTTTTAATCAAAAGAAAAGATAAACATGGTACTCTTGAAAAATTTACTCTTGAAAAATCATTATACTATAAAACTATTTGTCATACTTGACCATTTATTTTTATTTACTACTGTTCAGGTAAAAACTTAAAGGTCCCCAAATTATAAGACACCCCAGCAAATAAAACTTATAAAAATTTGATATTAAGTTAATATAAGAAAGTAATAAAAATCTGTAGTTTTTTTTTTTTTTCTTTTAACATTACATATATATATATACCTTCTCTTTAGGAACTTGGTAGATAGAAGAGGTATTCTAAGTTGTCCTTTCAATCAAAAATTGGAATGTCTTATCAAAGTTAGAAATCAATGTAACAACTTATTAGTATTTTTCAATTGTCAAAAATGAAATTTTATTTAATTTCAAATTATCTGGTGGTGGTGGCGGCATGTGAGGGAAATTGAGTCTCCTATAGCTGCTCCCTGTTGGTAGAGTTCCACTATTAAAAAGAATTTAAAGCCAAGCTGTATTATATCCTTTATCCAATGCATTTCATGCTGTGTTATAAGTGCCTTGTGTAAAAAACTGTTTAAGATTGACTCGGGAACAAATAGGGATGAATTTCTCTTCTGCTTGTATAAAAGAAAAATTAAAATATTTAATTTTAATATATTGACAAAAAAAAAAAAAAAAAAAAAGCATCATAGATGGATTAAAAAATTTATTTGAAAAAATTGTCTGTAAATTTCACAAAGCTCTTAGTTTATAATAAATTTACTAATCGATTTATCTCAAAAGTATAAGCTACATTTGCACAATGCGAGAGAATCTGAAAAATTCCTATTTTATCAAATAAATAAATAAAATGTGATGTTATTTATTGGCCACTGTAATCCATTTTACAAATTTTTAAGATAAATAAATAATTTGAATTAATTTGCTATTTACTTCAGCAAAATTTTATCAGAAGAAACTAAAGAAAATTATATAAGTGTAGAAAAACAAAAATTTTAGTATAGTGCAACCACATTCTTAGAAATTTTGTTTAGAGAAAATTAACATATGATACACCCTAACAAAAAAAAACAAAAAAAAAAAAAAAAAAAAAAAAAAACAGTAAAATTATTCAGACATAAATAAAGGGATTTTTGTATCACCAAATAATAATAGATCATCTAAATCTAAAGAAAGTTTTCATAATTTGAGAATATGTGATCACTTTAGTTTACAGTGATGCATTATGTCAGGTATTCAAAGATTACTTGCTTTGTGGTTTTGGATGCAGGTAAGTATATATATATATATATAACATAAATTTCACAGTGCATTATTACAAGTCATGGGTTGAGTTGCAGGCCAGGTTGTGAATAAAAAATTATTCTGAGTGTGAATCAAATTTACTTGACTTGCACAGTTCTCTAAACTCTACTCTAGTTTAGAAGGTCATTTTATGCTGAAATTTAATTAAAATGTATTAGTTGTCTTTTAAATAAATCTTCTTTATAAAAAATAATTTTATTTAAATGAGCAAGTTATTGTCAAAAGTTGCCGAAGCAGCAGTTTGTACACAGTTTTTGAAAGAATTTGACAATTTTGATCTATTCAGGTACCCATAATTTTTGTTACTAGTTTTGTTTATTATTGAGCTTACATATGTTCAGGACAGTCAGTTTTAAATTCTGAGGTAATTTTATGCATTTATATTTCTGAAGTTGTAAAAGCAGTATATGATATGTCATGTTGAATTGCTTTTGTGCTGATAGTGTTTTGATATGAAAAATGATATAAATTTTTATATCAATTGATTTGTGTACATGCCATTTTTTTAGATTCTTAAGTAGGAGCTTTTTTAAAATTCAGTGATAATTCTTTTGTAATTTGTATGTTTGAAATTTGCAAGTACTACTTATTATTTTTACATTAAATTATTACACAAAGGGAAAGAAGGCATGAAAGAAGAATTTTAGGATAGTATACAACCACAATTTAAAAAATTTTTGTTTGGGACAAATTAACATGATGTACCCTAATACAAAAATTTTACCTGAGAAATTATTTGAAGACATAAGAGAGCAATATAGGAATACTGTAACCCCAAGCAAGCAATAATTAAATATATATACAGTGAAACCCCAATCTATCATTCCCTCATCCATCATTTTATTTCTATGGTCCCTGCACAAATTGTATTTAAATAATGTTAACGAAACCCGCAGTCAAAAAGTCATTTTCCCCCATTCATCGTTGTAAAATTTTTCTTCTCACCTTGTAAAAATTTTCTCATGGAGATCAAGCTGTCCCATATAGCATACAAACTGAAATTACTTCTTTCATCCTAAAATAACTCCTTTCCTCATTCCCATGGAGGATCAAAATTGTGATGCTATGTCTCCAGACCATCTATTCATTTTGTTATTTTGGCATGGCAGGAAGTAACCTCTTCAGTAATTCAGAAAACTGTTTCATGAAATGCGGTTTTGTGGGAAAAGATCGATGAAGAATATTAAACAGAAGGGCAAGAAAATGATGATGATGATGGTGATAATGTAGATGAAGAGTGGTTGCGTGTAGCAGAGGATGCATCTGGTACAAAATTTAGTGATAATATTTGTATTAATCAAGACGTTGCAACATGCAATATCCTAAAGTATAGAAGAAATGTGTGATTTCAAAAAATGAAAATAATGGTGAAGAAAAAGGATAATTTTCATGCCGATGACTCAATTGTGGTGTTTAAAAATGCACAAACTTTTATATAAGCACATGAAATTACGAAAAAGGATCAGAAAAATGTTGTAAATCTGGATAAATTCCTATTTAATTTATAAAAAAAAAAAAACATAAAAATATTTTTGATTTTTAAAAATAAATTTTACTTAACATTCTACAACATTGATTTATTTCTTTGACAGTTTGGGAAGTAACAAATTAGTTTTTATTAGTAGTATACTGCATACATTGTGTGTATTAATCTATAAACATTGTTTTCTTCGTGTTTTGACTATAACCTGCATTCGTCGTTTTCCCGCTTTCATCTTTTTTTTCCATGCACCCCATGAAAAACAATGGATCGAGGTTCTACTGTATATATATATTCTATTAATTGCTAAATTTTAAGATTAAATTTTATTACGTTATCTATTATTTATATATATATATCTTTATATATATATTTCTTTTGTGCGTGTGTATGTCACTGAACTCCTCCGAAACGGCTGTACCGAGCTTAATGTAATTTTTTGTGTGTCTTCAGGTGGATTCGAGAATGGTTTAGATTTACAATTCAGTTCAATCGGATAATTGGATCAAAAGATATTAAATAAAAACTCCATTTTAACTTTAAAATGATTAAAAAGAAAAATATATTTGATGCCAAAACAAACAAAATTCACTTTTATTTATTTTTTTCCGGAAATAAAATATTTTTAATTTCGCGTGATAAACAATAAAAATTAGAAAAAAAAATTAATATACTATGAAAATATTCGCGTGTAAATAAATATTTTCATAGAGATACTTGGTATCCGCGTTTGTAATGATCGATAGATGGCGCTCTCTGAACTGCAGTTGTTAGTAAATATAACAGCCACGTGCATTTATTATTCTTCTTTCTCCGCCATTTCATCATGGAAAGTCGATTGTATAATATGAGGATATGCAGTGGTGTGATAATTTCACCTTAGCCCACCAGAGGGCGAGCATTTCATTACAATCGCGGATTAGCTTAAAATTTTTATTTAATTTAGTAGTACTTTTTTTTTCTACAGTAAAACAAAATTTTTCGTTTTAATTGATACTTTATATGTAACTTATAAAGGTTCTTTTATGTTTTCACCTTAATTGTAAACAGTAATAATTTCAAATTTATTAGAATTTTTTATTTTTATTTTGTATGTATCATAAAACAGTTTTTCTTTTTTCTTTTTTTGTATGGAACAGCTTTAGTTTGGAAAAATTTGAAATTTGGCACCGAAGTAGTACGGATATTTCTCACCAAGATCGTCAGTTAAGCAATTGAGATAGCCATGTTAATTCATCGCAAAAATGGCCAAAAATATTTAAAGTGGACAAGGGGGGGGGAGGTCTATACTAAAGCTGTGCCTTTGCATTTATCTTTATATATATATTTCTTTTGTGTGTGTGTATGTCACTGACCTCCTCCTAAACGGCTGGACCGAGTTTAATGAAATTTTTTGTGTGTCTTCAGGTGGATTCGAGAATGGTTTAGATTTACAATTCAGTCCAATTTAAATTGTTTCTTTAATTAATTTATCACTTATAGATTGTTGTTGATTTTGGAATGTTTCACATTGGATCCGGCAGACTGCGCTACGATCGTAGTATCGAATATTCAATAATACGCAAGCGAAGTGATGACGTCACTGGCCGTCCGTGGATGCAAGAAAAATATTTCCTATGTTAATTGCCCATTGGGTTTTTTGTAAAAAATTACTAAATATCGAGGAAAATTATTTTCCGATTTTAATCCCCATATTTGGTATAGATATGTATTAGTTATCACGTGCATGCGTTAGATTGAGTTGTTTTTGCTGTAAAATTGATAAAATTTGAATTTTTAATCTCAAAACTCTGTCATCCTTGGCGGAAAAAAAATATCGCCATAACATCTGGCGAACATATTTAATTTCTTTCAAAAATAATGGTTATTTCAACAACTTATATTAAGAGAGTAATGAATAATATGAAACAATTTCGTATTACGTTTTTGATCGCCAAATACAAAATACGCCAAGGAAGACAGAGTTTTGAAATTTAAAATTAAAATTTTGTGAATTTGAGAGCAAAATAACTCAATCTAACAGATGCATACGATAACTAATACATATCTATACCCAAATACGGGGATTAAAATCGAGAAATAATTTTCCTCGATTTTTAATATTTAAAAAAAAAAAATCCAATGGGAGATTAACATAGGAAATCTTTTTCTTGCATCCACTGACGGTCAGTGATGTCACACTTCGCTTGCGTATATTCTATTGTAATTCCAGTTTGTCCCGACAGTTGGAGCTGCGATCAAATCCAGAAAAATATTTTGTAACTTCGTGTTATTATTGTTATACAAAAAATTGTGTCCTAATTGAAATATTACATCAAGATGTAATTAGTGTTTGAAGAGTTTTAAAGTGTGCATAAAAAACTATATATTTTGCAAATTTGGTGCGGAATTGGAGTGAGTATTTTATATAACTTTCTATCAAATTTACACGCGCGTTGATTAACAACCACCCTAACCTACAAATTTATTTGTGTAGCTAATTTATTATATTTTATTTATTTATTTTTTGTATGGAACACTTTTAGTATCGGATCCCTTTGGCAAAATTTGAAATTTGGCACCGAAGTAGCTCGGACGCTTCTCGCCAAGATCTTTAGTTCCACAATTGAGATAGCCATTTCAATTCATCGCAAAAATGGCTTAAAATATTTAAAGTCACCAAAGGGGTCCCATACTTTTGTGCGTGTGTATGTCACTGATATTTTATTCATTTATTTTTTGTATGGAAAATTTGAAACCGAGGTAGCTCGAACGCTTTTCGCCAAGATCTTTAGTTCCACAATTGAGATAGCCATTTCAATTCATCGCAAAAATGGCTTAAAATATTTAAAGTCACCAATGGGGTCCCATACTTTTGTGCGTGTGTATGTCACTGATATTTTATTTATTTATTTTTTGTATGGTACACCTTTAGTATCGGATCCCTTTGGCAAAATTTGAAATTTGGCACCGAAGTAGTTCGGACGCTTCTCGCCAAGATCTTTAGTTCCACAGTTGAGATAGCCATTTCAATTCATCGCAAAAATGGCTTAAAATATTTAAAGTAACCAAAGGGGTCCTAATTTGTGGCTTAGATTTAGAAAATCCGTGCTTTTCTCACGGCCAATTATATGTTGCGTGTTCCAGGGTTGGAAAACCTTCGAATTTGTTTGTGTATACTCCTCAATGATTAACCAAAAATATTGTACATCCAATGGCATTACGGTAAATTAAGTTTTTGTAGATTAAAAAAATATACCTGTTATAAAATAAATTGAGTTTCAACTTTTTCACCTTTAATTAAAACGAGTTTAAGTTTTTATTTAATACGAACTCAACATTTCACTTCGCTCATACTATACACATACTCACATGCATCGATTGATTGAATTGTGATAAATTTACATGTAATGATGTTAGATATTGTAATAACTTTTTGATAAAAATTTTCATCAAATCGGCCCAGATTGTTACAGCTTATTCAAAAAAGACGGAATTTTCATTTGAAATTCGTTGCTATCAGAGATTCTCTCATAAATTGAAATATTTGCCGTATGAAATAAAATTTTGTGCTGTTCGACATTCAGCGGAGGTTTTAAATAACAAGTAGCAAGTAGAAAGTACCAAGTAGCAAGAAGCAAGTAGCGAAAATTTCGGTAATTATGTCTCTTACGTTATAATCGGAATTCACAGTCACCGTTCACAGCACTCCATACCTGTTTCACTTATATACCACATCCTTACATACTTACAATAAGTTAGTTATTTTTTTCTAGCAAAATATTCTCTAGAAATAATTTATATGACAAAACAACGTTTGTCGGGTCAGCTAGTATATATATATATGTAATAGGATAGAAAAAAGGTAAGATTTAAATTATTATTTTTATATTTTAAATTATTATTTTCATATTTTAGGGTATTATTTTTATATTTTAAATTAATAATATTGGAAAATGAATTAAAGGAAATCTCATAAAGTTACTTTAAATGTATAAAAAATAAAAAATGGAAATTCATAATCGCGATCATTCGAAAATGAATAAACAAGTTAATAACCTAAATTGAATGAGCATTTTGATTCCTGAAAATATTCCATAAATAAGTTTAATGATGTTTAGAGATGAGATTTAAGATTTATGACTATAATTGGGTAAAATTAGGATTTGATTACTTTGTCAGATACAAAGCTATAAATATTGTTGTTTATGACTTGGCGATTACAGATGCCTCTTTGTCTGGGAAGAGCGGAATTATAGCCAATAGAACACAAAGAAGCATTGCGTCATTAATTAATGTAACCAATAAAGAAATAAGGGAGGAGATTAGAACTACGCCAAAAATACACCAAAATTAGGATTATAAAAGATGAAACTCACCAAAATTAAACACACTCCTTGAACTATCTTCTGCTAGCAATAATCTAACGAATTCTATGCCCGCCCACTGGACCAGACCTGAGAAGTATGTTATGGCGAGTTCGGTAACAGTGTCAAATGAAACCCCAGTCTAAATCTGTGCTTTGCAGAATCTGAACTTTCCATTGCCTTCTGCTAAGTAAAACATGATTTGGGATTACATTAAAGTTATGCGTCACAAACTTATGAGTGTTTCTTGAGACCAGACTGCTATTTACTGCCTTCAGAAATGGTGACCCGCCCCATTCTTATTACATATATATAAAGATGACAAGTGAATCTGAAAAGTTTTTATTATTTGAGGATATATGATCATCTTAATTTTGTAATGTGTTCAATAGTTTGATTTTTAAAATTTGTTGAAGCAGCTGTTTGTGTAAATTTTAATATAGAAGGAGGTGGAGTATAAAATAAGTTAGAAAATGGGTTAACAATCCGTGTAAAGACAGATATTATTATTAATTTTTATGTTTAATTTGTTGATTTTAAACAATATTCTAAGCTCACAGCAATTAGTTATTTTTGTTGCTAATAGTTACAGTATTTCAATAAACATTTATTTATGTATATTATTTTGTAGAAAATTAAAAACACAATCTGAGGATAACATTTTTACAGAGGAAGATTTTAAAGTGTACAGGTAAGATATTCTAATAAGTCTAATATATTTTATTTTGGGAGAAATAATACTGCTTAATAGTATCTAGTTTACTATTATTTGAATTTTTAAAAAATATTCTAAGAATTATTAAATTTATTATTATTTTAGTAATTTTAATTTATTTAACCAAATTAAACTAAAATAAGGCATTTGCAGTTGCACTAAAAATTTAAAATGTAAATGTTTGAAAATTTTGTGATTTAATAGTTTTTTCATAACACAGTTTTTAACATTGGTGAAAATTTATTATTTGGTTAAATCTAACATTTTAGATATTAATATAGTGCATGTTCTTTGTGTAATTACATTTATTCTTTATATGTAAATTAGGTAGTTATAATTAAAGTTACTTTGCTTAGACCTATCTAGATCTCATTCTAGTAAACATATTTCGTTGAAACTTGGTGTATGCATTTTTATGCACCTTGGGGAAAAGAAATCTGTAATAAAACTTAATAGTTAAAATTTAGACCAATAGATGTTACTTTTTATACAATGTAGAGAGAACATTATGCAAATTTGGAGCGTTTTAAAAAAGCAGTAGTCAATGCCAAAAAATTATTCTTCACTTTGCCTTTACAGGAGAATTAATAATCCTTACTGTTCAAGTTATTTTATTAGAATGGTAGTATTTTTTTAATTGCATTGCAATAATGTCAACACTTTAAAGGCTTCTGAAAATGGCTAGTCTGTTGAAGACAGGATTTGAGAAAGATGATTATTACTTACTTAAGATTTCAGTAATCTAATGTCATGGAATTTAATTAATACAAGCTATAATATGACATGTGGTTACAAGCGTTACTTTTTAAATATAAACTGATACTTTCATGACATCCATGGGGATTTAAAATATTTTATAAAAACAGCAAATAAAAATATCTACACTATGTGTACTTTTAACAATATCTTTGCAGCTTAATCATGTATTCAAAATTTTTATTTAAAAAAAAATATTTAGTTTTCTGAAAACATTTTTAACAGTTCTTTCTAACTACATTATTTAGATTTGTGTAAATAAAACACACACACTTAAATATATATTTTAAAGTAAAACAAAACACATTCTATTTTGATTTCTTTTTGTTTTACATTTACAGAAATGTAAGAAATAAAATCCAGCAAGTTATATCTTACAATTTTGGCATTCCATTCAACAAGCTGTATTTGACCCATCCAACATTTTTTTCTGAAATGACTACTAAATCAGCTAAAACTGTGCATGATGAATATTGGCATGTTCATGTTGATAAGGTATTTTAAAATTTAGTTTATTTGAGAAGTGTTCTTATTTTTTAGAATGTATTTTTGCAACTGACACTATTTAAGTTTATATCAAAAGCAAATATAATTACTTTTTTTTTTCTCACTGAAACTTCTGTTGACTAATACTAAATATCTTGATATATATATATATATATCAGGCTTGCTACGCTGCCTGGAAAACCTGGACAGAGCCTCCTTAAGTAGATGCCTAGCGAGTCGCTCGAAAACTTGGCAACAGTACAAGAAGAACATAGCCAGTAGATGGCGCTTGATACCGTACGTAAAGTTATGTTTATTTCCCGCGAGCGCGATGCAATTAAGTTTCAATTGAGTTCTGGTTTATGTTTTATTAATTTAACAAATGTGAGAGTTTTTTTTTTTTTTTTTTTATAATATGGTGTATTGCGTTGTTCCATTTTGTAAATCGGACAGTCGCCGTGAAAATAAGCCACGAAATACCAAGCAATGCAATTCAGTGTAAAAAATTGCTTGCAAACATTTCAAGATAGGGTATGTAAACTGCATAAATAATTAGTGCAAAATTACTAACCCTCTGGATATTTGAATATCAATAATATTTTTCACAAAAAACAGTATTTTTCTTTATCGTAAATTCTGTGATTAAGACGAAGATAAATTTAAAAGAAATTATGATATAAAAATTCGAAGGGTTGACACCTCTGTTAGTAAGTTAGATTTAACAAATAAAATAGTTATGCTTATTAAAAAATGAAATGAAATTTTTATTTATTGATGTAGGAATACAGAAAAATAACTTGTTCTTAATTACTTTGAAGTAACTCTGTATTAGAGTATTTTGTAGTTTTATTCATAAATTACATTAGTAACTTATGAATAAAACTATAAAATACTCCAATATAGGAACAAGATTTATATTTTTTTAATACCACTGTTTTTTAAAGACTTGTGTAAATGCGTGTAAAAATTTGATTATTTCAGTTAAATCGAAACAAAAGTGTTGGGAATCTTGAAAAGAAAAAATAGATTTTTTTTATTTCTACTTTTGTTCTTTTTAAAAATATTAAGTTTTAAGATTCAAAACATTACTTTTATTAACCTTTTACCACACAAATGGAATATGGAATTAAAAATTCAAGTAAAAATTAAATATCATGAGTACTGATTTGAAAATTATCAGAAAAAAGAAAAATATCCCCACATCCATACACTCACATATATACACACACACACATATAATGGCTAAATATAAATCAGGGGAAAACTCGATATCGAATTTTTGGACCGAACACAATACTTTCATTACCTACGGGATTCAAGGATGTTATTAATTTGTCCTTAAATTTGCCACTCTTTATCAAATTTTTCAAAATGAAACCTAATACGAGTTTTAAAATACAATTGTGAATTTCCTGCATTTGTTTGTTTTTAAGTTATTCTGATAATAAATATGCATATAAATCAATCGCTAAAAACTAAAAAAAAAAAAATGTTTTTTGTATTCAGGGAACCTCAAAACGTGACTTTATTCAAAAACCTGAGTTGAAAATAGAACTTAAAAAAAAAATACTTTGTTTACATTATAGGTTCGAAAAATTAATTTTCCTTCTTCAACAGTATTCGTCGACATAAAAAATGTGTAGCAAAGCACTTCCGTCAATTACATTCTACAGAAAAGAACGTTTAGCTTAATTTTGGATAGCCCTGTATGTTTTCAATAAACTATGTGCACATCAGATTGTGCATTTAAATTTAGTTTTATATGAAAAACACCTAACACAAAATGAAATACACTTTCAGCATTTTCCAAGTATATCCGAGATAGACAAACCGACGTGCACAGACCAACCACTAAAAACATTATTTTTCGTTTCAGGAGACCTCAAAACATGTAAATATAACACAACTTTATTTCGAAAATGTCTATCAGTTTCGTAAGCATACCCTCTCGGAACTGGTGGAGCTAATAAAATCTTGAAAAAAAAAAAAAAAAAAAACTTGGTGCGAGAGAAAACTTATACTCAAGAAATCCTTAATTTTAAAAATTTAAATATTAATGGTTATTTATTTATTTTTTGTGACGGACTAGACAACAGATTGTTTTCTTCTCCAATTTTTATTACTGAATGTTAACTTATCTCGTTAACGTGCTGGTCTATTTTTCTTATAAATAATATAAAATTTTCGATTTAAGAAAAATAATTCACACCTAATAAGGTAAAAATGCAACGTAAAGGACATGACCCCCCCCCCCCCCCCCAAAAAAAAAAAAAAAGACATGATTTTAATAATTTATTATTATAAATTATTCATTCTAAACTGAAACTCATTTAAAGTTCAGAGATTTTAATTTATATAAACAAAACTTTCATCTGATATCTAAATTTAAAAAAAATTTGAAATTTTTATTGAATAAATATATAAAAAATAATTTAATCGCGTGATAGATATGCCATGTTTTTGCTTATTTAATTTTAAATTTCGTTTTTTAATTAATAATATTTTTAAAAAAAGGGTGTTATTTATTTGATACGTTGTAATTCAATTAGTTGAAAAGCTAAAATAGGTCTTGTCCACTTTCGAAGAAAATTAAACCCTATACTTTTTAAAATATAAATATTTGAATATTTTATTGAAAATATTTACGATAAAGCACTTTCACATCATTTTTTCAAATTAAAAGAAAAAAAAAAAAATACAATTTTGGACTTTAAATTGAAATTAATAGTTAGATTTTTAGATGAAAAATATAACTTGTCTATGAAACAGAAGAAAATTGTTGCTCTGCGTAGGTGCTGTCACCTAGCATTAGTTTTGTTTTTTGAATGTTGCCTAATTTAACATTGGGATTCGCCGCGCGTGGAAGGCATCTACTTAAGGAGGCTCTGACCTGGAGAACCTGGAATAGTCAGGGAATTTGAAAATTGACCATGAAAGTCAGGGAATTTGAATATTTTAGGCAGAATCTGGAAAAGTCAGGGAATTTCATACAATAATTGCGCCCTCCCCCCCCCAAAAAAAAAAAAAAAAAAAAAAAAAAAAATCCTGCAATGTAGAGAGTCATTTTTTGTGATTTTTTGTTAGCTTCCACCATTTTTTTTTTAAAACAAGACCTCTTAGAAGGACCCCCACGGAGGGCAAATCTCTCCTTAGGTCAAAGTAATGTGTAACTTTTGTATTTTCAAGTGGTACCATAATTATTTTGCCCTGAACACAGCCAGTGCACAATGTATGGCTAGACTGGAAATTTCTTAAAACATGTCTGGAAAACCTGGAAAAGTCAGGGAATTTCATTCTCATATTTGAGTGGCAACTCTGATATATTTTTAAAAATTGTTATTTTCTATATTAAATTCACAAATGGATAAATTCATACGCAACATCATTAAACATTTTATAATTTGATGAATTTAATGTTGAAGAAATTTGAGAAAGAACCACAAAGATAAGCATAATTATAAAAGATACTGTTTTTATTTTAATTAAATAGTTATAAAACTAATCTTTAAGGAATGAAATAAACCCGTCTCTATAAGATTAAGTTGGAAATATATAGAAATCTTTTTCAAATTTATCTCCTAATTTAATCTGTTGAGTCTTGAGAAAATTGTTTATATTTTCATGATCAGCTAAAAATGTGGTAATTTAATTTACTATCTACCATGTGACTAGTGAATAACTTGAGTAGCTTTATATTTCCAATTTTGAGGCCTACTTTCCGGTATTACAAGATAAAGTTACAGAAAATGAACAATGAAAAATTTCATTTAATAATGTATATCTAGGAATGCGACAGCGTTCCGCCCTGCCAAGCTAAAACAAACGTTAAAAAAAAAAAAAAAAAAAAAAAAATGAAATTTACAAAGTAGAAAAGTAAATGGTGAAACGCTACAAGTGTATATTATGTTGACATAGCCTCTCGGACTTTTCGACTACCTGTATCTCAGCTCTCTGGTCCCCAAGACCTATGATTTTTTGCACAGGCCTTGAGCACACCCTTAAGGCTGTATGTCAGTCAGATAGTTTTCTTTATCCCTTCCAATGGTATCCAATGGGATTTTCGTTGCTTCGTTTTATAAAAATATCTCATTCAAAAAAAGAAGCTTTTTGAATTCTGCTTTTTGAATATTTCTCTTTGAACAGGCTGCCTTTTAGCTTAGTGAGCAATTTTTTGAAAAAACCAATTTAAATATTTTATTTCAGTGAGTAAATTATGGACTCTTTAAGATTGGATCTCTAAGTGAAATATTTAAATTTATTTTTTTGAAAAATTTCTCACTAAGCTAAAAGACGACCTGTTCAGAGAGTAATATTAAAATAACAGAATTAAAAAAACTTCATTTTTGAATGAGATATTTTTATAAAATGAAGCAACGAAATTCCCATTGAATAACATGGGAAGGGAGAAAGGGTCTGACTGATGTACAGCCTTAAGACAAAACTTACAAATTTGCATGTTGATCTGAATTAAGGGGACAGAGTAATATAACTTTAAAGATCCGAAATTTTGCAATTACTTTCTTCTTCTTTTCCTTGTTATGTTTGACAAGCATAGAGCCTAGAGTTCTGCAGCTATTGAGCTGAAAATCTGCATGGACATTTCTTCTGACCTGTATTAGTGCCTTTTGCAATCAAAAAAATTTTTGGTCAATATACAGGGTAGCTATTTTGAATTTTGTAATATTTAACTCAAAAATTTTGTGAAATCATCAAGAGATGGCGCTAGTTTCCAATAAATTTAATTTTGACATTTAATGAGGTTTAAATAGTAATAAATACTGTTTTCTATTTTGTTTTATTAATTGATTTACTTTTTTTTGAATAATGAATAGAAATAAACTAATTAAACATAATTTTTTCTTTAAATTTTTGAAATATTTATAAGAAACACGTTTATTAATAAGAAAAATGATAAAAAATTGAATTAAAATTCGCAGAGTGATTTTTATCGGGAAATTTCATAATAAATAAATGCTTAAAGGCAGTGGCGGCTCGTGAACCGAAAATAGGTGAAGAGCTCAAAAGTAATATTTAAGTATTTTTAATCATAATTTTTATTAAGTATGATCTTAACTAAAATTAACCAAAAATACTTATTTAAATGTAAATTTATATTCTATAAATAAATACAGCGTAAAATACAGTGTGCCTCTTCACCAATTTTCAGTGCACGAGCCGCCACTGCTTAAAGGATGCGCTAAATAGGCTTTCAATAAAAGTAAAGTGAAGAATTAAATAAAAGAGTGATTTGTTAACTTTATAAAATTACGGATGATGGAAGAAAACAAATAATGAAATTCTGATCATATAAGTAATTCATAAGAGGAATATTGTTATTATGGAAAAATTCAAATGTGACATTTTGGTGTTTCTGTGAGTTTAAATTAATTAAGAAAAACGAAGTTATACTAATACATAATAAATATAAAATAAACCTATCTTTACTTTGCAGTCGTTCTCTGCGAACGTCAAAGAGAGAAGTCGTCTGAGAACGACTCCGAAGTAAAGATAGGTTTATTTTATATTTATTATGTTTCTGTGAGTTTTAAGGTCTCCTGAATTCATTTTGCATTTTTTATAGTGATGAAGGTATGCATGTATGTGTATGAGTGAATATGATAGAGTCTAAATTCTGCATTTGATTAAGTTCAAATTCAATAGATATGCTAGAGGTGACTCACAACTAAATAGATTTTAATGATGTTGAACTTAGTTTTTTTTTCTTTACATGGATACAAAGTAGAATTCTTATACATGATGATTTATGGTCTGAAATTGTTTGAAGTTCGTTTAATAAGTTTAGAGGGTCTTCTGAATTCAATTTTTTTTTCTTACGGTAATGTCTGCATTTATATGTGCATGTATGTCTGTGAATGAAAGCAATAACGTTTGAACACTAAATTCGACTGCATTCGAATATGGTATGTATATTATAGGTCACCATCGCATGAAACAGCTTAATGAGTGTAGGACTAATGTGTATATGCTTGGGAGTGAATGAGCACGATAGCGTCTAAATTCCATTGAACTCATTGAATTCTGCATTCCACTGAACTCAAATTTAGTATATATATTTTAGGTCACCATAACATGAAGCACAATGAATATAGGATTAATGCGTATATGTATAATTGAGTGAGCGAACGCAATAGCATTTAAATGCTGCATTCGATTGAACTCAAGTTTAATATGTATATTGCATGTCATCATCATGTGAAATATGTAGAGTTTAATGATTGTAGGATTAATATGGATATGTATGTAAGTGAGTATACATAACATATACCTACTGAATTTTCTATTGAGCTTAAACTTGGTAGGTATGTTTCAGGTCATCGTTGCAAGAACTATTTATAGAATATTGGAACTTATGATACTATTTCAAGCGATACGAATTAGAATTCTTCTGTATTACTATGAATACATATTATTTGAAATTCGTTTTTTAATGCTAAACTGTTTAAAACAGAAAAACTGCTGTAAAATGTTACAATAATTGACTAAAATATTATCATTAGGAAAAATTATGTGTGTATTACTCTTTCACAGGGAAGCATGAATGAATGTTTACGTATCATACCCTATAGGAGCTAAAAACTAAAGTGCTTTAAATTACTTAAAAGAGAATGAAACTGATTTTTTTGTTTGGCTATTACTGAAGATGTACTTATGTTATTGAAAAAGTGTGTGCTTACCAGTTGTAGTCCTTTTATAGGGACACACAAAAAATTCAAATAAATTGCGTTTCATTACATTCACACATGAACTTTGGTAGAGATACTCAAATTTTACCTTTCCCTTTTGGTACCTTATATTAGACGATTTTCACTTAAGTCTTTCACGGCCCATGAGTTAAACTGCCAAATTAAGTTAGAAACATTGAACTATATTCAAAGCCGTAGCTAAGGGGAGTGTGTTGGGGATTCAAACAACCCCCAAAATTTTGCAGATTTGTTGACATTTTTTTAATTATATTTCATTTTAAACACTCAATACTATGTATTAAAGATTGAACCCTCTCTGAAATTTTTATCTGGTTACGAGCTTGACTATATTAAAAGCAAAAGTTTTAAAATTGTGTATGAATTACATGTGTGGAAACATCTCAAATGCTTTGTTCCTCAGATTGAACTATCATTGGGTCTGCTTGTGTGCACGAATTGCCAAATAGCATGACAGTTTTCTAATGAAAAAGTTCTCACATTCAGTTATTTACTTAATTATTCTCCCTATTCAACCTTTTTGAATGTATGTAACTACTTAATGTTCAAAAAATCAGTTAAAGTAGAGTTGAAATAAGTACAATACAAATTCAGTCGAATATGAATCGCACTCATCAAATACATATCCGTAAACATGGTTTATCTAAGTATTACACACTCACATAATGTGTAGTATATGCATTAGACACATATTGTTGTGTCAGGGGTTCGTGAATTGTTTGTGAATGAAAGACGAATCTTGCAGAGGCTTAAAAGTTTATTTACAGAATATTTTGGGAGATTACAGGTCTGTAAAACAAATATCAACTTCAGTTTCTCCAGAAAACACAGCTTATAACCGTTGACAACATGAAAATCATAGCATTAACACACAGGAATAGGCTGCAATTCAATGGCAGAGCTTTCTATTCTGCAATGCCTTGGCGATAAACTGACCTCAATGGTTGGAACAGGACCTCTTTTATAGTTACCTATTAATCCAAAATTTTCCAGTAACTTCCGTAATAATTGAATTAAAGCTTAGACAATCGATTTATAGATAGTAATGATTTTCTTGCCAAGGTCACCCAAAAAGTCATGAAGGAGCAATAAAGTTGCCAAATTCGTTGCCAAGGCCATTACTTGCATTGATGAAGCAGGTTTTTAAAGAAAAATGAGCTTTTTTAACACGGAAACAATCTAGAAATGCAGAAAATTAAAATTTTATATTCTCTTGTTAGCTATGTTAGTTTTTTGGCTGCATTATAAAGCTATAACTTAAAGTATTTTTACAGTGGAGTGCGTCCCCTATGTAGAAGTTTTAATTAATAAAAAATTAGTTAGTGAAGAGTAAAATATTATTTACGTACCCCACTGTAAAAATACTTTAAATTATAGCTTTATAATGCAGCCGAAAAACTAACGCAGCTAACAAGGAATGTTGGAAGCGATTAGGATTTATTAGAAAGATATATGCAGAGTTATTGGCAGATATTCATTAAGCAAGGCATTGAGTTCCCGGGAGTTAATAGCGGCAGAGAATTTTGATAATTCTTTTTTTGGCTGCCTAAGAAAGGCAACAGTTTTTGCTGGGCAAGGCGATTTTTACAATAGTATTTTTTTTTTTTATGAGATTAGTATATGTATAAGACAAATTTGTATTTATTGTAGCAAAAAACAAAAAAGTAAAATCATGTATTACTCATAAATTTTGAAACACTTTCCCATATTTGTAGAAAAAGGAATAGTCATTGTGAGTGAAACTACTAAAATTTGAGGAGAAAAATTTAGATTTTGTTTTTCAGTTGTTTTAATGTTTAATATATGGAATTATTAATTATGAGGTGCAAGAAAGGTTTACTTTTTAAAATGAGTAAGGTCATTATAAAATATAATGAAATTAGGATTTTTTTTTTTTTTTTACAGGAAACATATCCATCATTTCACTACACTTCTTTACTTTATTTGACTGATTATGGAATAGATTTCACTGGAGGTCGTTTTATATTCACTGATGAAGGAAGAAATGTAACAATTGAACCAAGAGTTGGTAAGTATGAAATTTTCTTATAATTTATTTATAGACCAATAAAGAAATCTTTAGTCCAATATTATTGCAATTGAAATCTTTTTTTCTGTGTATTAGAACATTTACTTTCCTTTTATGCATAGCTTTATATTTTATTTATAAAATGAATTTAAATATAACTTTTATAACACTTTCACTATGCAAATTTAATTTAGTTAATAAATTTTTATACTTATTTGCTGAATACTATATTTTTCACAAACATCCTTCAGACTTTAATTTTAATGACTAACATTAATATATTTTTAACTAGTTTCAGAATATGAGATTCTAATTTAATTTTCTCAACATAATGATCATGATAATTTACTTTTTTGAAAATCTCTAAATATTTATATACTAGCAGGCTACGCCCGCTTCACAGGTCACTGTATTTAAAGGAATTTACAAAAGAATTGAATCACTATTTTTTTACATCACATTATAAATAATAATGATATATATATGTATATAAATTTCCTACATTGAAATCGCTCTAAACCTTGCTTTGTGTATCTGCTGCTTACAGCATCTCTTTTCCCACCTGACCTGCATCGGGTCTAGGTTCCCACTGCCTGCAATAAGGTCTTTCTCAGGCACTTCAATTTTGATATTTATCGACAAAAGGTGGATCTGCTGTTATTTAAGAACTACGATTTTAAAGATGACTGTATCTCAGCATCTATTAAATATTTTAGTTTTTGAACCATGTATTTTATAGCCCCCCGCTCTTTGCACTATATTACTGTATGATTCCGAACAATATAATAAATAAAAGAAAAAATAGATTTTCTTTTAAAAGGAATTAAATAAATAAAAAACAAATTTTAATTAAACTTAAATTTTAATCAGTTTAATCCTTTGTACTACATATTACAATTTTTTTCCGATAGATATTATAAATTAAAAAAAAAGTTTTTTTTTTTTTTTTTTAATTCTCTTGAAATAACAATGAAAAACCAAAAAGTTGTCATAATACTATAAAAGTTATACATAAACATAACAATTTATTTCTATTGCATTACCATTTGATTTTCAATAAATATAATACATAAAAAAAAAAAGAATTTTGCCTTCGAATGAATGAATTAAACGTATAAAAAATAAATAGCATAATAGCCATTGCTAAGAGATGCAGACGATTGAAATAACAGAATAAATTTCAGAAAAGTGAAATATTGAAGCCAATATAGACATTTTTAATAAAAAATTTCTAAATTGAAATTTTGTGGTCTATGGAGTTGTGCTATGATTAATATTGTCTCACCTGTTATATCTGCGTTTACAAACTCAGTGACTTTGCCAACGAATATTATGTGAGAAATGCTGAGCTGGTTATCAGCCAGGGTAGCTCCGTGGTACAGCATCCATGCGTTAAGCGAAGGGCCCAGGTTCGATTCCTGGCTCTGATATTTTTCACGTAGTTGGTATATATATATAAGTCAACCTTTACACTCCAATTTATTTAAAATTCAAGCCAATATAAAAAAAAAAAAAAAAAAAAAAAAAAATTAATTAAAAAAATTCAAATTTGAAAAAATCTCGATGAGGTGCACATCTACAGGGTCCCAGGTATCCATCTGCCAAATTTTGTAGCTCTGCGATTAGTAGTGTGAGCACTAGAGCGCAGACAGACACTTCTCTTTATTTATATAGATAACTTATACTATTAGTCCATGATGAATTTAAACCACATACATATTCAGGATGTCTCAATAGAATGCTTTAGAACTTCTAGAAGGAATAGGGTGTATCCTGACAACTGGAAATCATATAGCTATACTGAGTTGGAAATAACTTTTTGATGTGGTGATGAACACAAAACCGCCAGAAACAAAAAGAAGCCATGTAAGTGAATATTAGTTTTAATAATAAATGTACATAGTCATAGATCAAGGAAAGTGTTCAAAGTTTTATCCACCAATTTAAATGCAGGCCTCACATCTACAACATATAGAATTCTGAATATTATGAAATAGTCCAAGCTTATCTTGAATTTTTCTGGCAGCTACTGTGATTTGTACAACCAGAAAGAATATTTGGAATTCCATGTATTGTAGATCTGAGATGGATATAAAAATCAGTGAACAAAATTTTATGCACTATCTTTGGTGCATGTTCCTTTTTTCCATGTACATTTATTATTAAAACAGTTATTCACATGCATGGATTTTTTTAATTTTTGATTTTTTTTTCCTGTGTGCCCCAACTGCATGAGGAAAGCATTTCCAACCCTGTTTTCCTGTATGCTTCTGAGCTGATAAATCTTGGACAATTTCAATATGTTGCATTCCTTTTGCCCACCAGTGATTATTTTCTGTTTCTTCATTTAACCAGGTGGCCACTGTACCTGGTTTAGCACCTGTGCTCATCTGTCTAATATGGGTTTTGCATATTTATGTTAGCTGATTATTCGCTCCCAAGGCATATCATATGTTGAAGTGGATTGGATAAATTAAATATTTTTATAAAGTTTATTATCGTCTTCAAAAAAGGTTGAACACATTTCATATAATCATATTTAATGAAATACTTTACAGAATTTAGTAAGATTTTACCTTAATGAGTTTTAATATGAGCACTGTCGGTTGCTCAGCACATGTCAAGTCGATCATCAGTCTCTAACCATATATGTTATGAAACATTCTGCAAAGGCAGATTTAAATTAGATTGCATCCTAGGCCCATTTCGATATGTCCCCCCCCCAATCGTCTGAAATGTTATGTATAAATAATAATAATAAACATATTATTTTTAAATATACTCTATAACGAAAAAAATGATGCACCAAGAAGGAGTTATTCGAATGGGACGAAAATTGGTTGATGTGATGTACACATGGAGAAAAATGATTACAGTTTCGGAAAATTTGGATGATTTAACCCTTTGCGGCGCAGGGTAATTCGGAACATTTAAATTACACTCCCACTGGAATTTACTAACAAAATTAAAATAAGAGAAATTTAAAATTTTCAGGTTAGAAAAAGAGGCATTTTCTGCTATGTTATAAATGTAAGTTTTTGCTAAAAAATTTCTGGGATGAGTTTTTGCCCTTGAGAATTAAAATTAGGTGTTCCACCAGCGGGAACACTGCGACCGAAAGGGTTAATCAAGAGAAAAGGCCTTACAAAGTAAACAAGTCAATAACGCATTGGTCCACTTCCGGCCCTTATGTAAGCAGTTATTCAGCTTGGTATTAATTAATAGAGTTGGCAGATGTGCTCCTGTGAGATATCGTGTCAAATTCTATCCAATTGGTGCGTTATATTGGCAAAATCCCAAGCTGGTTGTAGGACGTTTTTCATGATGCTCTAAATGTCCTCAGTGGGAGAGAGATCCAGGGACTTTACTGGCCAAAATAATGTTGTACAAGCAAGAAAACATGTGGTAGAAACTATCTCTGTGCACGGACGGGCATTATCATGCTGAAATATACAATCAGGATTGCATGATATGAAAAGAAACGCAACAGGACGTAGAATGTCGTCGATGTACCACTGTGATGTAGAGATGCCATGGATAACAACCAAAGGGATCCTGCTATGAAATGAAATGACACTCCAGACCATCATTCCTGGTTGTTGGGTCATATGGCTGGCAACAGTCAGTTTCTTCTGAGAGTCTCCAGATGCGTCTTCACTGGTCATCAGGGCTCAAATCGGAGTGGGACTCATCGCTGAGAACAATTCTACTCCATTCAATGACATTCCAGTTCAAATGATCCCGATATCACTGCAAATGTGCTTGTTGGTATACAAAGTTTAATAGTAATCTGCACAAGGGGCTCCGTGAGCTCAACCTCATTTCTCTCAGCTGCCTATTAATGGTCTTTGAAGTGACTGAAGTTCCAGTTGCATGTAGGATTTATGATTATGATGAATTGGAGCTTTGAGTACTGCTATGACGGTTGATTGGTTCTCATGTTCTGTCCTCTCTCTAGGCTGACCGCTTCCTCCCTGACGCTGTGTTCAGCCGTGGGTCACCCATTCCTGCCAATATCATCTAATAGTGGCATTGCTCCTATCCAATTGTCAAACAATTCGCAGATTATACCAACCGGCTTCTTTGAGTCTAACTACACACCTCTGTCCAATGCTGACATCTGCAAATATTATTTGCATTGTAGACAGAATAAAATTCTCGAAAAATTTTTGATCTGGGATAAGATTTCTCATTTTTAATATTCTGCCAATTGCACAGTTAAGATGTGCTGCAGCGTCGCATGCTCATTCGATGGTAGCCAAACTTTAAAATTTTGCATTTTCCATCGAAACCTGTATGCATTTGAATGTGTGTCTAGTGTGCATTACTCCTTCTTGGTGCATCGTTTTTTTTGTTATTGAGTGTATATAAATCACAGCGCAAATGCATATAATAATCAACATATAATTAAGTAGTCCAGTGTAATCATGAAAAATAATGTTCATAGGAGAAAAAGAAGAAACTAATTAGTTTATTTGATTTTCTCATATAAAGATATAATAATAAGCTGAATTAAAACTTTTATTTAATCACCAAGAAACACTGTCTTCTTGTTGATTTATAAATAGATAAATTGCTTTGTGTCCAAATAGTTTCTTTACATCTTTTCCAATCATCAATGGGCTCTTCCCACCGTCGTCTGCCCAATCACGTGATAGAGGAAAACAAATAATCGAATTCAAGTAAATATTGTTCTTAAGAACAAAAATTTTAATATTTAAATTAATATTTAATTAATAATTAATATTTAATAATTTTAATATTTAAATAATTTTTAAAAAACATTTTATGTGTTTATTTATTTTTACCTACAAGAATAGATTTTTGTATATTGTAGTGTAAGTGTAACTGTAACATTAACTGATCTAGCAATAAATAATAGCTTCTTGTGGAATGTTTATGGATTATAATTTGAAATTTTAAAATGTTTTCATTTAATTTAATTGCATAAATGTGTTACAACAAGTTAATTAACTTAGTTACTGGTCTAAATGGATTTACGCAGTACGATATTGCACTGTCACTGATTTAAGTACCAAAAATCAGAGTATTAAACATGTTCTTCATGAACATCAAAAACAAACATAAACTAAATGATGATTGTAAATGTATACGGCAAACAAAAGATGATGAATAATGATATAAAATGGATTAAAAATGATGATTTATAAAAAATAACACAGATTAAATACGATTGATCAAAAATAAGAATAGAAAATATGTTATTTCAGCAATCGCTATAGGTAAACAAGACTTTGTCTGCTATTTGTTTTTCCTCTATCATGTGACCTCTGACGTCAGGTGGGAAGAGCCCATTGATTTTCTTTGACTCATATGACAGGGAGAGTAGATCAGGGTTTGAAATTTATATCACTGATCAAAAACCTAATCTGATCCTAATTTCAGTTACTTTTAGTGTTTGGATTTGTGTTTAAAATGAAATAGTTTATAATATTATAATATTACTTGGCTAAGCATAATCCGGTGCTGGATGCTTAAATGTTGAAATTAGCAGCATCCCATAGATACATATAGTCGCTCTCTGATCCGAATTAGCCAGATGATCAACCATACAAACATGGCACATAGTATGAATTCATGTATTTCAAACTGGTACCTAAAAATTCATAACGTGTTTAAAAATACCTTGTATACCTTCTTTTAATCCAGGAAAAAAACAATCAAATGTTAATTTAAAATTTTTCTTAGTCCTTTTAAATTTAATTTCCCTGTCAAATTTTCATCGTTCTGCAAATTTTAATCACTACTGCTGTTCAAATTTTAGTCACCATTGAAACATTGATGCAGCTAGGCATCATCAGCCTAAGCCTAAATTCGTCACTGTGGCAACAGCATTGACAATTTGCTCTTGTAAATGTGTCAAGCCCTGTACCTTTGACATAACCCCAGGAAAAGAAGTTGATAAGTGTTAAATTGTTTTCTTGAAGGCTAACCACAACATATATTAATCATTCTCCTGAATGGTTGTCATTGCACTGGCAGAAAGCTGAATGAACACTTCTTCAACCTTGAATCACTGCTGCATAACATTCATAGTAAAGGTTGAATATCAATTACATTTAAAAATCTTGGACACAAGCCAAGTTGTTTGGAATGAATATTATTGTGTTTGCTCAATTCCTTTTAGAGTTATGAGCTTTTGAAATGTGTCCAACTTTTTTCAGTGACCCTGTATCGATATTGTGAATCACAATATACTTAATATCATAAGTGGAATAACTATAATCAGCATAACTTAAATGTATTATATAATAATCATATATGTATTATATCAATGATTTAAAAAAATTAATATTTGCTTGCACCTAAAGTTTTTATTTTCATTATTATGAAAAGGATAATTTAATTAAAAAATATATTGATAAACACCTTACTTAGGAATAAACTACTACGTCAGAAACGCCAAAGAAAAATTATTGAGGTGCATACAGCTGTTTCGGTAGCCTAAAGCGTACCGTCTTCAGTGCAAAAAGAATTCTGAATCTTGAGAAGTGCTCGTATATATAGGAGAGGGACCGGATTTAGTTCAACCAATAGGATTACGGAAGAGGTGGGGAGTGTGGCCAATAGGAATTAAGGAATGTGTAGCTGTGTAAACAGGTAGAAAAATTAAGGAAATGTGGACTGAATGTAAAATTTCCAACAATCAGACAAATAGGGAACAGCGAAATCACAATTTACAAGGTTTTTAAAATTTTTATAAATATGAAAAGCTTCAAAGAAATCGAGTTCATGAATGGATTTAGGTCTGCAAATTATTTTAGCTGAATTAAATTTAAAATTATGATTTTCCTCCCAGCAATGTTTAGAAATAGCCGATTTATTGGTTTCTTGTTTGCGGACGTAATTCATATGTTCTTTTAGACGAAATTTAAGACTGCGTTTAGTTTGGCCAATATATGATAAACCACACTGACAGGAAATACTATAAATGCCCCAAGAATTATGCATATCAATGGGATCTTTTAACTGAGAAAAGGTGAGTTTATTGGAAGGTGAGTTCATTCTCAAACAATATGATTTTAAAATAATATTTTCGCCTTCCAATAAACTCACCTTTTCTCAGTTAAAAGATCCTATTGATATGCATAATTCTTGGGGCATTTATAGTATTTCTTGTCAGTGTGGTTTATCATATATTGGCCAAACTAAACGCAGTCTTAAATTTCGTCTAAAAGAACATATGAATTACGTCCGCAAACAAGAAACCAATAAATCGGCTATTTCTAAACATTGCTGGGAGGAAAATCATAATTTTAAATTTAATTCAGCTAAAATAATTTGCAGACCTAAATCCATTCATGAACTCGATTTCTTTGAAGCTTTTCATATTTATAAAAATTTTAAAAACCTTGTAAGTTGTGATTTCGCTGTTCCCTATTTGTCTGATTGTTGGAAATTTTACATTCAGTCCACATTTCCTTAATTTTTCTACCTGTTTACACAGCTACACATTCCTTAATTCCTATTGGCCACACTCCCCACCTCTTCCGTAATCCTATTGGTTGAACTAAATCCGGTCCCTCTCCTATATATACGAGCACTTCTCAAGATTCAGAATTCTTTTTGCACTGAAGACGGTACGCTTTAGGCTACCGAAACAGCTGTATGCACCTCAATAATTTTTCTTTGGCGTTTCTGACGTAGTAGTTTATTCCTGTTTTAATATTCCAACGCCAAGTCTCCTGCTTTCACCTTACTTAGGCTTCATCATCTTCTGCAAGAAGCTTTTCGTGGGAGGATCCTCCCCCTTTTCAATTGCAAACTTGTTGGTGTGGGCCTTGGCTATTTATAGCTTCATCCTGTTCTTTCAGTAGGTAGCGCCACTGTGGATCTATTTTGGTGGATTTGTGGTCATTTATGGCAACTTTATCTTTAATTATTTCAACACTTTCCCTATAAAATGCGTACGTATGGTTGTTGTAATTGGCTAATTTTGTGACGTCATTAAATTTAATATCTATTTCATTTTCGTAATAAGTTTGCAATTGAAAAGGGGGAGGATCCTCGCACAAAAAGCTTATTGCAGAAGATGATGAAGTAAGGTATTTATCAATATATTTTTTAATTAATTATGTTGTGCTTCATTTTAAATTTAAATAAGTAAGGATAATTTATTTATAGGTCGTGTATCAGCTTTTACATCAGGTGCTGAAAATCCCCATTATGTCGAAAGAGTAAGCAGTGGAACTCGCTATGCTCTAACAGTCTCTTTCACATGTGACCCGAAATTTGCAATTAAAGATCCTAGCAGGAGAAAATTAAGTGAATAAAATTTTTAATATATTTTATGTACATATCAATAAAAATATTTTTGATAAAAATCTATTGGGTTATTATTTTTAATAAAGATACATTACATTGAAATTTTTTCCATTAAATAAATTAACAGGGGTCGATCTAGATTTTAATTTTCAGGTCCTTTTATTTTTGTGAAATTTTTATTTATTTTTGTGAAAAAATAAAATATTGTGTAAAATCTTCCATTTTTACAGTCACTGTATAATGTTTAATATAAAGTTAATATAGATCCGTTGAGCCAAATTAAAGCATTTATTAAAAATAATATTGAAAACATGAAAACATTTATTAAAAGGATCATTTTTATAAAACAAAATCTTGTGAAGGGGTTCATTTTATGAATTTGAATTTTGTGAAGGGGCTACAAAAGGGACCCAAATTTTGCCTGGATCAACCCCTGATTAAGAGGGAAAAATATAGTATTATAGATTTATTTATTATGGTCTAATATAATTTATTCCCATATATTGCAATTAAGTTTATTTTAGTTTGTATAAAAGTAGGGATGGACTGGATATCCGGGAAATATCGGGTATCCGGCATATCCGGTTGATTTTTCAATATCCGAAATATCCGGATCAAAACCACCGGATATCCGGTTATTATGCCGGATATCCGGCTTTTGAATATCTTTTTTTTCTTCTTTTCTCTCATTGAGATGTGGTGGGAAATCCAAGGAAAAACTTTGCCCCACCGTTTAGGAGGGAAACTTCAAAAAATAGCTTCTTACATCACGTCACTAAACAAATAAACTCAAAAAATTCCTCATATTTATAATTATTTCTTTGTTACAGTTGAAAATAAAATCACTAAATGAACAATGTTTTCTTTGATATTTTTCAAAAAATAAATGTGCTTACAATCTAAATACATGCACTTTATTTGTCAAAAGATGAAAGACCGAGATTCAGTTGGTAAATTTTTATTTTTAAATTGCATTTATGAGACAACAAAATTTTAGTATATATTTTTATGTAAATAATTCATTTCTAGTTTCTTAAAGAAACTCTAGAGTGACTGCACTCGACTTTCCGAACATTAAGTAATTAACAGTTGTATAAATAAACTAAAGTAAGAGAAATTATTAAATACGCAAAAGAGAAAATTATAATAGGGTGTATGAGTATTTGTCTTCATATAATATGTTGTTTAGTTAAACACTATTGCGCTTTAAATAATTTGGGCGCATAGATCATAATGATAACATTTCGTTGTGTCCCTGTAAAAATTCATAAGTTCTAGACTCATCAAAATCTATAAAGTACGTACGTTGGTTACCTATAACTCGCATATAAATTTTCAGATCAATAAGGCATATAGACGCTATTGCATTTTAATGAACACATAAGCCCCAATTATAAAGTATATATATATATAATAAAGATGATCTATTAAGCATAGTAGAAGCCAAGCAACAGATAGAAGATCACTGAAACACCAATGACCAATAAGATAAAAAAAAAAAAAAAAAATCATCAGTGGATGAAATACACTAATGTAAAGAAATCAGATCTATTAATTAACAGCCTGCAAAACAAACGAATCAATAAAGTAAAACAACAAATCTTAACTTAAAACCATAAACTTATCAAAATTAATGAAAAAACAACCTAAGAAACACAAGGTCGGAAGAAGGAGGCAGGCGGCAAGACTTGTGACTTGCCTGTGGGGTTAAACTAGTTTTATGCCGGCAACACTCCCCCAGCCTGCCACAACCAGAACAGGAACCATATGGATTTAAAAATGCAAATTTCAAAGCAGATGAACAACAATGAAACCACGACACCGATTGATCACATTGTGTTTAACAGTATAATTAGAACATTAAATATAGTTGACAACTCAAAAATGAAAAACTGAAATTTTAATGGAAAATGAAAGTTTGCATAGTAATACAAAGCAAATGCAACAAGCCTTCTACATTTTTTTTTTTTAATTTAATTTCACAAACATATATATATATATAGAGAGAGAGAGAGAGACCCTGTAAAAAAACTATAAGAATTAGATTCACGAAATTCTATATTGTGTCTGCAACTACGACCTGTAACAAGTTTATGAATTTTCATTTTATTTAAATAAGTAGTTCAGATGTTGTCACAATTTAAATACTTTGAGACCATAGCACATAATGATAGATTAAGAATTTTTCTTTGTTCCCTGTAAAAACCTATAAGTGGTAGATTCACCAAAATCTTTATGCTTCATGCGATGGTGACCATCTGTACATATAAAAATTTCCAACTTAATCGGATAAGGCATTTAGACGCTAATAATTTAAGCCCGTAGGCTATAATCATAAAGATTATTTTGTTACAAAAAAAAAAAAAAAAAAACTGTAAGAACTAGATTCAACAATAGCTACATAGTTCGAGCAACTTTGACATTTAACACGCATATGAATTATCAGCTCATGCTGATAAGGCATTTAGACACTATCGCACTTCGAATAATTTCAGCTCATAGACCATAAAGAATTTTTCGTTGTGTCCCTGTAAAAAAATTGTAAATGCTAGATTCACCAAAGTTTACGCACTTTGTGCAACAATGACCTTATAGCATGACCTTATAGACGCTATCACAGTTAAAAAAATTTAGCCAATATAGACTATAATCATAAAGAATTATTCTTTGTGTGTCTGTAAAAAAACTGCAAACGCAAGATTCACCTAAATTTATACAGCTCGTATGATGGTGACTAAACACATGTGTATACATTTTTATCTCAAACGAATAAGGCGCTTAGACACCTTCGTACTTTACAAAATTTGGGCCCATAGACCGTAAGGATAAAAAAAATTTCTTTTGTGTTCCTGTAAAAAAACTATAGTGCTAGATTCACCAAAATCAATAGGTTTCGTGTTATGGAGACCTATAACATACATGCCAAATTTCAGCTCATTTGAACGAAGCGTATAGACGCTATCGTGTTCAGTCACATACATACACACATACAGTTCTAAAAATAGTAAATAGAAATTCAGGAGACCTCAAAACGTGGAGAAACACCAAAATCTCAAGCTTGGATTTTCGACATGATTATTACAATATTTTCCTCACTATAGAGTTCGGAAAGTAAAAATTAAAGACAATTTTCCATAATCTGTAATACTGATAATTTTTTTTTTCAAAATATTATTTCTCCTTGATTTTTGTAAATATTTTTAGTGCTCTCCCAGGAAATGTAAGCATTATAATATTTTTCATAGGTGAAAATTAATTTTCCTGATAATGGCGACTTGTTAGAGCAATATCCCATCTCAAAATACCCTTAACCCTGAATTTTTATCCATTAGATCCATTTCTAAGACTGTATTTGTGTGTGCATATGTATGTATGCATATATATATACTAATTCAAAATATTAAACTACACACACACACATATATATATATATATATATATATATATAAAGGGAAGAATTTAAAAAATCTATAAAAATTTAGTAATAGATACATAATAATATACATATATAATACAAGATTGGTTGGTTTATTAATAAGAGAGATTTAAACCGCATTGTCTATTTATTTATATATCTTATAATACCCACAGCTGAAATACTCACATTTTTATATTTTAATCACTAGCAGGCTACGCTCGCTTCGCTGGTCACTAAATTTAAATGAATTTTTAAGAATTGAATCATTATTTTTTTTTATATATATATATCACATTTTGGGCTTTGTAACGTAATAAAAAATTCCTTTCAATATCAAAAAGCCAAAATAACATATCACAAATTAAATAAAATAAAATATTTCTTCCATTTTGCACTCGTTTTGTAACAATGCTCTATGGTCTTATGTGAATGATTCTCAAGAATGAATCAACAATTGTTTACAAATTTAATGGATTATGTATGGGAAATAAGTACACTATAATTTAAAAATTGCAGCTGTTAGAACTTCAAAACTGATAATTTTTAAAAAGTTATTCATTATTCTTTAATATTTGACTGTTTTTTGTTTAATATTAGACTTTTTGTTTCAAAGCAATCGAATAATATCGCGTTGTGAAACTTTGCAACATAATATCTTTAAATCTAATAACTTGATGTAATTAGTGTCCTTACAAAAAATGAACAGTTTCTAGATCTATATAAATATACAATATATTTATACACTGACGATATATTGAGCGCCGCAGCCCACCCGTTTCCGCTCTTCGGTGTCTTTTTCTAGTCAATCTTGTCCTTTTATCGTTTCTTGTGTTAGCCTTTTTTTTTTTTTTTTTTTTTTTTTTACACACACTTAACATTGTGAGTTTTTTTTTTTTTTTTTCCCTTTTCATCCCGTGCTTTTTCTATGGATTTTTAGCATTTTTTTCGCCATGTATTTTACATTCTAAAGTTCAGTGGTATCTTTTAAAAAAGTATAACATCTATGCTGTAGCTTTAAAAAAAAAATTCATCAGATTTTACAAAGAAAAATGGCCGACTTTCATTTTCAAAGTAGTTAAATCTAGACCAATCAAAAATAGCAGGGCCCGCCCGGATGTGTTCCGACGACATACTCTTTACTTTATTTATATAGAAAATTGTCTATATTTTTTCCAATGGTATTTATATTTTTATTTTCTTCTCTATTCAATAAAAGAAAGTATTGGATTCGTAAAAATTTTCGACTTCTGGTTTTTAATGGATTTACATATTTTACGAGGTCTAGAGCACGATTTGACCATTTTTAGAAAAAGTTTGCCTGTCCGCCTGTCTGTGTCTCTGTGTGTGTCTGTGTGACAAAAATTTTGTGGCAACTGTATCTCTGGAACTACTGCTCAGAATATTATATAAATTTATATGTAAATGCACCTTAACAAAAATTAATGCCTATCAACTCTTGGTGTCAACCGCTCGACAGGTGGTGCTGCTATACAGTGATTTCAACAGTTTAAGGGAAGGCTATATTTCAGGTTCTATTGTGTATAATCAAACAATACTTGAATGTGCGAGAAAGCCATTATGCTGAATTCTTTATCCGCCAGCAGGTGGCGCTGCTATACTGCAAATTCTATGGCATATAATTGTACGAAACTTGATATGCAAGATAACCATTATAAAAACACATTTTTTAAGATGTTAGTTATAGACAATAAAATTGTCTTTCTTTGGATATTTAGTGTTTTCTGCAAGATGAAAATCATTGGCATTCATCATGTTAGGTAATTATAATCGATAAAAGTTTTGATTTTTTTCTTTTTTTTGCACTTAGTGAATTTGTATCTGGTTTTCGTCGGATTTACACGTTTTGAGAGTTCTGGAACATGATTTGTCCATTTTTAAAAAAAAATGTCCGTCTGTCTGTGTGCGTGTGTGACAAAATTTTGTGGCGACTATATCTCCGGAACTTCTGCTGATAATTCTATATAAATATATATGTAGATGCACCTTGATCTAAATTAGTGCCTATCAGCTTTGGATGTGAACCGCTCAACAGGTGGCGCTGCTATACAGGGATTCTGCAATTTAAATGAGGTTATATATCCCAGGTACTATTGCGTATAATCAAACAGAACTTGATACGTGAGAAGGCCATTATTAAACATTATGCTGATTCAATTTGAGTGCTTATCGGCCAACAGGTGGCATTGCTGTACAGCAATTTCAACAGTTTAAGGGAAGGCTATATCTCAGGAACTACTGCACAGAATTGCATATAAATTTATATGCAGATGCACCTTGACATAAATTAATGCATGTCAACTTTTGGTGTTATCCGCTCAACAGGTGAAGCTGCTATACTGCAATTATTTCTCGATAATGGGAAGGTTGTATATCAACTTCTATGGCATGCATTTAACTGTATAAAACCTGATATGCGAGATAACCATATTATGAAAACACATTTTTTAAGATGCTATTTATACACAATAAAACAATCTTTTTTAGATATTAAGAATTAGTTTACTCTACCATGAATATCATTTGATTAATCCTATTAGATAATTTTAATAAATAATAGTTTTAATAAATTATTTGCCCTTAATGAAGAAAATAGGAAAATATAGAAGAAAATCTTATGGTGGCCACAACATACTAATTTAATTATTATGTGAGCTTAAAAAATTGAAAATTTCATATGTATATTGTGAATGGGAACTGCCGGATATCCGGATCCGGCAAAGAAAAATAATATCCGGAATGCCGGATATCCGTATCCGGTAAAATCCATATCTGGTCCATCCCTATATTAAGTGAAAATTATGATATAAAAATTATGTGGTTTGCATGGATTAAAAAAAATAAAATAAATAAACTATATGCAACTATACTTATATTCATTACCATTTAACATTCACTACTTAGTTTATTTTAAAAATTACTAAACTAATTTTAAAAATAGCTTTTAGACACATAGCTGATCATAAATATTTAAAAAAAAAAAAATAAAACTAGTTGGCAAAGGTGGACTCTGCTCAGTTCCCCACCATATTTATGTTTTCATAGATTTCTAGTGCAAGACATATTATAATCATGTTAAAAGAAATGAATTTGACCAAAGCTTGATACAGTGACAGGAATGAAATTTCCACCTAATAGGCTATCCACCGTTCACTTGGATATATTTATCTTATTCTAATCTATTAATTTATTTTATCAGGGTCAATTCCGTTGTTTAGTTTTCATGCTACTATTTCCAATGCAATAATCCTTAAAATTCATATTTATATGGAAAATTTTCAAATATCTAAGATAAGTTCACTTGGTGACTTTATGCACAATTTTATTTCCAAGTGGCGGCCAGTTGAAACTTTGTCATTATGGTAACTTTAGTAATACTGAATCAATTCACATCAAATTTGGGTAGTGGATTTATCATTCAAATATCTCAGATAAGTTTGCTGGGCATCTCACTATGCTTTTTTTTTTCCCAAGTGGTGCCACCTGAAAATTTCTTATGACGATAATTTTTGAAATACTGATTTAATTTAAACTAGAACTGGAAAATGAACTTATCATACAAATATATTGGATGATTTCGCTGGGCAAGTTGTTTCGCCATTTTGTTTCCAAGTCGCAGCCACTTATACTGCCACTTGAAAATTTGCCATAAGGCCCATAATGATAACTTTGAAACACGGCACTGATTTGAACCACAGTTGGACAGTGAACCTATGTCTCAAATATCTTGGATGTGTTTGCTGGACAACTTGTTTCACTATATTTTTTCCAAGTGGTGGCCACTTAAAAATTTGTTATCATGGTAACTTTTGAAATACTTAATTAATTCAAATCAAAGTTGAATGAGGGAAAAGTCGCCAAATCCATTACCTACCTTATTGGATCTTTTTATTGCGTTTTTAAGGAAAAATTATGCTATTTTAATGCTAAAAACAAACTAGAAATGCAGAAAACTAACATTTTATCAACTTACTAAGCCTCTTTGAAAGAATTTCTACAAGAAAAAAAAAAAAAAAAAAAAAAATGCAACGATATCTTAGATGAGCAACTTTTTCTGCCATTTTAATCCAAGTGGCAGCCACTTAATTTTTCAACACGATGACTTTTGAGATTTTGAATTAATTCAAACTATATGTGTACAGTAGACTTATCTCACAAATGCATTTGATATATTTGTCAACTTAATCCACCATTTTGTTTCCAAGTGCCGGCCACTTGAAAATTTAATATTCACATAAAAAGGTATTTATGAACCAATTTGCTTAAAACTACATAAACTGTGCATAGCCTACATCAATATTTCTACCAAGTCCATTAATAATTTGTAGCCGCCATTTTGAAACAAAATGACGGCTACTTGATAAGAAAAAAGAAATCAACCTACCTTTCCAAATAAGCCGGAAGGACTTGTTTTTTTATTTGTGTTTAAGAATATTTCATTTAAAAAATGGGTACCGCTAAAAAGAAGCAATATAAGTAGATATTTTGCAACACATATATGGTACAATGTACTTTTCTAAAGAAGCCAAAAATAAATTTATATGATGCTTACTGTGCTATTTGTTCCTCAGATGTTAAATGTTCAAAATTGAGTTTAACAGCTTATCTTGGAATCAATGTCTAATAATTTTTTTATTCCTCATAACTATCGCTAGAAAAAAAAATCTACTGTGCATACTATGTATAGAAAATCTTGATTTTAATGAAATCTTGTGTATTTTGAGTCCAATCTTCTTGATTCTTCCAGTGACAAGTTGGCAGGTATGAAATTTACTTAGTGTGTTAAGTGAAACACCCAGGCCAATTTACCCGATAGGAGATCCTATTTACTTTTAGTAGGCTACAATTATGGGGTAAGTGGGACCCTTGTTTCAAACACTTATTAATAAAATTTTTTGTAAAAATTCAAATTGCAGTATGTATTTTAGATATTAGTTTAATAAAATTAAAAGATAATCCAAACTAATCTGGAAACACCTTTTGGAAATATGTAGCTTGAATTCTCTAAACAAACTCTTCTGGAAATCTATTTTTACACTAGCTCTATAATCTGAAAAAGAAATGAAGCTTAAATATATGCATACTCTAGCAATGTGACATGATCAGTGTAAATAAGTATGAAATATGTTATAGATATTTTAATTTGGCAGAAGTTTAGCTACCCTAACTAACCCTACAGGGTTACTAAATTTATTTTACTTAATGTTTTATGAATAATAATGTAATGCCTTAAGTGTTTTATGAATGCAGCTACAATATTGAAACAGGATTTGAGAGGCAGTCACACAGAAATAAGGGTAAAAAATACACACAGAAAAAATAAGGGTATTTCAAATAAAAGTATTTCTAAAATAATTTACAATTGTTATTTAGAGTACTTTATAAATGTTCAGACACAGATCTCTTATTTTTTAACTATAATAATGTGTTTATAGAGTAAGAGAAAATAGTGCAAGTGTCGCAACAGATTATTTTTTTAATCTATTTAATTTTATGAAGAAAATATGCAGTAAGATCTTAACAAACATTATATGTGTTAGCAATTTTAACATTTGATTACATAATAAAGTTTATTACATTTTTAAAACTCCAAAGAGAAAAGAAGAAGAAATACAATTTCAAAAATATAGATAAATTTATTTATTTGACCTATAGAAGTCATAACATTACATAAAGAAAAGAATTTTTTTGTAAAGCTAAAACATTAAACATTTCTTAAAAAAAAAAAAAAAAAATCACATATGTAACAAAAATTGTGATTAACTATATACAATTTATTTATTGAAATATTTTTGTAATAACACATATTTTTCAGTTTACCAATCAAGCAGATAATATTAAAAATTAGTGTGATATTATTTAAATAAATAAATAAAAAATACTTTTTAACACTGCCAAATGTTTGAGCAATAAGTTTATCAACAAACACCCCAAATCTTTTAAGATTATAGTAGTTCTTATTTTAGGCCACCTCACCTTTCACTCATAAAAGAAAAAATATAAAAAGCACTTTCTTTCTTTCTTTCTTTTAACTTTTCATATGAACATTACAATTAATAAAAAGAACATTTAATCACAATTTACATAGAAGTAAAAGAAATCTTATTTTTAAAATCCACGTTTAAAATAAATTTAATGATAATTACTCAAAAATAAACCATTCAATATTTGGCAGTAAATTTAATACATTTTTAAACAACTAGATTTACATACATTTAAACAAATAATTAAAAAGGAATGTGCTTATTCTTGTTCGGTTAAAATTTGGACAAATCATTTTTGCATACCCTTTGATATGAAAATAATAATAATGATGATAATTTATAATAAAAAGGAATTCAGATATAAAGTAATTTGCTTAAATACAGTCACATTTTTCAATCATATAGAGATTTAAGATATCCAGAAGTGTAATTTTCTACAAGTCCAAAAAATATCACTTTAATCAAATACTATGAGCGGATCACATTGAGGTTCAGGTGCTGGTGGCTGAGGTGTCGGTTGATGCTGCGGCGACTGTTGCACATTATTAGCAACACTAGTGACTGGGGGTGTCTGCTGCATCATAGGAGGTTGAGTAGTTACACCTTGGGGAACCATTGTTATATGTGCAGGCATAGCACCCTGTGGTGGCATCATCATCTGAGGACCAATAGGAGCTGTAGACGGTTGTCCAGGTTGTTGAGGATATGGAGCACCAGGAGGTATAGAAGGCATAGATGCAGGAGCTAAAAATATGTCAACAAAATTTCAACTAAAATCAATATCAAAACAATGACCAGTTTATTACTTTTATAAGCCATTTGATAAAATATTTTACCATGTTTTATTTATAACATCACAAAAAAATATGAACAAAATTGCTTATGGCAGAAATATATTAAAGCTTAAACAGCACATTTAGCTTTTTTTATAACATTAACAACAATAACAGAAATTATTTATTAATTTTTTAAATAGCAGGAAATGATTGAACTTTAACAATATTTTATTTATACAGAATGGTTTTCAAATAATTTACAAGAAAAATCAAATACAATGCATTATAAAAGTTGTTTGCAAATTTAAAATTGAAAATTAAAGAATAAAAAATGTGCAATTAAATTACTAAAGTTCGGTTTGTTAGAAAGGGTTTGCATGATTTAAAATATCTTAGGCATAAAATATTATTTTTGCATAGTTTTCCACTGCTAGTCAATGTTAGAATCAAAAATTCTAACACTTTTGAATTCGGTTAATTTTTATCAAATCCTCCGGAAAATATTTTAGTTACTTTTATTTTATTTATTTTCTCCATTTAAAATTTCTTAAAATTCGTAATTTTCAACAAACAAAAAAATTTAAGAATTTCCAGTGAAGCGTTTTGTTTGTAAACAAAACTACCGATGTTTCCGGATTGTAAACAAACGCCTTAGCCAATAAAGAAATTCAATTTTATTCATTATTCAAATCAGTTCAAAATCTTTTTAGATCGTCTGCAAATAATTTAAAAATAATTTTATTAATTTTCCTAACGTTCATTTTCACTAATTAAAATCAGTGACGTCATTTCCATTTACATTTTTTCAAATTCTTTTTCTGGAAGATTCCATTCAGTTCGCAGCGAATATATCAGGTCCGCAGCGAATATATCGCGGCGCCGATTCAAAAGTGGCGTTCCTCCAGGAAAATGTGTTTTTTTTTTAATATTAATAATGAATCCAAAAAATAGTCCAATATAAAAGATTCCGTTCTTAAAATTAAATTTATTTATTTCCATTTTATGATTTGTTGTTCAGCAGACGATCCAGGTAAAATAATTTGTTTTCGTACTACTTATCGCGCGCATTAATTTAAATGTGCGGAGTCTCGCAATAGCGGGAAATTGAAAGGCGTCTCTCCTGACTCTCTCTCTAGGATAGGAATTGGAGAAGGTAGTCGCCGGGCGGCTCTGCCGCGGCGGCTGCTGTGGGAAATGGCATGCACCGTTAAAGAGTATTCTTATTTCTATTTTTCACTGAATCATAATCAAAAAGTTGATAAGTGTCTTAATTTATTAACAACCTGAGTGTAAACCTCAAGACTGGTGTGCTCATGATGGATGCAGTGGTATTAACCAGTAAAAGAATCCCAACTACCGATGGGCCTAAGAGAAGGCTTAAGTTCGTATTACTTTTACTGATATTACGTACGCAAAATACGTTGGCAGTGTTGCTGGATATTCATATAACCTCATGAACAATGCAAAATATCCCAGCAGATTATCGAGATGCTAAATAAAAATGTTATATCCAGAATGGCGGCTTGGAATGGCAGCTCACGAATATTACTGGTGAAGGCCGCTACAGCTTATGTGCCAAGATATCCACATGTTGATCGATCTATTCAACCATTATTTCTGAGACACCTTCTACTGTTTTACGAATATATTTTAAGGAAATGAAGAAATATCATCGATATCACTTGAAATCTTTAAGCACTATACAAAAGACATGGACTTTTGAGCGGACTCATGAACCCACACTTTGTACTAAATACAATTCATTTCATCGTAGGTGTTTAACGTATATTACCATCAATCGCCATTGCGAAATTAATATAAGATGGGTGTTTCAGATAATGTGAAAACAAAAATTATGATGTAATTCGTATTAGTAACGGCGCCGCTACACTTCTTTGCTTGCATATATGCTTTAAGATATCATGATTAAAATAAAAAATGGTGTTTAACAGGAATACATAGTTTTTATTAATTTGTGTGTACCTTATTGGATTATAATCTTTTTATTTCAGATATTTTGGTTTTATTCATGGGGTAAGTTAAGAACCATTATTACTTTTCCTATTTTCATTTTATTTGTCTGATTTAAATCATTATCATTTATTTAAATTTTAGGATTTAAAATTTTGGCAATTTAATATTATTTATAAGCGGCACAACTAAATTAATGTACTAACCACTATTTAATTACTTCCGACCTTTAATCGATCTATTAATTTTCATGATTTCTTAACTTAATAATTTCCAAAATTCCAAAAATCAAGTTTTATCGTTTAACTAAAATTTATTGTTTAACATTTGGTGCCGTACTAAAAGAAATAACCGACTTTAAGGTCTAGAACCTGAGGTTATGAATTGCCATTTAAAAATTAATTAATTTTAGCAATCGCGGTTTAGATTTAAAAAAAAAAAAAAAAAAAAAAAAAAAAAACGCGAAGATTTTATTTTTATTTTTGTCTCATTATGCATGCCACTTAAAATAATCTAGATATTATATTTTCATGTTGTGTGTTTAATTTTATTTGATTTCAATGTGGGAAATCTCAATATATGGCATTCCAAGAAAGGGAATGTAGATAAATTTTGGAGCTATTTTAGCTGTAAAACTTTTAAAGAAAATAAACAAAAAATTGAGATTTGCCACTATTACATGCCCTATATTAACATTTCATGGAATTTTTGTGTATTTTATTTTATTTTAATGTGGTAAATCCCAATTTATGGTATTCCAGTAAATAAAAGGAATACAGGTAATTTTTAGAGCTATTTTAGCTATAATTATTTAAAAAATAAAGAAATAATTGAGATTTGCCACTTATACATACTTTATTTTAAATAGTTCATGGAATTTGAGTGTTATTTCATATTCTGAAAATAAATATTGAGTTTTAATTTGTTTTGAGGTGGTAAAATAAATTCAAATTCCTAGAAAATAAAAATGATAATTTTTTAGAATTATAATATGATTCATATATTTGTGTTTTTTTCTATGGAAATCTGCTAAGTGAAATTTAATATAGATATTTAATTTACAGTTATTTACTTAGTGTCCTTTTCCATTTATTACATTTTTTCTCTGGGTAGAGTTAAAAATAAGATGATTTTAATAACTCTAGATAGTAGAGGTTTTTGCAAAAAAAAAAAAAAAAAATCCTTTCTGGATATGCAAGATTCATTTATTTTGATGTATGATATGCTGCAATGATTACATAGAGAAAATTCAAAAAAAAAAAAAAAAAAAAAAAGGGGTCCTTGAATATCTCCGATTTGAAATGCAATCATTTATTTTAAGTATGATTTGCCTTAAATATGGCAATTTCAAAAAATGTTTTGAAAAAATAAAAAGATGAAAAAATTTACATCAAAAATTCAGAATATAAATTTATTTGTAAGGGATGAATGATTATAAACTACATGGTGTTACTTAGAAAATTCTAAATAAAAAAGTCCAAAGGTGCGAGATTTTTTGGGGGCGAAGGTGTTTAGATTTGATTATTGGGACGGTGAAATTTTGCGTTTGATGGTAATTTGAGCTGATGGCCACAGCAATCATTGTGCCATGCGAAATTTTAACTATAAACCCAGTTGACTAGGCATTTCACTTCAAAAAAAAAATTAAAAAAAAAAAAAATAAATAAATAAAGGTTTACCTACCTTTTAATTTTCCATCACACCTAAAGAATTTACAGGAAACATTTATAGGCAATTAAAATTCAGATCATTGTTCTATTTATATATAAAAATAAACTGTATTTTATTTATTATATTAAAACTGTGCACAGTATGTATAAAATTTATAGGGTAGATGATAGGGCATGACACTTGCAGTTTTTATATAAGTCGATGAGGTTAAAACCGATTAGGTACCCGTTTTTCACCTCTGGTGAATGTAAGTCTGTGGCTTAAGCTGACATGCATGCTTTCTATTCAAAGTTCTATATATTAAAACTACCTTGAATATTATTTATAGCATATGTAGAGACCGATATAAGCTGAGCCTTTATATAGTGTGACCAGCAGTCTCGTTATGCATTGCTTTTATTGATATGGGACGAATAAATTCCCCTTTTCTTCAATTAAAATGAAATAAAAGAAAAAACAATGATCTAAAATTATGTTATATATGATGTGATCATCACAATGCCTGTTTTCCTGCTAAGAAATTTAAAAAACATTAATATTACTCTAAGATGTTCAATTTTTTTTTGTCACTCTTCATCCTTATGAGATTGCATTTGTACCCCAAACAATTTTAATATTCAAAATTTACTCATAACTAAAGCTTCTCAGTTAAAAAAAAAAAAAAAAAAAAAGTATTTTACTCTCTTTTCAAATTTTATGATACTGACTTCTCCAATAGACATTCAAGTTAGCAGACAAAATACATAAATTAATATATAGAAAAAATTTTTTTTACTTACCTTAAATGATTCTAAAATTGCTGTTGGTGGGATACTGAGAAATCCGGCCCTAGAGTGATTCAAAATTTGTCAGGCTGGTCCAAGGTAATGTTTCACTTTTGTGCACTGGTACTGCAGTTCTTAGATATTCTCACTTCTTCAATTTCAGAATAAAATTTTTAACCTAAATGTTACATTATGAAAATCTACAAAAAACATATTCACTTACCTGTTTAAAAAAAAAAAGCAAAAAAAAAAAAAAAAGATATATGCATTTTTTTTTTCAAATTATTAAAGTATATTCAAAAACGTTTAATCACTGACACCTACCTGTTGCAAACCTTTTTCGATTTGGCAGGAGTGTATATTCTAAAATAACACAAATCAATTTTACAAACAGTATTCATTTTCCAATTCCTTATGCATGTGACACATTGTAGAAATATAGGTATTGTCCTAGAGTATTGATGGAGACCATTTATAGCCGAGCCTTTCTTTAAGTGTCATTGGCTGTCTCACATGCTCATCACAATAGTGTTACAGCTCTAAAGTCCGTCAATTGTGGATATTACAATGTTTAAAATACCTACAATTGATTTCCAATAAAAAAATTTTTTTTCCCTTTAATGATTTGTTGTTAGGTGCATATTTTTACGTTAAAGATTCCGTCATAAATTTGTAGCTGAGATGTTTTTGGTTAAAAAAAAAAAAAAAAATTTTGATTAATAGTTAAAATTTCCTTTTAAATTGTTAATTTCAGCAGATCTCCATTGTATTATTATAACTCCATTGTACTATTTTATATTATGTGTTGAAAAAGTGGTATGCATATGATTTTGTTTTAACTTGCCCCACATCATTTATGTTTTCAGTATTATTATATATATTCGGATATGCACTTATGCAGTATATTTATGTTTTATGTTTAGTGTATGCATGATGTTACTACGTCCTTCCAATTTCCTGCGGCTATAATTTTTTTTTGGAGAAGGGGGGTAATGTTAGAATCAAAAATTCTAACACTTTTGAATTCGGTTAATTTTTATCAAATCCTCCGGAAAATATTTTAGTTACTTTTATTTTATTTATTTTCTCCATTTAAAATTTCTTAAAATTCGTAATTTTCAACAAACAAAAAAATTTAAGAATTTCCAGTGAAGCGTTTTGTTTGTAAACAAAACTACCGATGTTTCCGGATTGTAAACAAACGCCTTAGCCAATAAAGAAATTCAATTTTATTCATTATTCAAATCAGTTCAAAATCTTTTTAGATCGTCTGCAAATAATTTAAAAATAATTTTATTAATTTTCCTAACGTTCATTTTCACTAATTAAAATCAGTGACGTCATTTCCATTTACATTTTTTCAAATTCTCTTTCTGGAAGATTCCATTCAGTTCGCAGCGAATATATCAGGTCCGCAGCGAATATATCGCGGCGCCAATTCAAAAGTGGCGTTCCTCCAGGAAAATGTGTTTTTTTTAATATTAATAATGAATCCAAAAAATAGTCCAATATAAAAGATTCCGTTCTTAAAATTAAATTTATTTATTTCCATTTTATGATTTGTTGTTCAGCAGACGATCCAGGTAAAATAATTTGTTTTCGTACTACTTATCGCGCGCATTAATTTAAATGTGCGGAGTCTCGCAATAGCGGGAAATTGAAAGGCGTCTCTCCTGACTCTCTCTCTAGGATAGGAATTGGAGAAGGTAGTCGCCGGGCGGCTCTGCCGCGGCGGCTGCTGTGGGAAATGGCATGCACCGTTAAAGAGTATTCTTATTTCTATTTTTCACTGAATCATAATCAAAAAGTTGATAAGTGTCTTAATTTATTAACAACCTGAGTGTAAACCTCAAGACTGGTGTGCTCATGATGGATGCAGTGGTATTAACCAGTAAAAGAATCCCAACTACCGATGGGCCTAAGAGAAGGCTTAAGTTCGTATTACTTTTACTGATATTACGTACGCAAAATACGTTGGCAGTGTTGCTGGATATTCATATAACCTCATGAACAATGCAAAATATCCCAGCAGATTATCGAGATGCTAAATAAAAATGTTATATCCAGAATGGCGGCTTGGAATGGCAGCTCACGAATATTACTGGTGAAGGCCGCTACAGCTTATGTGCCAAGATATCCACATGTTGATCGATCTATTCAACCATTATTTCTGAGACACCTTCTACTGTTTTACGAATATATTTTAAGGAAATGAAGAAATATCATCGATATCACTTGAAATCTTTAAGCACTATACAAAAGACATGGACTTTTGAGCGGACTCATGAACCCACACTTTGTGCTAAATACAATTCATTTCATCGTAGGTGTTTAACGTATATTACCATCAATCGCCATTGCGAAATTAATATAAGATGGGTGTTTCAGATAATGTGAAAACAAAAATTATGATGTAATTCGTATTAGTAACGGCGCCGCTACACTTCTTTGCTTGCATATATGCTTTAAGATATCATGATTAAAATAAAAAATGGTGTTTAACAGGAATACATAGTTTTTATTAATTTGTGTGTACCTTATTGGATTATAATCTTTTTATTTCAGATATTTTGGTTTTCTTCATGGGGTAAGTTAAGAACCATTATTACTTTTCCTATTTTCATTTTATTTGTCTGATTTAAATCATTATCATTTATTTAAATTTTAGGATTTAAAATTTTGGCAATTTAATCTATATCATTATATAAAGCGCAAAAAATTGTATGTTTGTGGAGGGTAATCTCTGAAACTACTGAACCGATTTAAAAAATTCTTTCACTGATCAAAAGCTACACTATCCCTGATTGTTATAGGCTATATTAAATTTTGATAAAATAAATTTTAGTTTAAAATCTGAGCATTTTAATTAAAATCCCCATAAAAGCCATAATAGAAGTGGAAATAATGAAATATTAAAAAAATTAGCTGTTGCCAACATAAAAGAAACATTTACATTTTGTTTTTAAAATATCCTGACATGAAAAGAAAAGAAATTTATTTGCACGTGAATTAAATTGAAATTCATATACAGCTTTGCAAAATGTTAAACTTACACGTTAAATCTGACGTCATTATAAATTTAAAGTATTTATTTTTCTAATAATATAATTTTGATAATTTGATATGATATGATATAATGTTATGATGATCTAAGCGTTACTTCTAAACTTTTATTAAATTATTTATTTTATAATTGTTGCCCAAAAAATTTACGGGTTAATTCATTTTTCGACATATAATAAAATATATTTTCTCGCGAATCCGCGATTGTAATGAAATGCTCTCCCTCTGGTGGGCTAAGATGAAATTACAATTAACATGCATAGCTTTCGAATTCATCTAGACGCCATTGCTGGCCGATATTTAGTTTCACATATATTTATTGAATAAAAATGAATAAATCCGGTAAAAAAGATAACACTTACTGTTGTGTGCCACAGTGTAACTCAAAGAATAAAAAAATCCAGAATTAAGCTTCCATTTATTTCCAAATGACAAATTTAAAATTTCAGTTGCTTCGGCTAATGGAAGTAAAAAATTAATCAGATGATTTGAAACTAATATTTGTTCAGCTTCAGTTAAAAATCTACTTCCGATCGAACGTTGAATAAACTGAAATATTTTTTCCAAAAGCAATCAATTTTCCATGATGTAATGGCGGAGAAATTATTGCACGAATATTAAGTAGTAACACATATAGAACAAAAATTAATACACGTGGCCATTATATTTACTAACAACAGAAACTGAAAAAGCGCCATCTATCGATCATTACAATCGCGGATAATAATATAAAAAGTGAATTAAAAAAATATCGTCTGCAATTCATTATGCATTTGTTAAAAGAATAATTGAGAAGTTTAAATTTATTTGACGACTATTTTTAGCAACTAACAGTTATGACAAGTAGCTCAATATACATAGCGCATACAACCATTACTGCAATGCAAACAGCATTTAATTCTTTGAGTTACATTATGTTGATTAGAAACCTATTTAATCTATCTATGCTCTATACTAATATATAAAGAGGAAAGGTTTATATGTATATGTAGAGAACGATCGCTAGAACTAAAAAGCCGATTTCTATTTCTTTCTTTTTTTATACTAATCAAAAGTTACACTGTCTCTAAGTGCTAGAGGCTATAATAAATTTTGGTAAAATACATTTTTAATTCAAATTTTCAATATTTTAATTGAAAACAAAGCATAGATTTGATATCGGTCGTCCTTGGCGATTTTTGTATTTCGAGATCGAAAACGTAATACGAAAATCTGTATATTTTCGTATTAAATACGAGATCTATGTTTTTACTTCAATTACCGTACTACCGTAGGTAGTGGAAGTATTGTATTCGGTCCAAAAATTTGATATAGAGTTTCACCTGATTTATATGTTTTAAGGCCTCCTGAGTCCCAAAAAGTAGTTTTTGGCAATTGGTCAGTGTGTGTGTGTGTGTGTGTGTGTACGAATGTGTGAAATTTTCCGGGTGTCATATCTCCAAAATTAATAAAGATAGGACTACAAATCTTTACAATTGATTCAGGTCTGATGTACAGATGAATTTTCCAAATTTTGGTGAAAATTGAAAAACCGGAACTGGGTCATCGAAAACCGGAAACGGGACCGTAAGCCCGTACCTCATAAACAGCCCTATCGATTTTCTTCAAAGTTGCTATATAAACAATCTATTAGATGTCCTTTCGAATGATATAATTGGTTAGTTCAGGAAAATTGATAGGCGTCCTCTATAAACAGCTCAATTTCAGATCTCATAAGTGCCTTCCTTTAAAAACGGCTGTACGAATTTTTTTCAAACTCGCCATGTTAACTTAATAATAAATATCCTTTTGTATGTAATTATTGTTTTCCGGTCAATAATTGAGTATGCCAAGTTTTGGTAAAAGTTGGTATCTCAAAAACGGCTCTAACGATTTTCTTGAAAATTGTTTCATTAATTCAATTTAGATAACCTTTCTCAAGTATTACGTGCATATTACAGGAATACTAACGGTCATCCTGATTAGGAAGTTCAGTTTTAGATCTCGGTAATTCGTGTTTAAAAAAATAACTATCTATTTTTTCCCCTTATTTTTTAACTCACTATGTAAACTTTGTTGTAGGTGTCTTTATACGTGTATCAAGTTTCTCTTACTGGAAAATCTAAAAAAAAAATGCATGTACTTAATATCTCCAAGAAATGTATATAATACGTTTAATAGTGGGTAATGGAAGTCGTGCGGTTGTTTCACACCAGATTTTGTAATAGTATATATTATACGAATATTGTTTCATATTATTGATTTTTCCCTTAATATACATTATTAAAAACCATCAGTTATGGAAAAAATTAAATATATTTGCGAGATAACTTGGCAATCATTTTTTTTTTTTTTTCCTTTCCGCCAAGGATGATTGATATAAAATCTTTTCCGAAAGCAAGTAGCACAATATACAGCCGCTAGGGAATTGCAAATGACATTTGATTATGCAAGTTTCATTATGTTGATTGGAAACACGGTTCATTTAAAATAAATTAAATGTGCATTCGCGTTAGAAATCTACTTTTGTATAGGGCTTCTTTGGCGATATTTAAAATTTGGCAACGCAATAGCTAGGACGTTTCACTCGAAGGACTTTACGTATTTGCGATAACCTTTTTAATTCACCGCCAAAATCACAAAAAATATTAACGATCACTAATGGAGAACCATTACTAAAACAATAACCAGATTACTTTGCGGACGTTAAATTTAAGAAAATTAAAAACACATAAGCTCTGTGTTTTATAGAAATTAATATTATAAGAACAAATAAATAATAATTAAAGCAATTATGTCGTCAACTTTATCAAACACATATTCATGTTATCCGCGATTGTAATGAAATGCTCGCCCTCTGGTGGGCTAAGGTGAAATTACAATAAACATGGTTTAATTCGAATTCCATACAGCCGCCATTGCTTGCCGATATTTAGTTTCACATATATTTATTGAATAAAAATGAATAAATACGGTAAAAAAGATAACGCATACTTTTGTGTGCCACAGTGTAACTCCAAAGGATCAAGAAATCCAGAATTGAGCTTCCATTTATTTCCAAATGACAAATTTAAAATTTCAGTTGCTTCGGCTAATGGAAGTAAAGAATTAATCAGATGATTTGAAATTAGTATTTGTTCAACTTCAGTTAAAAATCTACTTCCGATCGAACTTCGAATAAACTGAAGTATTTTTTCCAAAAGCAATCAATTTTCCATAATGTAATGGCGGAGAAATTATAGTACGAATATTAAGTAGAATAATAAAAAGAACACTAATGGAACACACGTGGTTTTGTTTACTAACAACTGCAGTGTTCACAAAGCGCCGTCTATCGATCATTACAAACGCGGATAGGTTTATTTTTCAATATTTTTTATTCATGAGTAAAGACATGCTTCTTTCTATGAAATAAATAAATAAATAACATAAAGTAAAAATTACCAACATTTAACAACTGATTGAAAAAAATAATTGTAAAATTATATTTTGACTTTTCAGTTGATAATATTGCCTGACTATAACATATAAACTGATATTTTTTTTATTTTTTGCAAATCAATTCATCGTTAACTAAAATTTGTTCATCCGTGCGAAGTAGGACGGGTCAGCTAGTATTATTTATAAGCGGCACAACTAAATTAATGTACTAACCACTATTTAATTACTTCCGGCCTTTAATCGATCTATTAATTTTCATGATTTCTTAACTTAATAATTTCCAAAATTCCAAAAATCAAGTTTTATCGTTTAACTAAAATTTATTGTTTAACAGTCAATAAAATACATTATTAGTCCTTAATCAATAAAATTTTAGGTTCTTTCCCTTTAGGCCGATTAATAAACTATGCACAGTAATTTCGGTACTGATTGGCGAAACATTTTGCTGCTGAAAAGCAACACTTTGACAGTCTACACCTTGAAATGTCCGATACAAAAATCACTTTCAATTGCAGCTAATTAGTTACTATAAGTATATATATATATATTTTACTGCCAATTATTAAAATAGTCAGTATTTCATGACTAATTCATTCTTTTTTTCAGTTGTTTCTCAAAATTGAGATTGTAATGAAAAACAAAAAAACTAGTTGGCATAGGTGGACTTTGCATCAGTTCCCCATCATATGTATGTTCTCATAAATTTCTTGTACAGGACATATTATATTCATGTTAAGAGAAATGAATTTGACCAAACGCTTGACACAGTGACAGCACAAAATCCTTGCCTAATAGGTTACCCACCATTCAGTTCGATATATTTATCTTATTCTAATCTATTAATTTATTTTCATGCTATTATTTCCAATGCAACAATCCCAAAAATGCATATTTATATGAAATATCGCCCCATTTTGCTATGTTGATAAAATCTTAAATTTTGAATAACTTACGAAATTTTCCTTTTAGAATATTTGTAGTCAAACATGTTCATACAAGTTTCATAAATGTTATTTTGAAATTGTCTGATATATTTATGATCCTCAAAATGGACGTTTATGCTCGATTTTGCCTTATTCTGCCATTTTAAGTAAATCGTAAATTCCAAATAACTTACAAATTTTTTAAATTGGAAAATTCATACTCTATGGTATTCATGTCAGTATCCTAAATAATATTTCAAAAGTGGTCTGATATTTTTATGATGAAAATATCCCTCAAAATTGACGTTTATGTGAAATTTTGTCCTATTCTGCCATGTTAAGAAATTCGTAAATATCCAATAACTTGCAAAATTTTTAAAGTAGCATGTTTATTGTAACTGATGTTCATTCCGGCATCAAAACTAATATTTTAAAACTGGTCTGACATTTTTACAGCAAAAATTTTTCATTTATTGCAAGTGAAATTTTGCCCCCATTCTCCCACGTTAAAAAAAATCTTAAATTTCAAATAACTTACGAAGTTTTTTAATTCGAATGTTGCAAATAAATGGGGTTCTTGCCAGTGTCGAAAGTAATATTTTAAAACTAATTTGACCTCTCTGCAACAATTTGTTCTTGAGATATCGTGTACACATACTAACATACTAACAAACTAACAGACACCCTACAGATGGACACCATACAAATTTTGTCATTTTCAGATTCCTCACACCTGAAAACGTGTAAAAAAGTAAAAAAAAAAAAAAAGGTCGAAAATTTTCATGATTACCTAAGTTCCACATACCTAGAGTATGATGGGGAATTTAAAAAAAAAAAAAAAAAAAATCACTAAAATTCCTGATGGTTTTGGTGTAATTGTTTTGCAAAAAAATAACTAATGAAACAACAATCTTATGAACTGACAAACTGACTAATTTGCAGACATCAATTTTATGATTTTCAGATTCCTCATACCTTAAAACATGTAAAAATGTAAAAAGTCGAAAGTTTTCATGAATACTTTTCTTTGTACTAACAGTATGATGGGAAACTAAAAATAATTAACTCATTTTTATTTTAAAATGTAATTAATCACAGAAGTTATTTTGAATATAAATTTATCTCTACCTTGCATATTATATGGTTGATGGAAATCTCCAGTTATTGGTGGTTTAAAATTTGGATGAAAAGACTGTTGAGGAGGCATTTCTGCATTAACTCCATTAGGTGGAGGCATAGGAGCAGCATAGTTTTGTGATGTAGGAGGTACAAAAGCATGCTGAGGGGGAAAAGTTCCTTGAGGAGGCAGTGTTGCTCCTGTCTGTGCCACTTGATATTGTTGTTTCTGCTGTTCTTGACGCATTTGCATTTCTCTTTCTTGCTCTTGCATTCTTTGAATAGCTAATTGTCTTTGGTATTGCAAATATTCCTAAATTAGAAAAAATGATTTGCTTTTAATAAATAAACTAAATTAATATAATTTAACAGAAAATCTACAGTAACATAAAAGCAAAATTGTAAAAGGGCAGACATTTTCTTGAAGTTATGTAGAATAAAATACTGTATACATCAGGGCCTGAAATTTCAACTTAGATTTTATTCCCAGAAAAAAAAGTTACTCACCACAAAATATGATTAAATTACTTTATTTTTTACGTATAAGGAATTTTTATTAGAAAAAGAGGAGAAATTACGCAAGTCTTTTATTTTATAAGAAAATAGAAGACATTTAATTTTGAAAAAGAGGTCATTTAAGAGGACAAAAAATTGAATGAAAAAGATTTTAAAAAACGATTCAAAAGGTACTTTACACAAGTGGTGGAAACATTTTTATCTCAAATGATGAATTTGGATCAGTACACCTTAATTTATATTAATAATACACAGACACGAGAGGAAAAATCCCTAATTTTTATAGGTGTCACTGGACACTATAGATTTTTTTTCCTCTAGGGGGTAGGAGAGTCCTCCGTGGGGTCTTTCTAAAAGGTCCTAGCCCACAGGGGTGCAGAAAATGTTCAGACCTCTGAAATTTCCCCAGAACACATTCTAAATTTCCCCCAAAATAACGCATCAACCTATTATCTGAAAGGTTTTTTTTTTTTTTTTTTTTTTTTTTTGGGGGGGGGGGAGGAAGGGGAAGTCTTTCTTTAGTCCAAATACTGAGGGAGATATTTTATGCTACTATATTACTTTTTTTTTTTTTTTCTTAACTACATCGAAATTTAATGTTGCTATTAATAATCACCAGATGACAAATTAAAAAGTTTAAGGTAATTAGATTTATTAACTAACATAATTTTTAAGGCTATAATTCTTATATAATAGTACAAAATTATACATAAATTAATGCTGTTTTGTTTTATTGCACTTTGCTGTCTATGAAAATTTAAAATACCTTTTTATTACGGAATTCAAAAAAAAAAAAAAAAAAATCTTTTAATGAATTACCAAATATTTATCATCAAACTTCAAATACTTAATATATATATATTTTTTTTGGAGGGGGTTGGGGGGTGTAATGGGTATTTAATGGGAATATACTTGTAACAGAAGAATACAGCTGTTAATTTGTAGCTTAATATTAGAAAGTTTGTTTTTTCAGTAATTTTTTTTAACTTCCGTTTTCATTTTTATTTTATTCTAAGATAATAAATATTCAAAATTTCCCCAGATTGCCAGAATTTCCCCCGAACATCGTTCGCGCGTTCGGACATATTCTGCACCCCTGCTAGCCCATATTTGCGCAATTTTTGGAAAAACCCATGGAAAACTCCTAACAGCTAAGCCAACTAACGCGACCGAGTATCAAACCCAGTTCCTCACATATACCAGCTTTGAGGACAGAACCTCTCAGTCACTGGTGGGCCTATTTTTATGAGGAATATTATTCATGCAAAAGTGAGAATACACGTCAACCCAACGAGTATCAACCAGAGCACCACCTTCTTAATGATTTCATGGCGATTTCAATAGTGATTCCGTGTTCTGGATCAAAGAACCGTACAAATATAGCGGATACTTTTATTTCTTTGTGATTCAAAGGTTCTGAATAGACATAAACCATAATATACTTTGGCAAGTTTATTAGAACGTTGTTCTTTTGCAAACCTAATGCAGAAAAAATTCAGGACTAAATCCCTTTCATTTGAAAAAGAGGACAGAGGGCAAAAAACATAAAAAAAGAGGACTTTTTAGTCCTGTAATGATTTTTTTTGTTTAAGAGGGCAGAGCGTTGAAAAGAAGACTGTCCTCTTGAAAAGAGGTTGTGTGGTCACCTTGCAAATGATTTTTGCAATCACTTTAAGTGAAACTATGGCTTAAAGGTACTTATGTATAAAACAGATCTAAAATGTAACAGATGCCAATTAAAAAAAATCTATCATTTCTTAATTCATTCAGCGAAAAACAAACAGCATAACACATGTTAAAATAAACTCTTACTTGTTTCTTCTTTCTCATTATTTCCAACTTATATGCCATTTGAATTTGTCTCTGCCTTTCTGCTTCTTCTGCTTCCAACCTTAATTTTTCTCTATGTTCTTCCCGTAAAGCATCTAATGCAGCTCTAGCATCTCTTGCTTGATTTAACTTATCCTGAAGACGCTCATAATAAGCTGAAATATTTGATTATGAAAAATACAAAAGTACTAATATATGTCATTAAAATAAATAAATAAAATCTACAAAATATAAGTATCAGTTAATGCTAAAGAAAATTTATGAAATATTAGTTGTAATTATTACAAGTAATTTCTCAGAACTAATTCTTTAATAAGTTTTCTCTTTTAATTTTATTAATCATTATTAAGCACTAAATATATATTTCTTATCTTCATAAAACTCTTTTTTTTTATTATTGTCAGATTATTAATATATAAAACCATGACCTTTACTAATAACATTTGTAAAATCAAATCCAATGTATTGAAATGACCCAGATTTATGTGCAGCAGAGTGTAACTGAAAATATCAAGAAAACTGTATTTCTTCTTCATACATAAAAGATGCTTATTTTTATTTATAATTCAAGTGAATAAAAAAATAACAAAATCTTCAAATGCTTCCAATAATATTATTTACAAAATATGAAAATTAACAATCATTACTTGTACAATAATGCAAGTTGTTTCTTTTCATTCAAAGTGTATTTCAAATTATTATTATTATTTCACATGACTAATTTATCACCTTCTAAACATATGTCTTGTTTTCAACATTAGCAAACATAAACGGGGTAAAAAAACACAGTATGTATGCCTTCCCCAACATTAAATGTGTAGAATATAGCATTATTTCCATACAAGCCAATGAATTACTCTTATAGAAAAATTATACCTGTTAGCATTTGTACAAGATGCTGGAATATTACCCTTTATATGAATATAATATAAATCTATCAAACATTCACAATTCTGCCTAAGTACATGCTTGTCTCTGAACAGGATGACTTCAGGCATGACTCAAAAAAAAAAAAAAAGAAAAAAAAAAATAGCCAACTGACAGAAAATTATGTGACAGTATGTCATGTGTATTTAAAATCTTAGCAGATATTATCAAGCTAAAAGATAAATTCATAGCTCTTTGCTTTTTCCACCCTGTAAAATATCTAATTATCACAATTTTGTAATGCAAATATTAAAGTTTAACCTTGCTCATACTCTAGTCTATTTTTTTTTTTTTTTTTTTTTTTTTTAACATTAATTATTAAGTTTGCTTAAAATACAAAACAGGTTAGGATCTAATTTCTCAAATGTGATATGCAAAATGTCACAAATATAAAGTTATTTTTAAATAACTTTATAAGGTTGCAAAATATATTAACAAAAAAGGTATAAAAATATAGTTAAACATGAAAAATTTAATGTCACTCTTTCTTAGAAATGAAATTTAAAAACATAAACATAGGCAGGGCTGCCAACAACTACGCAATTGGCATAGAAATTACACTTTAGCCTACTTCTACTACACTCTACGCATTGTATACTTACAGCTATGCTTTTCCTTTCCTCATCGTCATCTTGTTTACCCATTTCACACCGTATCTGCAAATCGCGGTTACGGATGAAGTAGCTTGAAAACTCTGGAGGTTGGTAGGTTGTTTTGTTTCCTCCTCATAAACTATGACGATAGTGTGACTGCACATGCCGGTTAGACTTGCATTTCTGCATTTATTTTTTTTTTTACTAAAGAGTGGACAAGTTTGTTTTTTATTTAACAGTATTTTAAGTTAAAATGAGTGAGAATGATGATAATCCAAAGAAAAAAAAGTTTCTGATAAAAAATTTCAATGAGTATTCTGCTAAATGGCCTTGTTTGTGATCTGTAGATTCATCACCCCATGAGGCATATTGTGCAATACCTAATAGCAATTTTCGCATAAATCATGGTGGACTTTATGATTGTTCGAGTCATATTGCAATAAGCCGACACAAGTGTTTAAGTGAAATAAAATCAATGACAGCCTTTGCCATCCAGTTTTTATGTGGAAAGTGATGCAGCATCAAAGACTACCAAAGCGGAAATACTCTTTACATAAATTCTAATTGAACATAATGTGCCAATTTCTCAAGCAGATCATGCTGGAAATTTATTTAGAGCTATGTTCCCGGATTAAAAAATCGCCAAGCAGTATTCTAGCGGTAGAACAAAGACGACGGTCATATTAAAATGCACGGCGAAAAAATCCTGTTCTGATATCATTGGCAATTTGAAATCTTTGCCGTTTTCAGTGGCAACTGATGGCAGCACTGATCAAAATGTTGTTAAACTGTATCCAATTGTTGTTAAGTATTTCGATGAATGCAAGAAAATTTTTTTGTGCGCAATGTTATCTTTAAAATAGTGCAGTGATCATACTGAGCAAGGTATTTTTTCAATGCTTAATCAAGGAATTATTGATAAGGAGCTAAGTTGTAAGCAGTGTATAGCATTTGGATGTGACAGTGAAAACAGTATAATAGGACATCTACATGGAGTTGTTTCTTATATTAAGAAAGTTAATCCTAAAATATATGTGCAAGACTGCTTGTATCATTTGCTGCATATTTGTGCTCAAAAAGCAACTAAAAAATTAGATTGTGATGTAGAATCATTACTTGTAGACATTTATTACTACTTGGATAAAAGTGTATTTTCATGTATGCATGTTAATATAAAAGGTAAATTTTAAATATTTTTGTATAAGATTTCTATTATTTTTGTATGTTTGGTTGTTAAAAATCAATAAATTTCAGAAATTTGGTTTTAATGTAAACAAAAGATTTTATGCTTATTTATTTTAAGCATTTTCTTATTTTTTAGCGACTACACTTTGTTCCTTAAAACTACATTTTTTCTTGTTTTTAAACTACACTTTAGCACTCCAGAGGTTGGCAGCCCTGCATAGGGTATGAACAAATGTAAAATATAATCAAAGCATTAAATGAGAATTAAAAAATCTGATGGCACTTCATCTTGGAAATAAATATAAGGTCAAGGAGTTGTGAATGAAAATGTCAATATACTACAAATTCACTTTTTCTTTCAATGACTTTTATCAGTTGATCAGTCATCGTTGAATTAAGTCAAAATAAAGTTTCTTGTTAGATATTTTCCCATGAAAACCTGACCAAATTAATGAGTTACACTTTCCCTCAATATTATAACATGTCCTTTTAAACAGATTGAGCAATTACGCCCCAAATATTTTCCACTGGGTTTAAATCCGGAGTGTAGAATAGTCAATCAAGCAGACGGACCTTGTTTGCTTCAAACCAAGCCTTTGACGAATGAACAGCATGGATACTGACATCATCCTGGCTGAAATGTCCAATCTCCTGATGTAACTAGAGTGGTATTGAGAGGCATACTATTGTCCAGCATATCTTGATACTCGTTGTAATTTTAAAAACTGTACACTCGGGTTGGAACATAAACATTGCAGATAGTTCAGCTGGTACATGGTAAGCTTAAAGCACGAACAATTTTGAAAGAAGGGATTTTTTTATCGTACGCCCATTGAAAAACAGTCAATTTTTGGTGCCTTTTGCATTTATCATAATTTGAAGTATTTTTAAAAGAAGTTATTGACTAACTTTTTAAACCTAGCCAAAGACCTGGAAATAGCTGCACCAATCATATCACTTGCTTTCATTCCAAAGAATTTTCCCGTGTTGTGCATCGGACAATTGTTTCTGCCTCGGCATCGCTGTCAACAGCATAGAGAAAGATTAAAGTAACCCTAGGGCATTGTTAGGTTGCCTTTTATATTTTTTGCATTCTCAGACCGCAGAAAATTTGCATATCCCTCCAAAAAATTGGACGACCTTATACTTTTTTCTGATCAGCAAATAACAGTAATATTTAATGTGGTAATTACTTCAATTAATTTAAATTAGATTTTAATTAAAGTATATTATAATTAACAAATCATTTGCATAAATCCTAGTTTAACTGATTATTTAATCGACCATATAATTTTTTCCAGGGTCTTACACTAGAGATGAAACAGATATCTGGTAACTATCTGGCTGAATTTTAAATATCTAACGGGGTACCTGATATCAGCAGTCCGGATATCCGAACAAGAAAATTCAAAGTTTGGTGCTTGAATTGTTTATATGTTTCAAAAACCTAATGTAATGGGCTTTATCGAATTTCCCCTAGGGGGAGCAGGAGGCAAAAAATTATTGTAAGCATAACTCGGCCCCAAATTACTTCACGGTGAAGAAATTGCACAAGAGGAGACTAGACTTGAGTATAAATAAAACATAATGTACATTTTTGGAATTCTTGATCCTTGATGGAGAGAGGGGGGGAAATCGTTTTTTGTGGGGAAATCTTAGAAATTTCAGATCTTTGAGTTTGAGTAGAGCTTTACTAAAAATGTTACAAAGATATGGAAAACAGCCATGTGACTTCTTTAGGATATTTCCCAAAAACAAATTTTTTTTTGGTGCAGGAGGCATAGAAAATTGCGAATTCGAGATCCCCCTTTTAGCGCTAAATTTGTCTTGGAAAATCTATGAGATCTGCGGTCATGAAATTTGGTGCATAAATTGTTTATATGTATCCAACACTTATTGTAATGGGATTTTACGAAATCCCCCCTTAATTCCCCTTGGGGTCGGGGACATAAACACGTGTAAAAATACGTTTTCCTGCTTGAATTCGCCTTAATTATCTTAGAATTTCGAATTTTGGTGCGTGGATGTTGATTAAGTGTACGCATTATATACTTTGGTGAGATTTCACAAAATTTTGGACATACCCACTGAGGAAGGGGACGTAAGAAGAAGTAAGTTCTGCCAAAAGCAGTGGAAACTCTTAACAACTCATGTTGAGAACGGGAAAAACATGTAAAGAACACAGCGGGAACTTTAACTTAGGTTATTAATAATGATATGTGATTTTAACAACTCATTTAAGTATAGTGTCCAGCTAAGCGGGCAAAGCCAGCTAGTAGAGTGATATAGAAGAAAGTTTTGTAATGGCCATAACATACTAGTTTGAAGCTTTTATTTATTTTATTTTTTTGGCTACTTTCTTTTATGTTTTCTTATAAATGTCTTAACAAAAAAAAAAAGTATTGGATTCATAAATATTTTCAACTTTTGGTTTTCGTTGGATTTACACATTTTAAGAGGTCCAGAACCTGGTTTGATCAATTTTAAAAAATGTGTGTGTTAAAATTGAAAATTTTAACACTTTGGAATTTTATTAATTTTCATCAAATCCTCCGGAAAATACTTTGGCTGTCATTTATTTTCCCCATTTAAAATTTTAAAAATTTCCCTCTTTCAAAATTCATTTCATACTCTGCAAAATTTCAATCAAAATCGATCATGATTTATTGATTTAAAAGATTTCCATTTTTTACTTGAAAATTTGCGTTTTCAAAAATAAAATAAAATAAAAACTAATCCAGCAAAAAACCCAAAATTATCTTGTCAGCAGTCTGCATTCCGATTTTGCATTTAAAAATATTTTCTATATTTTATTTCCGTGCAAATCTAATTCCATGAGATTACTTATAAAATTTCCTTTAATTTGAGCCATCGCTCATAAAAATAGCTCAAAATTTAATAACTTTACTTTCCAAAAATCGTAAGTCCGAAAACACTCTTTTTTATTTACTGAATTCTTAAAATCAGAAGGCAGCCACGATTGCTTAAAGTCTTCATACTTTCCCGTGCTAGAGATGTTCTAGAACATTACTGATAGTTCTAAGCGTCATCTCTGACGTCAGTCGCGTCCCTCTCACGGGTGCTGATTGGCTGGCTCGGGCACGCGTGAAATTGGATGGGAGCGTTTTCTCTCTCTTGAATGTAAGCTGCTGTGAGAGCAAGACGTGCTCTGCCGATCCGCGGCATGGCTAACGGCCATTACGAGCGTACTGTGTCACGGACAGGCTTATTTAAAACTACTAAAAGAACCTATGTGCCTTTAAAAGTTTCACAGGGTAGATCTGTTCATTATATATCTTATGGACATGTGCATTTTAGTGATGGATAATTCTCACGGGGACCTCCAGACAGTGTCTAGGCCTAATTCCAGGCCGGTGTAAGCCGTACAGCAAAGAATAATCTCCAATGCAACGAAACCACAGAAATACATATTTAAAAGTGTGTTCAAGAAAAATGTTCTTCCTGCTTATCATCCAGCAAAGATGTGTGCACGTACTGATGTCATAGTTTCTGAGCGGAGCTACCATTATTTTAATTCAGAAATCTAAGATGTGTGCACTAAAGGGCAAAACTGGGAAAATTCATTAGTGGCCAGTGGCCGGTACTGCCAGTTTTGTTAGTAGCCACTTTTTTAAGTTAGTGGCCACTTTTTACATGATGAGACTATTTCTTTCAGATTGCAAACAGCCTTGTCACCATTTTGTGGTATAATAAAATTAACACATGGACAATGAAATTGTAATTTGTAACTTCGCTCTTTTTAAAAATTCTAAATTGAACATCCTAAATTAAAATCTGTTTAAGGCTGTATTAATAACAGCAAAAGTTTTTATTTTTTAATTAATTCAGTAGTACTTTTTTTTTTTCAAATTATCATTCACAATTCATATCGATATTTTCTAGTAAATGAATCAGCTGATTCATCACCATCACTATAACTTTTACATGGTCATGTGTAAATACAGTTAGCAATTTTATTATTTTTCCTTATTTCTAAAAACACATCTTTTTAAATGATTTTATTTCACTAGAGTTAAAGTATTTCCTCTTAAAAAGAATAGGGATAAAAACTTAGCTGCTTAATTAGAAATAACCTACTTAGCTGCCAAATTTGCAGCTTTAAAAATAGGGAGATTTCTACTTGAAAATAAAAAGGAAAAATGTTTCTACCCTAAAGAAAGCAAAAATGAAAATTTTTGAAAAATAGACATTTAAACCAAATCAAATTTTGATGCACACATTTGCCAAACAGCTTTAATGGGTTAAATCTACACTAAATACCATGAAGAAAATAATAATGGAAAAAGATTGTGCTTTGCAGGACATCTGATCTTTGACTGCTAGTTGAAAATGGAGAGGTAGGAGAAAAAAAAAAAAAATACATGAATGAGAGTAATTCTACCCCTTTATAGGTTCTAGAATCTAGTTAAGCAAATTTAAAATGAATATTTACATTTATGTTATGGATAGAGAAAGATTGGAAATCACAAGGCATCAGTGGAGTATGGGATTGCCAATCCTTAGCGGAGGAGGGAAGGGGGGGGGGGATAACAAAAATTATGAGTAAAATATATTAAACAATTCTACTTCTTTATAGATTCTAGAATCTAAAAACCAAGTTTAAAATAGATATTTTATATTTATGCAGCAAATGGAGAAATATTAGAAATTATAAAGCTTTCTGTAAGCTGTGTGATCACCAATCGTTAGGTGGAGGGAAAGGGGGTCCAAAAAATTATATGAGTGAGAGATATTAAACAATTCTACTTCTTTATAGGTTGTAGAATATAATAAAGCAAGTTTAAAATGAACATTGACATTTATGCCATGGATGGAGAAAGATTGGGAATCACAAGGCTTCGATTGCCAATCGTTGCTCGATTTTTAAAAACTTTTAATGATCACAAAAGTGGCGACTTTAGTGGCGATCGATGCATAATTTTTAATCGCCATCTTTTTTTATTTAGTCGCCATGTGGCCGGTGGCGACCGTTAATTTTGCCCTTTAGTGTGCACGTACTGTTGTCATAGTTTCCGAGTGGAGCTACCATTATTTTAATTCAGAAATCTCCGTTAAAACCTCACGGAAAAAAATAAACAGAGAAAAATAAACCCGTGTGCTGTGAATTTTGCAATAAGTGATCCGCATCGACATCGTCTTGTGATATACTGAAAAGAAGTGTGCTCAGCTCCGATGGGAGCATAAAATGGAGCTAGATAGCTCAAATCCACATGTTAACACCAGTATTAGATCGTGAACCTCATATCAAGCCGTGACCTTATCACGAGCTAGTTTTCCTTTTTATATAAAATGCTAAAAAGTCAATATTATGATGAGCACAATGAAAATAAGTATGATGATTGTAAAAGGAATAACAATCGGGAAAATTGTTTGGTTCTGATATGAGTTAATCTTATGCATTTTGAGAAATAATGTAAAGTGCCGGCACAGTCATTTTTTTTAATTTAAAAATGTGCAAAATAAAGAAAGATTTCAGTTTATCATGAAATTGTGTTTTTATTGTTTTAAATTATGCCTTTTGGATATCATGTTTTTATTTTACAGCTACCTTTCTTCTGCTTGGGGTGAGTTAAGAATAATTTTATTTTCCTATTTTATTTTAATGGAATTTATCCTTTATTTCAATTCTTATAATTTCAATTATTTAGCATATTTTTGAGTTAATAGATGAGCGCGGCACATCGTATTTCTGACACTATATGAACCTAGGCTTTCCACTAAAAGTATCGTTAACGATCTTTATTAATTTACTTTATTATATTATTCAAAATTAAAACTTCTTTTTTTTTCTTATAACAGTGTGTTTGCATGTGTGTGTGTGACAAAAATTCCGTTCAACTGTACCTCCAGAACTACTGTGTAGAGTTACATATAAATTTATATGTATTTGCACCATGACATAAATCAGTATCTATCAACTTTTGGTGCAAATGGCTCATCAGGTGGTGTACCATACTGCGATTTCTGAAACTTAAAGAAAGGCTATATCTCAGGAACTACTGCACAGAATTTCTTATAAGTATGCACCTTGGCATATATTAGTGCCTATCAACTTTTGGTGCCAATCATCCATCAGGTGGTGCTGTTATACAGTGCTTTCTGCAATTTCAGGGAAGGCTATATCTTAAGTTCTATTGCGTATAATTGCACGAAACTTAATGTTAGAAGAGCATTATGAGAAATTATGCTGATTCAATTTGGGTGCATACATGTCGATAGGTGGCATACAGAAATTTCCCTCCAACATGGAAAAGCTATATCTCAGATTGTATTATGTATAATTGCACAAAACTTGGTACGTGAGAGAGCCAGCCATTATGAAACACTATTGTGTTTTATTTTGGGTGTATATCGGCCAACAAGTGGCTATACTGCACTGCAATTTAACCCCATAAATAGGCTAAGCCTCAACTTATATGACATAAGCGCATGAAACTTGATATGTAAGACAACCATTATGAAAATGAATGTCGACCTTATTTAGGTGTATATCAGCTGACAAGTGGAGCTGCTATTAAAATGTTTCACAAGCCTATATCTCAGCATCTGTTGATTAAAATTGCATCAAGCTCCATATGCAAGATATTTATTGTATGAAGCTATGGTTAAACTTTTGTACAATTTAAACAGTAATTGGCACTATTATATAGAATGATATGGAAGGAAGTTTTGTGATGGCCACAATATATTAGTTTTCTTATGAAAATAACCAACCCTTCAACTATGATTATATTAGTAAAATATTTTGTTTCATTTTTTTTTATTACTAGTATTGTAAAAAATGTGTATAAGTTTTTGTTTTATAATTCTGAACAAATCCTATCCTTTTGTGACAATGCTTTTCACCACAAATTGCAAGTGTAGGAATGAGTATCATAGGCTTAAAGTTTTATTCTTCATCGCAATATTGCACAAATGAATAAAATGTTAAATAAATATGTTTAAGTAAAATTATATTTAAAATGTGTTTAAAAGAATAGTATACAAAATATGCTTATATTTTATTGTTTTAAAATAAAGAAAAAGAAAAGAAATATACAACACAACAAAAAACAAAACTACTGCCGGATATCCGTATCTGGCAGGCACTTATGCCATATCCTTCAGCTCTGGATATCCGGTATCCGGCAAAGTCGCTATCTGCTTCATTCCTACCTTACACACAGAAAAATTTTAAGTATTCCATATATTATTTGTAGTATGCGATTTTAATCAATTTTAATTTTAAAATACAAAGTTCTGTTTCTTGCAAAATATTCTTAGATTTAACAGGGTTCGCATTAGAGGGTGGGATTGCGAGAATCTCGCAATATTTTGAAAAATCCCACTCAAAAATATATCATAAGAGGGATTTAACCCCTAATTTTTTCACATTGCTCATTGGGTATTTCATCAATTTTTTAGTTCAGCTGGGTAATGTATTAATTGCTTTGAAGCCTGTAGTTATCTTTTTTTAACTTTTCTAAAATTTCTAGATAAAAGTAAAAATAAAGGGATATATTATGTAATTACTATTTCAAAATACTTCTTAATTGTAAATATTTGTTAAGAGGATTTAGGAATTGTATATTTTATCAACAAACAACTATGAAGTGTGAATGTGAAGGCTAAAGATTACAATAATTATATATTAAATTTAGAGTATTCCAGTTACAGGGGTCCCAGCGTTCCTATATTTTTACGATCATTTTATTATACTCTCACCGTAATTTTTAAAATGAAAATTTTCTTGCAGATTTTAATGCTATTTTGACACGAAAACCTCTATGAAAATTTTCTTTTTGAAAATTGTGGTGACAGTATATTAAAACGATCATAAAAATATAGGAACGCTACCCCTGCAGTTATTGCATTTCTGTCAAGCATTCTTTCAGTACTCAAAATCAAATTGAAAATAAATTTTGAAACAGATTAAGTAATAGCTTGAGCAATTCCTCCTGCATTTTTTTTTTTTTTTTTTTTTAAATGAAAATTTAGATTCTGAATATTGAAGCAGTATCTGTCCTTAGACACAAAACAGGAAAGAAAATAAATAACAGTTGTTTGATTTTTTTTATTTTTTTTATTTGCAATTTTAATTTTCTAAAAAGAAATTTGCAAAATGTAAATTATGTAATTTCTCCCTTAAATTTAAAAGATCCCACTCAATATTTTTTTCTAGTGCAAAACCTGTTTAATATATATATATATAAAATCAAAATAAGCATAAACAGTAAAAAGTTACCTCTTAAATCTTCTTGCTCTTGAATATATTTCAATAACTGGGAATGCATATTAGTAATATTCATAAAAAGAGACTGGACATGTGTATCATTCGCAATTGGACGTCCTCTACTGGAATTACTTTTCATACGATTTACAAAAATCTCAACAGTTGTTCTTAAATTAGCAAGGAAATCAGTTACTTCATCAGCATCCCCATTCTGATATTTCTAGAAAACAAGGAAATATTCTTAAATAAAACTGAAATTTCTAAAATATAACGAAAATAATTTCTTATACACAAATACGCATTTATTTTCATCACTCTCAATAATGTTGCAAATACAGTCGAACCTCGTTAACGTGAATCTCAAGAGGGATAAATTTTTTTTTTTATGTTATCAGTAGTTCATGCTATCAGTAACTAATTTTTATATAACTAAACTAATCTTTATTTTGATGGGGATTGTGGAAACAGTTCATGTTAAAAGTAATTCACGTTATCAGTGTTCCGTTAACGAGGTTCGACTGTATGCTAAAAAGTTAAAGTTGTGTAAAAAAGAAAAAGTAAGACCATTAAATAAAAAGAAGCAACTTTACTTTATGGTATGTCTATTAATATGTTATTTTGGGGAGGAACAAATGTTTCATGAAATAAAACGTGATCCATTTTAATTTAAAACAACAATTTAAATTTAATATTCAGCATAGCAATAAAAATTTTCAAAGTGTCAATTAAAAGAGAGGGAGAGAGCGATTAGTTCATATTTAAAACATACAAAATTTCACAAAACATGCCTTTTTTTTTTTTTTAAAGCTGATTTACTCTTCAAATATGCTCAAAATAAGACAGTAAACTCTACTAGCATTGCATATACAAACATTCAATGGAGCTGGATGAAGATTTGTATAAATTCCTTTTAGCAAAATACAATATTGATAATTATTAAAACCAAGAACAAAGGACTTTGGCCATCACAAAACTTATCTTCCGTATAATTTTATATAACAGTGCAACCTGCTCTGATTAACATTGTGACGAATAAGAATTCGTGACCGAATGAGAGTGGTTGAGCATTCTGACATTCTTTAAGTAATATAAGAGTTTAAAATGTCTAAGTCAGAAATCAGCAAAAAGGCTTTAATTAATAGTTCCGTCAAGTATAACTTAAATAAATAGTTCCTTAGTACATTCCGAATTAATCTGTGAAACCAGGTCCGTTTGAAAAGAAAACATCGCTGTGAGGCACGTACTTCGATGTCAAGAAATAAAATTAAAATAACCTTACCATGAATGCTGGGAATAAAACGAATGGAGACAATAAATGCAGATTAAGATGTTTATTACTGACTCTTGCAGGACTGGGGTCTGGATCCGTGTGCAGGCGTCTCCGACATCTTTCGCGTTGCTCCATATGATTAGGCATAAGGCGTAAATCCAATCCAAAGACATCATCGCGATAATCGTACTAAATTATATTCTAGCATCCCTAAATGATTCATCTCAAACCAATGTTTCAAAATATCGCATTAATTTATTATCAGTTCATCCATTTTAAAATACTAATGGGTTAATTTTAGTAGTTGAATATTTCCACGCGACAACGCCGCGAAATCGGCGCGCAACGCGCGACCACAGGAGATGTCCGACCTTCTCAAACCATGGCAAGTCCGCTTCTCTGTGTTAGAACTTCCCGGCAGACGCTAACCAGCTACCCCAAAAACGTCACGATGTTGTTCAGCCAATAGGAGCGAGCGATCGCTAAAAGGGGAGCGCTGAAGCCTCTACACTACCGGGATGACAGCAGGGTCCGGTGAGAAGAACCAAAGGAGAAAATTTCGATCGTTGCTGTGAGGCAAACGCGCAGGGGTAAACGGAAAGAGTTGAATTAAGGGAAATTTAGCCTGAAACTTGAATAATAACTTGATTTTGCTAAATTTAATGAGAGTGTGATTAAAATTAATTAAACACGATGTCGTGCTTCACGACACTCTCCCCAAAAACGGGATTGAAAAAAAAATCTTTGTACAGGGTGAGAATGCAAAGAAAGAAAACAGGAGCAACGGAGGATGCGGATCAGCCGGACACGAATGAGCCCATACAAAGGGTTACAAAGAGACACACATTGTGTCCAAGAAATTTGACATCATTATAAGTTACAGAAGGGCTGTTACGTGACAGCACATATGTAAGTATATCTTCTAATCAACCTCTGATACAATAAAATTATTTTTCTTACAAATTTTGTCTTGTGTTATTGCTGTTACAAAAACATTTACATATAAGTAAACTTTTGGGTATCCACTTCAATACAAAACACAGATTGTAGTAAAAAAATTTTTTTTTTTTTTTTTAAAGTTCACTAATATGTACTACAATCTTACTAAGGATTTACAGAAACTGAAAAACAATTTATATCTATGTGATCAAAAATGTTGACCTGTAAATATAAGTATGTGTTTGCATATTTTAAATCATAAATTGCACACAAAAAAAATAGAAAAATTTTCATCTGTGATTTACAAATGTCATGTTAAGCTGAAAAAAAAAAATAACACAAAAAAAAAAATATAAACAAAAAAAAATATGGAGGGCCTCTTCTTCAATCTGAGGAAAGTGTCTAGAATATTCCCAGACTGGAGAGGAAGCAAAAGGACGGCGAACATCAGGACTACACCCCTGCAGGAAGATGCAATCCCGATACAACCGTAAGAGGGGATAAAAGGTAATCACCATTATTGCTATTTTTTTTTTTTTTATAAAACTATATCAGTTGCACAATATACGGCAATGAAGACACATACAACGTGAAAAGATACCAGCAAGCATAAAAAAATAAACATTTGATTATATGTAAATAAACACAAGTTTATACCACATGACGAGCTTTTTATAGCTCCATGAATTTTCATAACTTCTGTACTTGTCAAATAAAAAAAACACAAACATCAGAGTAGTGTCTTGTTTGTAATAATTCTGCCATTAAAAAAAATTTACTAAAAAAATCTTATAATATAAGCAATCAGCCACTGATGCCTTGGCAGTTCAATAAGTATTTAATTTTTGATGTACATAGCAATAATCCTTTGTATTATCTAAAAGTCTCTTGAGAATAAGATAAGAGTCCAAAAATATTTTACCATTCAAATATTACATTAAATATATATATATATGGCAATAACCGTTCCTGCTGAGGTCTTATGAGGAATATATTGGTAAATCAGTAATAAACACAGAATAATACTTTAATTATTTCCGAATAATATATATATGAAGTATATCAGAATAAATGAAGTTACACCTAAATAAAAAATACTGAGGTATATATATGTATAATGTAGTAATGTGCAGACAGAATACACTAGTATTTGCTTACTGATGAACACAAACATAAAAAAAATTCATTTTCATAATGTGTGAAAGTAATTGCGAACTTAAAGATAAAAAATTTTGAAGCAATTGATCTGTGTATTGATAATAATAGTGTGAAATAATAGTAAAATAGAACCATTTCTTAAGTAAGGTGTAAGCATCTAAACATAATGCACACTTGAATGACTTGGAAATGAAAAATGAAAACAAAACAAAACCTAAAGTCACATTTTCTTTTTTTTTTTTTTTTTTTTTTTACTATTGGTTATAATTTGGGTTACATCTTGTGACGTGTAACTACCTTAATGAAAACTGAAATGTGTAAGTGTAACAAGAAAATTGTGTAACCATAGTATACTATTGAAGAACTCACAAGAGTCGCAAAGTGAACTGAATAATAAAAATACAAAGCACGAAAACAAATGAAATGTGTTTACATAAGTGAATTGGAAACAACAAACAAAAATATTGAGAATTTAAGTCTGTTAAAAAAAATAAGGTAACATGTGAATAGTTGTAATTAAGGTGAATAAAAAAATTGTCACATAACATGAATAAATCTATTAAATAGAAGTAAATGACATAGTGTAAGAATGTGTGAAGTGTAAATAGATTGACTATTATCATCAACATAAAATTGAAAAGAGTATGTGTAAGTGAGAAAAAAAAATATAACAACATATGACATAGCATGAAAAAAAAATGGATTAAACGAGTTGACTCACTATGAAGATGCAAATGAACAAAATGTAGAGTAAGTACAAAACTATTGAAGAGTGTAACTAGTAATGAGAATGTGTGAGAAAAACAAACAAAACAAATTGAACATTGCAAAATACATATGAATCACACTATAAAAATTAACTGCACATAGCAATTAAATAAATCAACTATTGAATGTGTGAATAGGAATGCGTAAGTAAGAAGGAAAACTATTCCCCTATTAATGTAAATAAAAAAAAATACCCTAAGGCTATAAAAATAAAAAAAAACTATTGAAATGAATAAATAAAAAGGTGTATGGTAACAATATTAAACAGTGGTCATCGCCTATACTGCACGAATGACACAATACCGCATAGGTCTGTCCAGCAGTACCATCGTGTATTGTCCATAAACAGGAACCGTCATTCCCATCAATGGGTTGCCACTGAGTGCAGGAAAGGTGAACCACATGAAGAGCTATTATATTAATGTAAGCAAGAGCACCCGAAGGTAAAAAAAAACTACTATTGCAATGAACCAAAATGAACGTGTATGTAATAAATGAAATAAAGATCACCTATTAGATAAATAGACAAAAGCAAATCAAGAACCATGAAAGAAAACAGAAATCAACCCATAACAATCTATGCAATCTCACCACCAAATTGTCACCCTCAAAACAACTGGTGAATGTGAGTGAAAATGTGTAAAGTGTATAAATTGTGAAAGGTCCAGACGTTTACACCGCCAAAATAAACGCTGTCCAAAATGTGTGAAAATAAACTATTGAACATAGTTGAACAAGTTGAAGTCCAAAATCTAACACAGAACAAGAAAAACTAAAGTCTAAAAGTGTAAAACTTACTTAAAACGTAACTAAAGTTAAATGAATGCAAATAGTTGTGAATCGACCATGTATATTGATGTCTCCTAACCCAATGCATTATAGTGTGCAGGTTATATGGAGATTTAGAGAAATAAATTGAAGTTTTTGGAAAATGACAGAAAACGTTCTGAAAAATGAACAAAACAAATAAAGGTAATTGAATGTGAATAAATGTAAATAAAAATATTTTGAAGACTCCTAACCCAATGCATTATAATGTGCAGGTTATATGAAGATTTAGAAAATTAAATTGAAGTTTTGAAAAAAGAAAATAAAACAAAATTTGAAATTATGTGACACTAAACACAATTCTTAAAAGAGCTTATGCGAAAAAAACAAGATTTATGAAAACACGTGTCAAAAAAAAAAAAAAATCTATTGGGTTATGATATCAAATTCTAAATGAAAGTGAGTGACATAAAGCTAAAAAAGAAGTGGGTGTGTTATGCATATCGATTTGATATACATACAAACAAAGAAAATTTAAATGAATGTACAAAAAAAATAATAGTTCAATATGTCATACCGAGACATTCTAATAATGTGAATATAACTATAACCAGTGAGAAAGACTTGTTTGTGTCATTGGATATACTTTGTAAATGAAGGGAAAAGTAAGTAAAATTGTATTTGGCCTAACATAAAAGTTATGTATAAAATTACCTATCCCTATCTATTACTATCTTATTAGAGGTAAAGTTAAGCTCTTCACCTAAGTACATAATCATGATAATTGAGGAAAAAAAACTATCTGCACTACTACTCATACAAGGTGAAATATTAAAGATGAAACACAAATGAAAATTAGGAAATTAAAAAAAACTAAATGCATATATATATTCATTGGAACATGTGATACTACTAACTGCACAGTACTTCTGTAAATAATGCAGAATAAATAAGCACCATAAAAAAAAAAAAAAAAACTTATAAACAACACATATTAGGTATGAAAAATTAAGAAATCACACAATTGTATACATGTGAAAAACACGCGGTATATGAGTCACTATGAATAATTAATGTTCATTCATAAGATGCATGTGATAAATGAGAAAAAAAACATATAAATACACTAAAATTCACACTACTTGGCCTATTAAAATTGGAAAATGAAAAATTAAAAGAATATCTGAGTAAAATTCAAAAAAAATATATATAATCAATACAGTAAATAGAACATAAATTTTTTTTTTTTTTATGTTACTAGGCATGATGTAGAGCCACCACGAGTGCCTGACAATGAATATTATTCAGAATTGTGACCTCTAATATTGTTTAAAAAAATTTTGCTCCTTTCATATATTTATAAATAAATTATAAATGAACAAAAATAAAAACAATCAAATGGAAAAATTAATTCACATTTCGTGAATTGTAAACATAAAAATATATAAATCATGATACTTAGAAAGGTAAAAACAAAACATATAATTGTATGTATATATATCATAAAAACTAGTTGGCCAACATTCTTCTATGAATAAAAAAAACACAATAGGTATAAATTGTAAGAGATGAGAAAAAAAAATAGCAGTTCACAACTCGTGAACTGTTAAAAAAAATAAGGATACATTATATAAACCATAGAAATTAGAAAATTTAAATAGAAAATGTAAGTGTAAATTTTATATCCTTGCACTACTTAATAAAATACAACACTGATAATAGATGTAAAATGGATCACCCCGTATTTTTTTTTTTTTAAAATGCCATCGTAGCTTGTGCCCGATGAACTGATAAAATAATGGAAATAATAAGAACATAATAATGAGGTTAATACAGTGACAAATAACGTAAATACATATATAAAGTAGTAAAAAAAAACTTGAAACATTCTAAAAAAAACAAATGTACACTTCATAATTGACTTAAAATTTTGTATAGGTATGCATTAACTATAAGGCATTCAAACAAACATTTTAAGTTAAAATCAATATATAACCTATATAAAATGAGAAATAACTCTTGAGAATGGCATATTTCTGTAATATATGCCAAATAATACAATTATATATATTTTTTTTTTTTTTATTATGCAAGTAGTCCGTATGCCGGATAAATAATGAATTTAGTTCTTAATTTTTGAAGTCTCTAAAATAAAACAAATTAGATGATTGTTAAAAAAATAAAAAGGATACATGCGGACTTTTAACAGGACCGGTATCTGCAGGCGACCATCTGGGGTTAACAGCTTCCTCCATAGTAAGGATAGTAGGAAGAGTTCCAAGGCTGTATAATCGCGTCCAATGAACTTCCTTGAAACCAATGGTCGTCGGCGAAATTTTTTTTTTTTTTTTACAAACTTTTGCATAAAATTTTAACTTCTGGAGATCTTGATCCATGTTGAATCCGTTCAGTATATTAATTTTTATAGCGATTGGTAAACTATCGTTAATCGATCTACAGGCATATCGGTTAATTATCGGCACGCAGTTTCATATACCGCATTAACGGCACTTATCAGTTTGAAAATGACAAAAAGAGACTATCCCTCAAAACATATTTTCTTGATGCATTCACTTCATCTAGTAGAAAGTTCTAGGTCAATGAAATACTTGGAATAGGTTTAAGATGAATTTTCTATATACATCGTTGCATGCAGTGCCTCGTGCGAAAGTAAACACGGCACCACGTGTGACGAATAAGAATTCGTGACCGAATGAGAGTGGTTGAGCATTCTGACATTCTTTAAGTAATATAAGAGTTTAAAATGTCTAAGTCAGAAATCAGCAAAAAGGCTTTAATTAATAGTTCCGTCAAGTATAACTTAAATAAATAGTTCCTTAGTACATTCCGAATTAATCTGTGAAACCAGGTCCGTTTGAAAAGAAAACATCGCTGTGAGGCACGTACTTCGATGTCAAGAAATAAAATTAAAATAACCTTACCATGAATGCTGGGAATAAAACGAATGGAGACAATAAATGCAGATTAAGATGTTTATTACTGACTCTTGCAGGACTGGGATCTGGATCCGTGTGCAGGCGTCTCCGACATCTTTCGCGTTGCTCCATATGATTAGGCATAAGGCGTAAATCCAATCCAAAGACATCATCGCGATAATCGTACTAAATTATATTCTAGCATCCCTAAATGATTCATCTCAAACCAATGTTTCAAAATATCGCATTAATTTATTATCAGTTCATCCATTTTAAAATACTAATGGGTTAATTTTAGTAGTTGAATATTTCCACGCGACAACGCCGCGAAATCGGCGCGCAACGCGCGACCACAGGAGATGTCCGACCTTCTCAAACCATGGCAAGTCCGCTTCTCTGTGTTAGAACTTCCCGGCAGACGCTAACCAGCTACCCCAAAAACGTCACGATGTTGTTCAGCCAATAGGAGCGAGCGATCGCTAAAAGGGGAGCGCTGAAGCCTCTACACTACCGGGATGACAGCAGGGTCCGGTGAGAAGAACCAAAGGAGAAAATTTCGATCGTTGCTGTGAGGCAAACGCGCAGGGGTAAACGGAAAGAGTTGAATTAAGGGAAATTTAGCCTGAAACTTGAATAATAACTTGATTTTGCTAAATTTAATGAGAGTGTGATTAAAATTAATTAAACACGATGTCGTGCTTCACGACAAACATCCACAAAAATTTAATTAAAATAGTTTTTTTACAATAAATAAAGATTTTAAAAATGCAGTTGGTGCAATTTTAATGAATAGATGATTGAGATACAGCTATCTTAAAAATCATAGAGGGTGAGTATTAGCAATGCCACTTGTCAGCCAATAAATACCTTAATTAAATCAGCATAATTTTTTATATCATCCATCTAACATATCAAGTTTGGGACATTTATTTATCATAGAAACTGAAGTAGAGCATGAATATGCATCCAATTTGAATCAGCATATATATATATATATATTTTTACAATAACAGTCTCATATGTAAAATTTTGTGCACTTATATATACAGAAGCTAAGATATAACTTTTCTGTAAGTGGGAAAAATTGCAGCATAACAGTGCTACCTGTTAGGTGTATATGCCAAAACCTAAATCAGTATCAACTTATGTAAAGTAGAGATGTGCGTTATTTCACGTAATAAGTTAAATATTATTATTATTGCATTGTAGCCTATTTGCAATGTAATATATTACTAAAAATTTCCTATTAAATAAATAATACTGTCAACTTTACCTTTTCACGAGAAACAGGTGAGGAACGTCTGGCGATATGCCAAAAGAGCACCAATAAATAGCTGTAATAGTTACCCAGCGTTAAAAATATTTTATTTGGTGAAATGATCTATTGAGTGATATTATCCGTCACAGTAATTTCTCTGCAACATTTCACAGGTTAAAAAAAATAGTATTCCAGTCACATAATACGCTCAAATAATACTTTTCATTGCCCATACAGCTGAGCTCTCTGGTATTTTTTTTAATATATTAATTAATTAATCTCGAATGTATTAACCGAATAGAGATATTAATCTATTTAATTTTAATGTCAGACATAAATAATATTAATGTGATAATATTGAAACCATTGATATTAGTTTAGAAATGTGTATTTGGTGTTGATTGTTTTTCATGGATGAATAAAATCGTTTGGGTATTTATGTAGTTTCGCTTGTTTGATAGGAATGATTACGAGAAGGGGGAAATGACCACTCAGGAGTGTGTATGTTTATGGGTTAGGATGATTTTTAATTAATGCCGCACAGATCTGTTTGGTAGGGTATTGATGTTTATATTAGAAATGGATGCGGCAGCTGGGATTGAAATTACGTAGTAGAATGTGACGTATGTGAATGTGCTTGGGAATATTTTATATTTTCTATGTTTTTATGTGGCGACAAGTTTGATAAGAGGATGATATTTGTATTTTGCATTTTATTTTCTTAGTTTCTTTATCTGATTTTTTACAGAGCCTTTTTTTACGATGAGTAAAAGATTAAAAACGAGTTTAGTATTTTTGTTTTTTAAATCAAAGAAAGTGTGATTACATTAAGTGAAGATACTATTCGAAAATATTGATATTCAAAAACTTAAGGTTTTAGAAAATGTGTGATAAGGGAAAGGAAACAGTGTTGTTTATATTTAAAATTGCTTTACGGTATAGTGATAGTGTTCGCAAGCGTTTATTTATTGTGATTTTATTTAGAATATTGTTTGAGTTTAATCAAGAATAATATGATAAGAAAATTGAATATTTATTTATTATTATTATTTTAATCTGATTTTTTTCTCGGGACTATTTTTAATGATTTAAAAGGAGTAAAAGTTTTAAAAAACATTAAAACCCGTTTAAAAGATTACCTCGCTAGCCTTTCGGCTGCATCACGCAGCCAAAGAAGGCTGCGTGATGCAGCCGAAAGCGCTAGCGAGGTAATCTTTTAAACGGGTTTTAATGTTTTTTAAAGTTTTAATGTATTTTACCTTTTTTAAATTGTTTTAAATAGGAGTAAAAGTGTTAAGAATAGTTAATTATGGTGGTTTGTTAAAATTAAATATAAGAGAAAATGAATCATTTTATACAGTTTTTGTAAGCAAAATTTGTATTATAAAACAAATGTTTCTAATTTCAGAAAACATATTCAAAATGACTGTTTGTTAAGTATGATTGAAAAATATTAATTTTCTTGTCAATCTGGAATGTTCAAGTTCTTTGGAAAATCAAAAGAGACAATTACTCTGTAGTTTAAAATTTGGGATGCCTTAAAGTTGTTTTTTTAAAAAATTGTTATTATTACTTAATTATTTATTAATTACATATATGGCTTATAATAAGATTTTTTTTTTTTTTCAAGGAAACGGCACTTGTGTACGTGTTTCTTGATATTATTTAAAATATTCTGTTTTCGTATTTAAATGAATTGATTTAACAGAACTTTATGCTTACACAATTGGAACGAACGTTTGTGTAAAACCTTGACTCTACCAATATTCTACCAATATTTCATATCAGAGTTTATTTTAATTGAAGAAATTGTAGTGCTAAATAAAGTGAAAATTACTCTTCGAAAGTATTGGGACTTAAAAACATGAACCTCATCTACTATGCAGGACACATATATATATCGTGTATTCCGAAAAGATTAGAAACACATTTGCCATATATAAACTAAAGAGTAATGGGTTATAAAAATAATATGTTACAAGAACCTATCACCAAAGCTAGTATGGAACGAAGTAACCTATTAATGAAAAGTAACTGTTTATCCCATCTCTAATGTAAAGGTGTAACCAAATATAAAATTTTGCAGAATCCTGTTACTGTTTTACAAAATACATCAAACACAAAATTTCGGTAACACACCCTAGAGGTGCCAAGTTTCTATAAGAGCTATCAGTAATCAGAGTTATATATTTATGAAACGTGAATCACCTCACGGAATAATTTTTACACACAAACTCACATATAATAATGAATTACACAGTTTTTGTAAACAAATATATATAATATATTAATTAAAAAAATTAGAAAATTTTCTAAACAAAAATAAATAAATATTTCTTTACCTTCTTACGAAATAAAAGATTTCTTTTAAACTTGCTTTGGAGGGGAAAAAAACATTTAGATATCTCTCTCTCTTTTTTTTTCTTTTTTTTTTTTTTTTGGGGGGGGGGGTAGGAAAAATTATTTTATTTTGTTTATTATTACTTTTTAATAGTCTTTTTTTTTTTTTTTTATAGACAACTATTCTTATGACATTAAATACTAAAACATTGATCTTTTCTTTATGTATCTTGCATATATTTTTGTTTGATGATACAGTATGTATTTTAAATTTATTAAGGAAAAACAAATAGATTCATCAAGTTCAGTAATAAAGCCTAAAAATAATTGCATATGTGAGAAATATTGAGCACTTCTATCACTTTTTTGGTTCTAGAAGTAAGCTTTGAAGTGAGCTGGGAAAGAGGGGGGGGGGGGGGGAATTCAAAATATAAATAATTAGGTGAATGAGGAACGAAACAATTTTACTTTTTTATAGGTTCTAGCATCTAATAAAGCAAGTTTAAAATGAATATTGACATTTATGTTGCTGATGGAGAAAGATTGGGAAACTAAAGGCTTCTGCAGAACTTTTAATCATCAATGGCTAGCTGAAGATAAGAAAAGAGGGCGAGGGGGGGGGGGGTGTTAAAAAAATTACATCAGCTAGAAATATTGTATAATTCTATTTCTTTAAAGTTTCTAGAATCTAATAAAGCAAGTTTAAAATTAATATTGACATTTATGTTGTAGATGGAGAAAGATTGAGAATTGAAAGGCTTCCGTTGTGTGTTTTATCGTCGATCGTTAGTGGGGATTCTTTTTTCTTAACAATCAATATCCGCAATTTTTTTTTTTAAATGTACAATCCGTAATTTTTTTATGTTGTCCGTAATGCCGTAATTATTGCCGTAAATCCGTAATAATTACGGACAAATCGTAATAATTGGCACCTCTACACACCCATACACAGACATTTTCTAAAAATGGTCTTGGTCAGGATATCTTAAAATGTGAAAATCAAGGTAGCTAGAATTTAATTTTCTGTGAAATTTCCAGCTTATTTTAAGGTAAGTTTCTATGACTTTTTCAGATAATTTTTCCCAATTTTGGAACAGTATTTTATAAATTAACATTCTTTTGTCTATAATTTCTTAGAGTAATCAAAATTTCATGATCTCTTCCCACCCCCGATTTAATTAAAATCTTTTAAATTTTACAAATTTCAATCATATCCCCAGACATTTCCAGTGTGGCAAAATTGCCTGATATTTCTTGGATTTCCAAGTTATTAGCCATCCTGTTGTACATTAAAAAAAAAAAAAAAAAAAAAGGACACATATATACTTTTTTTAATGTAGAAGAAAGTTAAAAAAAAAAAAAAAAAAAAAAAAAAAAGATAATCTAAGAACACACTTACCTCAGTTTGTCTATTGCTGGTGTAACTAGGAGCAGAACTAGAGACTGGAGCACTTGGAGTTGGACTATTTCTAGAATCAGTAGGGGACAAAACACCATCTTCTTTTTGCTGTTGTTGTCTCTGTTCCCAGTAATTACGATTCAAGTAGTGATCAAGTTCACTATCAACTGGAGAAGTTTTCTTCTCTAAATTTTCCTGGGGAGGCATTGTTAGTTAATATAAATATTTAAGTATTGCTGAAAGTTTATACTCAGTATTAAAAATTAAATAATTCATTAAAATTCCACACTGCTGTAGGAGATTTTCAATTAAAACATATTTTGATAATGGAAGAAAAATATTTTGAAAAATGAAAGTAAGAACAAAATATTACTTTGCATAATATAGTAATAAATTACTTATAAATGAATACAGGAGTTTACACAGGCTTTAATTTTGAGCCTATTTTTTGTGAAAATAAAATAAATAAAAACACTAAGCTTTTTTTTCTTTTTCTTTTTTTTAAGGAGGAGGGGGGGGGGGTAGTAAGTAACAGATATAAAATTCTGCACAAAACAATTTAATTTAGTATGACAGGACTTATTTTAATCTATTTATCCATATAAATACATGCAGTAAGTGTCTTTCATTCCCTATAATCAGTTACTATATTCATTTCTTAAAATCTCTTTAGTATAGTTTTAGCATAGGAAAGGAGCCCCTTGGTGGCATTTAAATTTTTGTTGTCATTTAGGCAATGAATTAAAATGACTACTGCGATGTAAAGATCTTGGCAAGAAATGTCCGAACTACTTCAGTTCAAATTTCGCCAAAGAGGTCTTATACTAAAGCTTATTCATTTTCTTTAGCACTATTTTTTTCAATTTTATTTTAATCATTAAATATATATATATATATATTTGCACGTTTATTTTCTTTTTCAACATAAAAAAAAAAAAAAAAAAAACATTTACATATTTATCTTTGGCATTAATTTGTTTTTTCTTTTTAATAATTTTAAAGTTAAAATGGGATTTTAATTTAATATCTTTTGATTCAATTATCCGATTGAACTAAAAAATATGGCATTAGTTATATTTTGTTCTGATTAATAAATGCACCAATTTTTGATAAAATCTAATAATCTGAACTAAAAATCCGGACAGATACAATGATGAACTTTCATGTTTATATATTTAGGTAAAGAACAAAAATGTTGCATGTTCATTCAAGGTGATAGATAAAAATTGGTAATGATGCAAAAACAGCAGATTGAAAAAAATAATATGCCCTGCTGTATTTTTTCTTTTAAAGTAACATTGGGCTTTTATTTTAGCAGCCATTCTATATATTGTTCGTTTTCCAATTAGAATAATAAAGAAACAAAAACCATATCATTCTCCTGATAGAATTGTCCTTGTTTATGACTTGAATTGGAGAATATACAGTAATATTAAATTATAATTTAATAAAATTTTATTAAAACAAGTATAGGTAGTCATTTCAAATATATGGAAAATTTTTATGAATTTGTATTTTGCAAAAGGTCAACTAAAGACCTCTAATTCGTCTTTCGATCAACCTGAGATTATTATTTGAGAGGAAAAAGAGGAAGAAAGCTTAATTTCATTAAATTTTGCACTTATTACAATTAAAAACAGAAATACAGCACTTTTTAGCTAACAGGCAATATTGCTTCTTTCTGATAAAACTAAAAGCATAAAATATTCAGTTTAATAAAATAAAAAAAGAGGAATTCTTTTTAAAACAAAAAGAAATCCTCTTTCACCAGGGAACAAGAAGCTAATCAAATCATATGGACACTGGTTGCTTCAATAAATTATTCCGCAAATGTCATTGGTACACTGATGCTTTATTGAATTTTTTATTTATCTATTTTTTTTTTTTTAAATCAAATTTGAGAATTTTGAATTGTATTATTGTTACATTTTAAATGAATTGAAAATTGAATGGGAAAACTGTTGAAAAAAGTGTATCTATCACAAGATAATTTTGTTAAATTGAAACATTTCACACATAAGACGCATTTTCGAGTAAGTCACACAAAGATATTTTGAAAAAAAAAATTATTTCCTGAAATATTTTTTAAATCTCAAGTTATTATAAAAGCATTTATTTACTGAATTATTATCCATTTACAACACCTTTCTTTTTCTTTTATTACTGATTGACAAAATTTAAGTTTAATCACATTTAATTGCTCAAATAATTTTTTTTTTTACTGTCTATGATGCTGATTCTTAAATATGCGATTAGCCACAAATACAGAAATTATTGAAATACTCCATTTTGAGCTTGATTACAGAACTACACAATTTTCTCATTCAATTTTTTTTTTAATTTTTTTTTTTTTTTTTTTTTTTTTTTAACTTTTCTATTCCATGGAATTTTTATAAAGGGTCTAAAAACTCGTCAATTTTTATGAAGGACCGTTTTAAATTTGACGATTTTGTGAAAGGTGTCTTTTAAGAGAGTTTTAAGATTTTTATGAAGGATCTGTCTTTTCATGCTCTAGTGACAAGCCTTTAAATGAAAAGTTACAATCTGAAATTCTTGTAATTTTTGAAAATGACACATAAAAATAAAACCAATAAGCAGTTTATCCTTATTTTTAATTGAAAACTAGTATATTAATTTTTAAATGCACCATTTAAAAATAAATTATCTATAATTTTTTAAAAATATTTAAGAAATTTATTTTTTTATAATGAAAGAAATTGCTCCCATAGAACAGATAATAATATTAAAATTGATCATAAATCAATCTAACAAGCACACAGTTTTGAAAAATTAAAACACATTCACTTATTATTTTTGCAACTAACATTGCTTACCTCAGGAGCTGTATACGAATATGCTGCCTGTTTAATAGACACCTTTTGTTTCTGAAATTAAAATGGTTAAATAGATATAAATAAAGTAAATAAAAAAAGTATAATAAATAAAGTAAATAAATAATTGAAACTTGATTAACATATTGCTACGCTTTAATTAGCATAACACTCTTTTGTTTTTATGTTTCAATTAGCATAACACTATTTTATTTAAAACTATAGGTTTTTAGATTTTTCTTATTTAAAAAGCTTTCTCGTTTGAAATTAATCTTTAAACTTTGCAAATTTTAGTTTAAATCGAACCCAATTTAAATTTTAAGATATTTCTGTTTTAACTTTGTAGATTAGCCTTTTCCTAAAAATAGATAAATAATTCCAATATTTCCAGATTAAAACGATAATTCAAACGATTATCCTTTCAGTAAAACAAATAATAAAAATAGAGAAATCCCTAATAGAGCAGATAAACAAATAAAGAAAATTTAAAATCAGAATTCCAAAATTGTTTTTATCAGTGGTCAATGTTTATTTTCGTATTTAAAATATTTTTTCTAAGTGTTAAAAGGTAAAACTTTTAACATTTTATTTAAAAATTTAACGTTTAAAAACTACCTCCTGAATTCAACTGTCATGAATTTTTCAATAAAAATTGATCATAAGAACTTAAAATAAAATCGGAAATAACTTTTTTCAAAAATCGAAATCGAAAATGATTTATTTAAAATCCAGAATAATCAATTTTTCAGTTAATGAGCTCTAAAAAATTAATTAATAAGCCCAAAAAATAATTAATAAATAAATATCAAAATTCAGAATAAATCTGAAACTATTTAATAAAAAATGTTCTGGATTACTCCCATTTATATCTAAAAAATATTCTTTATCCCTGATATTTGTATTTCAAAAATATATCGTTTCTCCTTAGCTGACGTTATGACGTCACGATTTCCGAGAATCTCATCCCCAGAGTTCAATATTCTCTTTCACCGGAAGTATTCCTACGCATCTTTCAAAAAATAGCGTCACTTTGCAATATTCTACAAAAGAGAAAAAATAAAATAATCTTTAAATAAATAAAAAAAAAAAAAAAAAATCATTAAATAAGAATAATTCACTTTAATTAACTTTAAATCAACTTTTATTCATAGAATCAACTCCAATTAAAATCATTTGGAGTGAGCTATTGTCTGCATTCCAATACGGGCAAATTTTGGGAAGAACGCCACACACTTGGAGGGAAAAAGCTGAACAAGCAACATCACTTGCGACCCTCACCCCGCTGAACAGTTTCTGTCGTTATAGCAAACTGTCGGCAAGGCTAGAGATCGTAGGGGGCTTGTTATAATTTTTAGTATCATTATTATCTATTTACACTCAAGCTGTTGATAATCTGGTCACCAAACATCTATCATCCCAATTAGATGAAGTTTCCAGAAGACGAAATTTTACAAATTCCTGTATAAAAAAGGCCAAACTCCAATCATTAGTTCCTCCCGTTGCTCGATCATGGATTCACCATCTCCTGTCACCGGGTTGGCTTGAATTGAATTATTAAGCATCAAGTGACGCTACTACAAGTGATGTCCATGTAAAGGGGGATTCATTTATCACAATGTATCTGCAACAATTACAAGTTAGATAAAAAACTATCATTAGCATCCAGTGCAACTCATACGTAAATGTGCATTTAATTACTGGTCTTGACAATATGATAAATCAATTAAGTTTCAGAGTGCTTATCATGATAAATAATTTTAACAGTTAATGTGATTCTTCATCTACAAATTTTCTTCTGAAAATCAGGGCATCCATTGTCACATCTCATACAGTGCTTAAAATACCTTTTACGTTAATCAAAGATTTAAAAGGAAATAAGTGTTCTAGTATGTGTTTTAACTATGGAGATATTTGTCTATCAACGTTTAAGATCAATGGAAATATATAAATATGTGTTTGATCGTCCGTGGGATGTAGGGGAGAAGGGGGCTAGTGTGGACAAGGGGCTAGTGTAGACAACTTGAATAATTCTGTTATTTACCAATCAAAATTTCTCTGTAAGTTTTTCCAGATTGGCAACACTGATATACACTTCCATGTGTAGTTGCATGACAACACAGTTGATAGTTCAGTAGCAGTTTATAAAAGAAGGTTTTTATGGTGGAAAAGTAAGTTCCTCATTTCTTTTTTAATTATTAAATTGTACTATTTTAATCCATTATTTCAAATAAAAAATTATAGAATGTTGTAAATGAATATATTCAACATATATCTTCATAATGATTTTTGCTGTGCATATTTTAGATTAACCATTATTAAGCCTAAAAAAAAAATGGCTCCATGGGGCTAATGTGGACACATGATGGTGGGGCTACTGTGGACAAGTCCACACTAGCCCCATTCAGCTTTCAGTGATAAAAACATTGATTAATTACAAATATATCACATTTTAAGCTATTTATTTTAATGATAGATTGATTTAAAGTGATAAATTCATTTACAATGAATTCTGTTGAGTTTTGTTTTCACATTTTAGGCATTTATTTACTAAATAAAATTAATTTTTGTAAAGTGATAAATTAATCTACAAAGAATTCAATAGTTTTGATACATTATTATTTTTTTTCTTCAAATTACTAATGCTAGCCTGTAGAATTTTATTTTTATAGCAATTATAAAATAATCTTTTTTTTTTTTTTTTTTAGGCTCCATCATGGTTCGCACATACCAACGTAAAACTGATCGTCCTAACCTGTCTGAAGAAACTATTGAGAAAGCTGTGAAAGATGTAATTTTAAAGAAGAAAAGCATTCGAGAAGTTTCAAAATGTTACAATTTAACAAAGTCTATGCTACATAAAAGAGTAAAAATAGCAGAAAGCCAATGTAAGGAACTCAATTCAGGGTGTAGTATAGACAAAGTTGATATTAAAAGCACTAATGTAATAGGAAGAAATAAATACCGATGTCATCAAGTATTTACAGATGAAGAAGAGCAACTCCTCTGTGATTATTTTTTGACATCTTCGAAAATCCATTATGGATTGACGTTTCTACAAGCAAGAGTATTGGCATTCCAGTATGCTGAAAAACTTAGTAAAGCAATGCCAAGCAATTGGAATACTAATGAATGTGCTGGCATTGATTGGATGCAAGCTTTTATGAAGAGGCATCCGGGGCTCTCCTTACGTAAGCCTGAAAATACGAGTCTATCGAGAGCAACATCATTCAATAAAAAAAATATAGGTGAATTTTTTGACAATCTTCATGCTGTTATGGAAAAATATAAATTCAAACCTGACCATATACTAAATGTTGATGAAACAGGTATCACAACAGTATTACAAAGTCCCAAAGTAATTGCACAAACAGGAAAGAAACAAGTTGGGCAAGCTGTGTCTGGAGAACGTGGTGAATTAGTTTCATTTTGCGGCATTATATCTGCTACTGGGAATACTATCCCTCCCGTTTTTATTTTTCCCAGAGTAAAGTATAAGGATCATTTTCTTTTTGGAGCTCCGACTGGAAGTTTAGGTTTGGCTTCAAAAAGTGGATGGATGACAAAAGAGCTGTTTCCAACTGTTTTGCAACACATAAAAGAACACACAAAATGTGACATTGACAACCCTATTCTATTACTTATTGATAATCACAACTCACACATATCAATTCAAGCTATAACATATGCAAAGGAAAATGGCATTGTTTTACTTTCTTTCCCACCACACTGTTCCCATAAGCTTCAACCACTGGATGTTGCAGTTTATAGTGCATTTAAAGGAGCGTGTAAAGTTGCATTTAATGACTGGTTGCTAAATCATCCCGGTAAAACAATATCTATCTATGACATTCCTTCCTTAGCTGCAAAAGCATATTATAAATCGTTTACACCCACCAACATCATATCGGGATTTGAAAAGCCTGGCATTTTCCCAGTTAATCGATTAGCATTTGGAGATGATGATTTTTTTTGCAGCTATGTTACTGACCGTGAACAACCTGGTACTAGTAAAGATGAAACAAAAGATATCAATAAAACTGAAATAAATGAAGAGTTATTTGAAAATCCTACTGAGTCAAAAATATCCCAGAATCCTCTACAACCAACTACTCCTGAAAGTGTGCGCCCATATCCCAAAGCTGCAATCAGAAAAAAGAAACAGTCATTCATAAGAAAGGGAAAATCTAGAGTTTATACTAGTACGCCTGAGAAAAGAAGGATTGAAGATATGGAAAAAAATAAACTCTCAGAAAAAGAAGAAAAGGGTGAAAGAAAAAAAAGGAAACTTTTTTGCTCAAAGAGATTCAAACTAGTTACAAAAGAAAATACTGCCTCTGATTTGGAAAGTGAGGAATTAGAAGAATTTACATCATCAGAAGTTGAAGAAACAACAAAACTGAAACCTCTTGTTGATACAGACTCGATAGATGTCAACGACTTTGTGATGGTAAGGTTTTTAAAAAAAACCAGTGTTTTGCACTACGTTGGCAGAGTTGAAGCTGTATATGGATCTGTAGATTTTGACATACAGTTCCTTAGAAAAAAAGATGGACAAAGCAGCACTTCTAAGCGGGGTGAATCTTTCTTTTTTCCAGATGTAAAGGATGTATCACAAATCTCAAGAACTGAAATTGTCGCCAAGCTACCATTACCAGAAGTTGCTGGTTGCACATTTCGCACTGCATCTCAGTTGACATTTAATGTGGATTTGTCCAATTATATTGTAAAATAGAATTCAACGAAATACAAGTTATAAAAATATTTTACTAACATGTTGATTTGTCTTTTGAAATAATTCTTTAACATAATGCAGTTAATTATAAATTAATATATTAGCTTAGCACTTTAATTAAAATATGCATTACTAAGGATACATTTATTAAGGATTGTATTGTTTAGGTTAAAATTGATTTCATTACAATTTTATATCTACTTTTATGAGTTGCATTACATTGTCTAATGAGTATTCTAGCTTGTCCACACTAGCCCCATAGCTTGTCCACACTAGCCCCATGACATGGGGCTAGTGTGGACAAAATCAACTGTTTTAAAAAAAAATATTATTAAAAATATATATTGCCTAATAATTTAATATATCAACCAAAATCAAGGCAAAAGTACAAATTATTTAAAAAAAAATACTTGGTGTGTTACAAATGATATTTAGTATTCTTTTTTGTTAGATTTATAAAAATTGTCCACACTAGCCCCCTTCTCCCCTAACTAACATAAAGATTGTTCAATGAAACTTATAATGAACCTTATTTCAAAAAGAATGAGTAAAACATAAATGATACTTTTTAATAGTAACTTTTGCCAATGAAACAACACTCGGAATTAAAATAAGAAAAAAATAATTTACAAATAGAAAATATTGCTGCTTTACAAACAACACAATGTATCATTCTTCTTTTCAACGTATTCCCCGCAGGGCCTCTCTAATAACCACCACCAAAAAATAAACTTTAAATTTTAATTTTTAAATTTTTTTTACACTTTTATTTCTATTTATTTTTGGTTTCATGAGATTGCTTTTTAAATTTCATTTAATTTGATATATCACTCATTAAAATAGCTTAAAATGTAATATTTTTCTTTTAAAAAAATCTTAAGTTCGAAAACAGCTTTTTTTATTCACTAAGTTTTTAAAATCCAAAGTCTGCCATATTTACTTAAAGAATTCATAATTCCCGTGCTTTTGGAGAGGGAAAATCCTTCCACATGCTTCCAGATCTTACCAAGGACACGCAAAGGACGTCGATTCGCATGTGCCGTGACGAAATAAGCGTCGCTTCCGATGTCAGTAGTGTCCCCCTAGAACAGCAGGAGACCTCAGATGTGTTGGACGTATGCTCCAGCGGAGGCTGGGATTTTTCCTGTGCCGAAGTTTTGAGATGCTGGAGTTCAAATAATTTTGATTTCTGTCAAGCAATGGTTTATAATTCATTTTTTTTTTATCATGAAGCAGCAGGGCCAAGATTCTTCTAGATCAGGCCTGGACAACCCAAAGAACTTGGCGGGCCGCATTGGAAATTTATTTTATTTAGGCGGGCCACACTGGGAATTTATTTTATTCAGGTGGGCCGCACTGTATGTGTATGTATATGTTTATATACGTTTGTGAGTGTATGAATCAGGTAGGGGAGAGTAGGGAGGGATACAACAGTTTTGACAAAAACAGGGCATTTAGCACACATCCCTAAAAAAAAAAAAAAAAATAGGGACTTTAGGGACCAAAATTGAAAAAAAAAGGGACTTAAGGGACCTATTTATTTTACACATAAATATAAATAATATATACACACACACTTTTTTTTTTAAATGATCCCCTACCATGTGTAAAACAAGTGTAATACCCAAAATCAAATAAAATATATACAGCCAGTTCAAAAAGAATTCATACTCTTTTGGTTTTACTGAATACCTTAAGACATAGGCATAGAGTTACATCGGCCCATGGGGCTCAGTCTCCTCTAATAATTTCTAAGATGAGCTCACTCTTTATCATGCAAAATGAAAAGTTTCAGATTTTACATTTAAAGCTATGTTCGACATTTTGAATATATACATATTTATTTCCATCAATTAATTGTCCTTGAAATTTATCATTCTATGTGTGGGTAGGGGGAAGGTACAATCGATTTTTTACTCAAGGGTCCTAGAGTGTTTTATCCCATGGGGTCTTTTAGCCTGTGTATTCATGCGAGTTTCGGGAAAAAAACACAGAAACTTTCGAATAGCTAGGCAAGATCCACGAGCGTGACCTGAGTTTGAAACTGACATTTTCTGTCAAGCAGCTTTCAGAAGAAAACCTATCAGCCATTGGTGTGGCTTGCCACTTTAAAAATCTTTTTATAAATAACTTAAGCAAAATCATACTAACTATAAAAGGATATAACTCTAAGGTCATTTCAGGGCATTTAGCACACCTCCCTAAAAAAAATAGGGACTTTAGGGACCTAATTATTTTACGCAAAAATATAAATAATATATATATATATACACACACACACACTTTTTTTTTTTATGATCCCCTACCACATGTAAAAGTGTAATACCCAAAATCAAATAAAATATATACAGCCAGTTCAAAAGAATTCATACTCTTTTGGTTTTACTGAATACCTTAAGACATAGGCATAGAGTTACATTGGCCTATGGGGCTCAGGCTCCTTCAATAATTTCTAAGATGAGCTCCCTCTTTATCATGCAAAATGAAAAGTTTCCAATTTTACATTTAAAGCTATGTTCAACATTTTGAATACATACATATTTTTTTCCATCAATTAATTGTCTTCGAAATTTATCATTCTATGTGTGGGTAGGTGGAAGGTACAATTGATTCTTTACTCAAGGGGCCTAGAGTGTTTTGAGCTCCATGGGGTCTTTTTCAGGGGTTTTAGCCTGAGTATTCATGTGAGTTTTTGGGGGAAAAAAACCCCCACAAACTTTTGAATAGCTAGGCAAGGTTCACAAGTATGACCTGAGTTTGAATCTGACATTTTCTGTGAAGCAGATTTCAGAAGAAAACCTATCAGCAATTGGTGTGGCATGCCACTTTAAAAATCTTTTTTACAAATAACCTAAGCAAAGTCATACTAATTATAAAAGGATATAACTCCAAGGTCATTTTTGCAGAATAGGGGAAGTTAAAACAGAATCTACAGATTTGTGCACTGCTACAAATAATAGAAAACTACATCTACAAGAGTTTAAAGGTCAAAAATATATTTAATACATTTCATGACAAAGTTAAAAAAAAAAAAAAAAAAATCAAGACATTGTAGCTAAAAGGTACAAGCACACTTCTTCTGTGTTATTAACAAAGCTGGATATTAGCCAAAATAATGCAGTTCAATTGCTACAAGTGAAAATAAGAATTGTACTAACATTGTACCACTACATAGTTTAACCATCTGTGTAGAGACTGATTTTGATAAATCCAGGGCCTACTCTTTTTTTTTTCCTTTATCTACATATATTGTTATTCACATCTTTATATATACATCTTATTGGTCAATGGTGTTTCAGTGATCTTGTATCTGTTGCTTGGCTTCTACTACGCTTAATAGATCATCATTATTATATATATAAGTGCCATGTCACCAATAGTGGCTGACAGCGTAAAATATGATATAAAGCCGTGTCTCAACCATCGGTGGTTGGCAGTGTAAAATATGGTATAAAACTAAAAATATTACATAGTTTTAAGTAATTACTAAAAATTTATTAAAAATTTAATTAATTTTTATTTATTACAGGATAATATCATTAAAGAATTTCAATGGATTTTATTAAGAATTCGCTTGGTGCTCAATGTGTTAACAGGCTATTGCAAAGTAGTAATGTTTCAGTACTGTTGTAATTTTTTCTTTTACCTAGATATAAAGGAAAAAAAACAAACAACAACAACAAAAAAAACATGATGAATACAGCAAAATTTAACATATAAAAAAAAGTTGTGGGAAGAATAGATGGGTTCTAACAATATTATGTTACAAATTAAAAATGTGCCATCTTTGAGTCAAATGAATTATCCCACTACTATCCTGGATGTTTACAGATATATCTTTACTGGTCATCACAGCCGAATTTGTAGCTGGGTTCATTGCTGAAAATAATTTGGCTCCTGCATCCAATAAAACTGTAATTACAGTAGTGTTGTGCAATAGCAAGAAAACAGTCAGGATCAGCACAATGATTTTTTTAATTTTAGCCCCCTCCCCCACGGCCCAGTCACTGAGTTATCCATGAATTTTAGTATCCCTGTTATACACTGCCAAAAGTTATTCATTTCAATATTCTATATCTATTGTAAGGTATGTGGTTAAGCAATTTCCTCACATTCGAATAAGATTTTTTTGGCATATTAAAAAAAAAAAAAAAAAAATATGATTTTTGATAGAGAAAGAAAAATAAAAGGGACTTAGAGACCATTTTTTGCCAAAAAAAAAGGGACTTTTAGGGACCTAAAATAAGTTAAGGGACTTTTAGGGACCACACTAAATGCCCTGCCATTTTTGCAAAATAGGGCAAGTTAAAACAGAATCTACAGAGGTGTGCAAAAAAATTGCACCAGATCATGCTGCAAGTTGTAGTCTGTGTTTTGTACAAAAAGCCAATAACTATACTGCATGCAACTGACATGAATTGCTGCAAATAATAGAAAAGTATATCTACAAGAGTTTAAATTTAAAAAATATATTTAATAGTTTTCATGATGTGAAGCTAAAAAAAAAAAAAAAAAAAAAATCAAGACATTGTAGTTAAAAGGTACAAGCCCACTTCTTCCGTGTTATTAACAAAGCTGGATATTAGCCAAAATAATGTAGTTCAGTTGCTACAAATGAAAATAACACTTATTTAAAAAAAAATAAAATGCCCTTTTCTTAATGCACTAAAAAGAACAAAATAACTATTTCAGCTCAGCAGGGGTGCAGAAAATGTTCAAACCTCGGAAATTTCCCCCAAACACAGTATAAATTTCCCTATGCAAAAATGTACTTTGCTATACAAAGTCATTTGTTCTATGTAATAAATCTTTAATAGAATAAGTATACAGTGTAACATAAAAATATCGCTGTTAGTGTACAAGCACTTCAAAGTAGCAAATTGTTATTTTTGATTTACATTTTTATTTTCTCTTAAAAAAATATTCAAAATTTCCCCAGTCAGTTTAAAATTCCCCCGAACCTTGTTCGGGCGTTCGGACATATTCTGCACCCCTGCAGCTCAGTACTGCCGATCTGAATACTTGCATTTTACTACTATTCCAATAAAATTTCTCCTCAAATGAAGAAAAGGGTGGCTCAAACCATTTTATACCAAAATTTCCAATCTGGCTAATTTCAGCTCATATTTTCATAAATCCATAATAATTTAAAAATTTCACGAAATTTCGGTATAAAATGGTTTGAGCTGCCCTTTTCTTCGTTTAATGAGCAATTTTATTGGAATAGTAAAATGCAAGTATTCAGATCAGCGGTACCGAGCTGAAAAAGTTATTTTGTTCTTTTTATTGCATTAAGAAAAGGGCATTTTATTTTTTTTTAAATAAATGTTATTTTTGTAATATTTTATAATTTTTATATTTTTGATGCACTACTTAGATTAAAATTGCTGTTGCTAAATTAAACTTCTTGGCGAAAAATGTTCTGTGTACTTCAACGCAAAAAAAAAAAAAAAAAAAAAAAAAAAAAAACGCCCAGGAGGGCATTGTAAACTATATTAGCATTTTATCAATGAGTAAAAGAAATTTTAAAGTGATAATGAAGTCAATTTTTGTGAGATGCATAATTTATTTTTTTATAATTTTTTATTGATCACGTTTAGATAAATGTATTATTTTCCTGTCAGGAAAAAAAAAAAATGAACTTTAAAATTTTTTTGGCAACAATTAAATTACGGATAAAATTTAAATGGTTATTTTTTTGCTATTGTTAGCTTATTTTTTTCATGTTTTTATTAATTAAAAGAAAACTAATCAAAAATTCAAAAATCTGACTGTGTTAAATTGTAGTGTCAGACATGACTAATATTTTATGAAAACCGTCTTTATGTGGTCTGATATACTGAGATATAAGCAAAAAGATGGGACACATTCGGAGAAACACTGGTGACAGACAGAGCAGGTATAAGAAAAGGTCTTAATAAGAATTGTACTAACTACTAACTAACGTGTGCCACTACATAGTTTAACCATCTGTGCAGGGATTGATTTTGATAAATCCGGGACTAAGTGAAAATCATGTCAGTGTGTTTTCATGCCAAATTCATATGTTTATTAAAAGAATATAACATATTTGAAAGTTTTGGGCATCCATGTGAAAGATAATAAATGTTAAGCATTCAATTTTAGAAATGATCATTCTATAGGAAAATTCTAAAACCTATATTAAATTTGTTTCACTCGGAAAATAATTTAATGAATTAAGGAAAATTAGTCAGAATGTAATAAATATGAACCCTTTTAAGCTTCTCTGTGAAAGAACTATGCATGATTTGCCTATCATTTCATATAATGATCATACATTAGTAAAACAATGTAATGTACACCAGTTTTTTTTTACTTTTTAATTTGTGTTAAACAATTTAATACACCATTTTCGTATTTTTTTTTTAAATTTTTTTTTAAGACCTTTTCTTATACCCGCTCTGTCTATCACTGGCAGTGTCCGGATGTGTCACATCTTTTTGCTTATATATCAGCAATCAGACCACCTAAAGACTTCGGGTTTTCACTAAAATATTAGTCATGTCTGACACTGCAATTTAACACAAAAAAAAGTTAACACAATCAGTTAGTTTCCTTTTAATTAATGAAAATATGAAGATACTCGTAATAAGCTAATAATAGCAAAAATTTAGCATTTAAATTTTATCCATAATTTAATTGTTGCCAAATCATCCTCATTTCCATAACTAAGCATGTTTTGACCTGCATTTTCCACAACTGAAATCTTACGAAAACATGAACTAATGGTAGACTGGTTTTTAAGCCGCTTTGCTTTTCTAAACATTTCAAAAACAAAGATGAAACAAAGATTCAAAATCAGAAAAACTTAGGCTGCACTGTCAGCATACTGCTTTGAATCCGCATATGAGAAGAAAATATTCACGTGATCCATACACCTGGCTGGGAGTAGCGCGAATACAAAGATTGCAGTGGACGAATTTATTTTTCACTTGAGTCAAGACATGAGGGCATATAAGGGGAGAAGAGAATGGACCAGTGTTTCTGCTACGGTAGCATTTTTCACGAAATGCTAAAAGACTTATCCAAAATGCACAAATGAAATAACATGTTTTCGCTTTTTTGCTAAAGCATCTTACTAAACACAAATTGGAAAAAAAAAAAAAAAAAAAAAATCTTCAGCGAAAATATTATAACGAATCTTTCATGGAAAAAAAATCAAACACTGAACTACGCATAAGAATCGCATACAGGAAATCAACTTGTAAATAAACATGAGGCATTTGTAAAGTGGTCTAATATGAATGAAAGAAAAATTATAAATTGTAAACTAAAAAGCTTTGAATAGTAATAAACAAATTTCACTTACATTACTTACCTTTTTTTTTTTTGGTAAATTATGTTTTTATTTTCAGATACAATATAAGCTTAATGTAGTTTTACATGCTATAGTGAAAAAGAATATAAGTCGTATCTAAGACGTTCATATTGCTTTAAAAAAGTTTACAATATAAAGTAATAATCTAAAAAGTTTAATGTTTTTAATGTCTGCCAATAAATGAGTTAAAATATATGCTTGTACAATATTCAAATTGATCTGGTTACAGTCTTACTTTTTTGTTTTTCATTTCAAAATTTAAAACAATTTACCTTCTGTGTATAACTCTTTAAAGACCTGATTAAAAACTTTTAAATTTAAATGACAAATGAAAATCAAACATATCGAGGCGTTTAGAATAATGTGTAAACTGATATTCATCTTTTTCTACTATTTCTGGCATTTTAGCATTTTGCTAAAGCTTTTTTTCTGATTTTAGCTTTTTTGCTAAAGAAAATTTTTACTCAGCTTAAACCCTGGAATGGACGAATTCATTTCTGGATCATGCGGAGAGTTTCTATAGTGGAAAGTTAGGTGGGGAGGTAAGAGAAGAATCAGGGGTTGGCTTTTGCCCTGTTGTATTTCCGGGAATGACTTCTGCAGGATCAGAAACAGAGAGAAGTGCTTAATGAAGGTAAACGAAGCATAAAGAAGCTTTACAGGCAAATTGTGAAAATTTAGTTTTTAGTTTCGTGAAATAAACCAGTCTACACTGTGATCGATTTTTAGACTTTTATTTTAGACTTTGAAAAGTGAGGGGGCAGTTGCCCCCTCCCCCCCCCCCCCACACACACACAAGCCGTCCATGAGTAGAATTTATCCCAAAACATTCAATTAAAATTAATTGGAATAAACATCTACCTCTTTGCTTTCAGCTTCACTCTGAGATAAAGCAATAGCTAACTGTAAATCCTCCTCTTCTTTTAATTCCTGTTCACTTTTACGATTACCACTAGGAGCTTCCTAAGTTGGAATAAGAAAAAATATTTAAAAAAAAAAGAAAAATTATATATAACAACAGCAAGAATTTTTCATATTTAAATATTTAATTGAAACAAGGTTCTTACTCAAGTGAAGTAAAAAAAAAGTATTCCAGATTATTTTTATGAAAATATTAACAACATTTCTATTGCCCTTGCTAAGCAGAACTTAATCATAATTAACTGTTTACCTTCTGTTTCCTTTCAAATGAGACATGGAAATTATTGATACATTTTTGTTATATTTTGTACAAAAGTATTCGAGATTGTAAGATGCCATAATACTATCCATCATAGCAATGCTTATTACTTTCTTCTATATGTATATATAGAGAAAGTATTGGATTCGTGAAATTTTTCGAACTCCAGTTTTCGATGGATTTACATGTTTTGGGATGTCCTCAACACGATTTGATAGTTTTTAGGAAATGTCTGTCTCTGTGTGTGTATCACGAATTTTGTGGACACTGTATCTCACGAACCAATGAACGAAATATAACCAAACTTGGTATTTAGTTGGACCCTGACATAAAGTGGTGCTGATTAGATTTGGGGATCATTCACTCAACAGATGGTGCTGTAATCACATTTTTTCTAAATTTTTAACATGGCAGTACAGGACAAAATTTCGTATAAATGTATATAATGAGAGTAAATTTTCAAGATGGGTATCTTTCAAAAGGTCTCGTCAATACCTTTTAAAACGAATGGTTGAAACTACAGATCTGTGATAATTTAAAAGAAATTTATCGATTTTTTTTACTTTTAACGAAAAAAAACTTATGGAAATAATCTGCATTATCATGGAAGATAATTTTTTTTAAAGTAATAATTGTAATAAATTATTTTTACTGAGTGAATTTGTATAGAAAAATATAGAAGAAAGCCATGTGGTGGCCACAAGATACTAGTTTTGCAGTACTCTACCACAGAGTCCTGCATCAGGTTGGGTCGACTAAATTTTTTCTTTTGCGGTTCAGGTTGGGTTGACTTAAAAACATCTTTATAACAAATTTACCATAATAAGCAGAAATGTGTTTGCTAGAATTACAGCTGTATAACTGATATAAACATGCTATATATACCCCATAATTACTATAATAATTTAGGTGCATATACTTAAAATAAACATCCATACTGGACAAAAACAATGAACAAAAAAAAAAAAAAAAAAAAAAAAAAAAAATTACTTTTTTTTTTTTTTTTTTTTTTTTTTTTAATATATATAAACTAAGAATTAAACAAACTACAAGCACTTAGCTGGAAGCCCATTTTTGTGCACTTAAAGTACACAACACACATAAATGTTTAAAAATTATTAATTATCCATTTTTCAAATTTTTAAATTATAGTGTATCATTAATTACATTTTGAATTCTTTTTAAAATGATTTACCAACAGTGTGACAATAAAAATTTGTTTTATAACTGAAAACGGTTTTGCATGTTTTTTAGATGAACTATTAATTTTCATTTAGTTGTGTTCGAGTAAAAAATGTTGACTTTGGGTATAAAGAAATCAGGTTCGGGTCATCAAAATTCTCTATTACGAGCTTGGGTTCATTGAAAACAACTCTGTCAAGTTCAGGGTTCACACAGGATTCTACTTTATACTTGAATCAAATTGAGGAGTGAGAAGAAATTTCATTTTTTTCTAGAATTTTAATGAAAATTCTCGTTTTCTATGAGATTTGGAGCCGGAATACAAATTTCTTATGTATTCTCGATTTTTCCTGACACAAATGAAAGCTGTGAAATGTATCAATATTAATATAATAACATGTACTCTAATAAGGTTTAAAATAAAATAAAACTTTTGTTTTTGAATCTTTTCTTCTTAACTTATGCTATAACAGCAAAGTGACCATAAATAAACAAGTAAAGAAAGCTTTAAATAGATAAATAAACTTAACTATAAAGAGAGAGGGGGAAAAAAACGAAAAATCATGTAGTTTGCATAGATTATAAACACATACACATTGCATTATCTATTTGCCTCCATGATGACACTTTAAAAAGTATTTTATTTTTATCCTTTTGAGAGGGGCTCTTACGAAATCCTATGGTGAAGCGTGACAGATGCTGTTACAGCCCCTTTCAAAAGGTTAAATAGGAAGAAAACTAGTAAAAAAAATTTTTTAATCTTTTTCTTTATTTTAAAGGAAAACCTTTTTATACTTAAACCAATTGTGCTATTTCTACTATTTTCAATAGGGAACATGCCACAGTGAACTTTAATAACATACATTAATTTCAAGGTATTATAAAAATTAACAAATATTAGAGCACAGACAGATAGACAGTAAGCCAGGTAGACTAACTGAAATCAATTTCTAATTATTGCCCTTAATGTATCTGAATATTTTGTTGTGGCTCAGTAAACCTTGACACTAATCATACATATCTTATTATTATTGTTTTAAGTGTGTGCATGTTAATTTCATTACAATTTAATAAATGTTAATTTCATTATAATTTTGCAGCCCAAATGGCCTTTTATGATTCACAAAAATTCCTCTCATGTAATATTGGCATTTTTTGGGTGTAAAACACAAAACTTGTGCTATTTATAGTTTTCAGTAGAGAACATGTCATAGTAAACTTGAGTAACATATCAATTTAAAGAAATTATAAAAATATTTACAGGCATTAGAAGAGCACAGACAGACAATGCAAAAACTAAAATCGAAAACTGGCGTACAATGAATAGAAAGAAATTAAAACACTTCTTCACACACCATAAATTTTAAGTCAGCACAACCGGTTTCGAAAGGACGTAGCACGTAGCCTTTCTTCATCAGGTGCAAACATGTGCTACTGCCTTGGAGGCAAAAGCAAGACTGTCTTGCTTTTGCCTCCAAGACAGTAGCACGTGTTTGCACCTGATGAAGAAAGGCTACGTCCTTTCGAAACCGGTTGTGCTGACTTAAAATTTATGGTGTGTGAAGAAGTTTTAATTTCTTTCTAGACAATGCAAAGTCATAAATACTTTTCAACTTTATGGAATGTATTAAACAGAATCCAAAGTTTACCTGTGATGTAGTCTGAGGAGATTGTTCAGGGGTTGCTGTTGAAGATTTCTGTGCATTGGCTGGCCTAAGTTAAAAAAAGAAAAATATCACTACCGGCAATATTAAAAGAAAAATATGTTTGATATAACTACCTTACCGGCAATATAAAAAGAAATAATTATAAGATTAAAAAACTTTTATAAACCGTTTTTTTAAATTTTCTGTTGAATCATAGCTATAGAACTAACTACATTAGCACATTATCAATACGTATTGTTACAAAATTGTAAATAATTGTATTTATTTTTGTATAAATTCTTTCAAAGAGGCTTAGTAAGTTGATAAAATGTCAATTCTCTGCATTTCCAGCTCTTTTTTGTGTAATAGCTTAATTTTCCCTATAAAATGCATTAAAAAACTCCAATAGACAGGCAATGGATTTGGGGAGAAAATCCTTATTATCGATATTCCAAAGATGGACGTTCTAATGTGATTGGTTAAAGAGTTACAGGAAATTTGAATAAAAAAAAAAGTTGGTTTTAAAAATAAAATATTAATCCTTTCAGAACAACATATATTTGCATCATGAACTACATTAGCACTTTATCAATGTGTAGAAAATCTTTAAAGTGATAATGACGTCAACTTTTGCCAGATGCATAATTTAACTTTTTACATTTTAACGTTTTGAAGGGGCGTTTGATAAGGTCTCATTTGACACTATCATTCGTGCTCTTGACTTGAGGGGTGCTAATCCTATTATTACCAGATAGATTGCTAATTTGCTATCCTCTAGATATGTTTGTGCCTCTTTTATGGGTACTTGCATGAAGGTTCATGCTAGCTCTGTTTGTCCACAAGGGGGAGTGCTCTCTCCTATTCTGTGGTGCATTGTTGTTGACTCTTTGTTAGTCCATTTTGCCAACCTTGGTATTCCATGTGTTGGTTATGCTGATGATGTGGCTGTTGTTGTCAGGGGCAAGTTTGGTAACTCTGTCTCTGATGTTATGAATGGTGCTCTTCAGCATGTTGCACATTGGTGCTCTGATTCGGGCTTATCTGTTAATCCTTCCAAGGTAAACCTTGTTCCTTTTTCTAGGAGAAGATATCTAAATCTTGGTGATGTCTACTTCCTGGGTAATAGTCTGTTGCCTTCGTGTGAGGTGTATTGAAGCTGAGGCTTTAACCTGTATGAAGCGTTTCATGTGTCTGGGCTTGTGGAAGGATTATTCTAGACATCTGTCTTGGGGTTCCCTCATTTCATTTGTTGCTGATCTTCCTTCTTTCATTATGCCTAGTGACTACATGGTTATGAAATTTGCCTTTCATAAGCCTTTTAAGATCTTTTTCCCTTCTAGGGAGGACTGGCTTTTGTCTCCTAGTTGGCTTGGTGACAACTGTTTGGTTTGGTATACTGATGGCTCTAAGCTTGGTTCTCATTCTGGGGCAGGTGTTTACTGTTCTGGGGATGGAACTCGGCTTTCTTTTCCTCTTGGAAAGTTTGCCACAGTTTTCCAGGCTGAAATCTTTGCTATCATTTTATGCTGTAAGGTGTGCTTAGACAGGGGTTATCATAATTTAACCATCCGTATCTGTTCTGACAGTCAAGCGGCTCTCCTTTCACTGGAGAGGTGTAAGTTCACCTCTCTTCTCGTATGGGAGTGCTACAAGACACTTTGTGAGCTTTCTTCCTATAATAAGGTTAGTCTTTACTGAGTACCTGGTCATAAGGGTATAGCTGGTAATGAGTTGGCTAGATCTGGTTCCAGCACACTCTTTTGTGGCCCTGAGCCTGTTCTGGGTATTTCTCCCACTACTTTTAGGGCTTCTATCTTCAAGCTCTTTGGTAAGGAGCACTATAGGCTATGGCGTAATTCTGATGGTCAAAGGCAAGCAAAAGAGCTTAATCGTGACTATCCTGGTCTTCGTCATAAGGAGCTTTTAAAGCTTAACAGGAATGGTTTGAGGAAGGTTATTGGCCTTCTTACTGGTCACTGTACCCTTAAGAGACATCTGAACATTATGGGTATCAGTTCTGATCCCATCTGTCGTGGTTGTTGTCTGGAAGAGGAGATGGCTCGGCACATTTTGTATGACTGTGAGGCCTTTTCTGCTTACAGGTTTGAGCATCTTGGTCAGCATCTTATTGAGCCTTGGGAGCTGCAGGATATTCCTGTCAGGTGTCTGCCGAGCTTTGCTTCAGCTACGAGGCTTTTCTCATAAGGATGTGTTTGGGTCTGGGTACAATAGACCTCTGGTCGATGTGCCCTAGCTCTCTGTGTCCTGCTGAGGGCTGCCCTCCTTGATAAGTCATAAGTCATACACTTTAACGTTTACGTTAATTAACATACACTTTAACGCTCACGTTACACTTTAACGCTCATTAAATGTATTTATTTTCATGTCGAAAGAAAATGAACTCGTAAATTTTTTTGGCAACAACTAAATTATAGCTAATATTTTAATGACTATTAGGAGCTTATTATTTTCATATTTTAATTAATTAAAAGAAAACTATTCGAAAATCTGACTCCAGAGTATTGTGTTGTCACCGGGTTCTGAGCTACTGCGAAAGTTTCAAATGTCTAGCTAGTAGAAAAGTTAGTTAAAAATAGACTGCAAGATTTGTACCAGACACACAAGAATAGAAGTTAATAAAAACATGGTAAAATATGTTTGCTATAACTATCATTCAAAGGTATTTAACTACAATTGATAATAAAGAGCAGAAAATTTTATTATGAAAAATAGATAAAGTATTCAGCTTACTTATTAACAGATAAATACAATACAGTATAAATAATACAATACAGTATAAATAATGCAAATTAATGATAATTACAAAATTATTAATAACTCTAGTAAAAATACTTAAACTGTAAATTTTGCTTTATTTTCTAAGCATATCTTTTAGGTATATATAAGCTTTAAATACCCTTCTTTTGAAATTTGGATGTATATCCAACCCAATTTAACCAAAATTATAATTACCTAAAAAATATATCAACAAATATCCATATTACTTATGTATATAAATAGCAGATTGAGCTGCACAAATTTCAAACATTAAAATTCAGCAAATTAACATACATTTATTACTTTCTTCTATATGTATATATAGAGAAAGTATTGGATTTGTGAAAATTTTCGAACTCCAGTTTTTGATGGCCGTTTTGTGACACGTTTACATGTTTGGGATATCCTGAACACGATTTGACTGTTTTTAGAAAATGTCTGTGTCTGTGTGTGTATCACAAATATTGTGGACGCTGTATCTCACTAACCAATGAATGAAATTTAACCAAACTTGGTATTTAGTTGGACCCTGGCATAAACTGGTGCTGATTAGATTTGTGGAACAATTACTCAACAGGTGGCACTGTGATAACATTTTTTCTAAATTTTTAACACGGCAGTATAGGACAAAATTTCGTATAAATGTACATAATGAGAGTTATTTTAACCGTGTGATTGTAAAATCAATATGAATTATTGATAATAGTAGTAGTTAACCAGGAAAAAAATGTTGTGCATGTGGGAGCATTGCTTTCCCCCCCCCCTCTGGGGGGGAGTAAATTTTCAATATGGGTACCTTTCGAAAGATCTCGTCAATACCTTTAAAATAAATGGTTGAACTATAGATCTGTGATAATTTAAAACAAAGTTATCGTTTTTTTATCATCTTTTAACAAAAAAAAACTTGGGAAAAATTCATTTCTGATTTGCAAAAAATTGACATCTTTCGGCATTTAGTGATAATATAATACTGTCAGATAAAAATCGTCTGCATTTATAATGGGAAAATAATTTGATAATTTATAATTTGTATTGAATAAATTTTGTGTAAAATTATATAGAAGAAAGTCATGTGGTGACCATATCATGCTAATTTTTATTTTTTATTCTTCAGTGCTTTATAAAATTTCTATCAATTCAGATTGCTAGTTCCTTTCTCCTGCAAAATGAAATAATATGCTTCGTAATTTAAACTGATAAAATAAATAATGGAAATATGGAAATATTGTTTTAAAAATAATTGAAAAATCTGTGATGATCATCTTTTGTATTTTCATTTTCTGCTGCTGCTTCTTATTTTTTTTAAAATCTCAATCAAATTTGAAGTAAGACATTTTTTATATCCTCTTATCTTCTCTAATGTGTACCTTGATTATTTAAATTATTAAAAAATAATCTAAAATTAATGATAAATGAACGAAATAAATAATAATAAATAATTATTATTTCAGCATTTAAAATTAGCAAAAACAAACACCTAAAACATGTATCCCAAACATATTAACTAAAAATAAAAACTTTTTATTATGAAATATTAAAATTATACACTACATTAACGAGATTCAACCAAATTTCCTCAACAGTATAAAAGCAACATTTTGCAAAACGTAACACTCAAAGACAACAATTATCTAAGTAGTACAGACTATTTTGATGATATTGCATATAAATGAAGCATGCTTGAGTTTTTTTACTTCCTTATACAAAGTATAAGGAAGTATAGTAATCCCGATTTGCGAAATGGATTTTGTATTTCACATTGCTCGAAAACGAATGATCGCTGAATGTTGCTAATTTATACGTGTGACTTTCATGATGTCTAGTTGCACACCTGCAAGTGTCATCTTAACACGAGCTCTCGTTTTAGAGATATAAGGGATTTTACACGATTTTTCGTGACGTCTGTATGTGTGTGTGTGTGTATGTCGCATAACTCAAAAACGGTTGGACGTAGAAAGTTGCGAATTGGTACATAGGTTTGTTATAACATCTAGTTGTGCACCTCCCTTTTTGGACTTTCTATGATTTTCTGTTTTGGAGATATTTAAGAAAATTAGATTCATAATGACAAAAATACATAGGTTTTGGCCATAATGTATCAAAAAAACGGTAATAACTCAAAAGCGGTTTAGACAAATCTTGCAATTTAACTGACTTTCCGATTAGCTAGACATTTGAAACTTTCAGAAAAGCCCAGAACACGTTGACAATGCATTTTTTTAATATTTTTAGCCAACTGTTTCCGATACCTGCTGCCTTCAGCAGCGTTTATGCGATTCAACAGAAAATTTATTTAACTAACTTCCCGACTAGCTAGACATTTGAAACTTTCAGATTAGATCAGAACACGGTGAAAATGCATTTTTTAAATACTTTTAGCCAACTGTATAGGGTCCCTGCTGCCTTCGGCAGCGTTACCAGTTCAAATCTTGGAATCGATTTGTAACTAACTTCCCGACTAGCTAGACATTTAAAACTTCAGGAAAAGCTCAAAATACGGTGACAATGCATTTTTTAAATATTTTTGGCCAATTGTTTCGGGTCACTGCTGCCTTCGGCAGCGTTTACATGGTTCAACAGAAAATTTATTTAACTAACTTCCCGACTAGCTAGACATTTGAAACATTCAGAATAGTTCATAACACGGTGAATATGCATCTTTTTAATACTTTTAGCCAACTGTTTCAGGTCCCTGCTGCCTTCGGCAGCGTTTATATGGTCCAACAAAAAATTTATTTAACAAACTTCCCGACTAGGTAGACATTTGAAACTTTCAGAATAGTTCAGAACATGGTGAAATTCCTTTTTTTTTTAATACTTTTAGCCAATTTTTTCGGGTCTCTGCTGCCTTCGTCAGCGTTACCAGTACAAATCTTGCAATCGGTTTTTAGCTAACTTTCAGAAAAGCTCAGAACACGGTGATAATTCATTTTTTTAAAATATTTTTAGCCAACTGTTTCGGGTCCAATGTCAACATTATGTATATTTCTAAAAGTGTATAAGGAAGTCATGTGGTGCCCACATCAGATTTTTTAAAAATAGTATTTAGATTGTTACTGATACATGACAAAAAGTAAAATAAAAGAGAAATGTCACATTAAAGCCTTAAATATACACAATTTATTTCTCTTTCGTATTTTCAAATAACTTACTTATTTAACTTCTCCCAACAAGCTTCACAAACCCTTACTTCTTTTTCAATACCAAAACGAGGAATAGGACAGCTTCTAGATGAACACTTATTGCAAAAAATTTGTCCACAATTCCTGCAATGATGCTGAAAGCAGAAATGCATAATTTACAGTACCAAATCAAAAATAATTATTGTATGTTTTTAAATAAATTTGTCACTAAGAGATAAACTTACATTCACAGTAAAATCATGAGATTAAAAATTTTGAGCCTTTAAAGATCCAGACATTATCAAAACTTGTGAATTTTCTTTATAATTCATAAGGCATTTTAAATGCATTACTGTTAAAATAATGCTTTTATTAATATTGCTTAAAAAAATTCAGTTATTTTATTTAAAATAATTACGTCTTAAAACAACTATAGTAAAAATCTTGTTGTCACCATATCTCTCCTATATTAATGTGCTGCATTGTGCATCAGTAGCATCACTGTATTCTAAGTAGTAAACACAATGCAATGATTTAATCTCATTTTTCATCATTTGTATATATAGATCATCTTTATTATATATATATATATATATAAGCAAAATAAATACTGTAATATTACAATAGTTGCAAATGCAAACATATCAATGTTGAATCCTAAAAAACAACAACAACAACAAAAAAAAACTAAACAAGATATCAATGTTATTAATGGAAATTCTTTAGAAACTGAAATGAAATAAAGTTAATTTTAAGCAAGGTCCATGGCTTGGTGAAAAGTACCTAATTCTTTAAGCATGTTTTGTATTTGAACAAAAAATAATTATTCACAGATTAGAAAGAAGAATTCCTAAGCAAAAAATAGTCATTTTATCTAAATTTATAAGTTTTTATTGTATGAGATGTTTATGTTTTAAACTTTGTATTTTAAAATTTCCCCAAGGGGATCCTATACTAAAATTGTTCCATTTCTTAAACTAAACATCCAACGCTGTAAATATAAGATGGTAAATATGCCCCCCTCCCTTTTTTTCCCCCAGAAAAAAAAAAAAAAAAAAAACAATCAAATATTCTTCTAAAAATATAAAATTACTATATATAAGGTCACTAAAAACATTCAAAAGTTGGAAATTTTTTTGTAGCACAACCATAATTAATCACGTGGTTGGCAGGGTAAAATGCATTATGGGGTAAAATAAGTATTTTTTTAATTATTATTTTGTTTGTACAATGTATGTTGTGGTGTAAGAATGTTCAATGTATAAAATATTTTGGTCCATTTATTTCTTAAAAAACAGTTTCTATTCTAAATTTAGAAATAGATGTAACATTCTATTTTTTTTTTTTTTTTTTTTTTTTTTTAGGAATGCTTAGTTATTTTTTATATAAAAAACTTTTTAAAAACTAATATTTCACATAGTTTATTAACAGAATTTATCTATGATGCATATAGAAGAAGTTCTGAAGCACACTTTTATAAACACACAGATGAGAAATATTTAGAACTGCTGAGGACTCCTTACTTCTGAGGAATAATTCTAAATATATTCTATAAAGAGAGTTGTCTTTAGAGTGTGTCGGAAGTTACATTTCTTTACCTGCTTAAACAACTTTCTGTAAGCTTGAAGAGTTATTATATCATAAAATTTTTTAAAGGAACAAGACTTTATTCTGCTAACAAAGAAATTGTTAAAAATATAATCACACTAACAGAGAAAGATCTAAGCAAATTTGTAGACAATGTAATAGAATTTCCAGTGAAAACATTTGGGAATTAAGCTACACAGGCATCTAATCTAAAGTTTCTACTTCAGTCATCTCACCAGTCAGGAAAAGCAAATGTATGTATACAAATAAGATGACATGAGATAAAAGAAAATAAGTGCAACATAAATCTGAAAATTTACGATTGAAGCAAATGCCAGTGGCGGATTTAAGGGGGGGGGGGGCTAGGGGGCTGAAGCCCCCCCCCATAACACTGTCATTCATAATTGAATTTTGCAATTGTAAATTTTTTATTGGTCTAGAATAACACTTTGAAAAATCTTAGCCCCCCCCCCCCCCCCCCCCCCCCCCCAAAAGTCAAGTTCTGGATCCGCCACTGGCAAATGCCTTCAAAACAAAAAATATCACTGCTGATTAAGGGGAAAAAAAAAAAAAAAAAAATTATGCTTCAAATATGAAGGAAAAAATTTACTAGATAAAAAGAAAAAAACTTCCACTCACATCAAAACTGAATTCTATGAATGCTGCATTCAGATTAATGCTTAATTTGAATTTCCCTAAAATATTGCTATATAATTGTGTATGCAGTTCAATGTAAAAATTTAATGGTCAGATTTCTGACAAGGATTTGGATGATTTTATTAATGTGGAATACCTAAAATTGTCAACAGTTGGTTAGTTATGTTTTCTATACAATGACGACACAGATTTAATAATGAGATATATTAAAATTTTAAAGCAACCACGGCATAATCACCATGGTTATTATACCTTTAGAATGTAAATTGTAATTATTGGAACTTCTTGTTTACATTTCATTACTCTCTCTTTTGGGATATTTATAATTTCTTAACCACTACCCAATTTCACCAATTCATGGGGTAAAATAAATATTGAAAACAGATAAGAGTTTAACTATTTAAATATTTAAAAAAATGTGAATAAAAATACTTTAAGGGTGATAACCCTAAAATCATGGCATAAATGTAAAAAAAAAAAAAAAAAAAAAAAAGCATAGTTAATCTTTTTTTAAGGAAAATAAATGATTAATAGCAAAAAGCTATATTTCTATCCATTTTACCCTATTAGACCCTAATTAAAAAATATTTTTCAAACAACCTCTATGCAAAATGCAAATGATAAAAACTGTTTACAGTAACCTGTTGCTATTGATCAAATACTCAACTCCGATTTGTTGAAAAAAGTTGAAAAATAAATGTTTTGGCTGTGTTTATTCATTTGTATAATGGATGATTCACTTTGAATTATTCTTATTCAATTCTTTGGTTAAATTACCCTTTTTTTAATTATGTCAGTTTTATCAGAAAATTTCCCCTATACGTATTTAATTTTTCATTATTATTATTATTATTTATTTATTAACATATAAATAAATGTTTATGTTAAAAAAAAAAAAAAAAAAAGTTGTAAATATTTAATTTTTATTAGCAACGGCTTGAAATTAAATATTGAAATTGAATTCTAATGCTAATATTATGGGCAATGTTAAAATTTCAAGCTTTAAATTACTCATTTCTTTTATTTTTCCTCGCCTATGTGCAAAATTATTTCTTATTTTCTATTTCTAATAAACCATTATGACAAATTTGATTGGATACTCATGTGTGGATATTGATATCCCAGAAATGTACAAATACTGCTTATTTAATAAGGATTTAATTCTATAGAAAATGAGTCTCACATTTTATTAATAAACAGACTGTAGGTGACAAATATTTGCTAGAAAGTAATTTATGAAAATGGATTTAATATCATACTTTTCTATGTACTACAGTGAACTGAGTCCTACACCTATGGCAACAACTGCCATCAGCCCAATCAGGAGCAGTGTCAGCTATAAACATTGCATCACTTTCTTTCAAAACTTGAAGTTTATAACCTAGAAAATAGAAAACTTACCCATAAAAAAAAAAAAAACAATTACAAAATGAATGCAGATTAACTTATTCTGGTATAAGAATTTTTGTCAAAATAATTCCCTTGTTGCATACAAATTAATAATTTGTTTTATTCAATAAAAGAACCATTCTTATACTCTAAAGCAGACTTTAATAGTTAAAATTTTGAACAAAAACCTTTTTAATTATAATAAGAAGAAACCTTTTACATACTTCATGATAAGCTGTAACACGTTTTCACCGGGGTACCCCGGCTTGCTCACTAGCATTTGCGGTGTCAGAAGCCTTGCACTTGTAGTTGGTATAGGTGCAAGTGCAAGGCTTCTGACACCGCAAATGCTGGTGAGCAAGCCGGGGTACCCTGGTGAAAATGTGTTACAGCTTATCATGAAGTATGTAAAAGGTTTTTTTCTTGTTAAGAAAAAACCTTTAAATATTATAATTAATTTAAATCTTCATGTAAAACAAAGAATTTATAAAAACCTTTTTATTTATTTATTTATTATTATTTTTTTAAAGGTAGGCATTTATAATAATGAAACAATTAAAATGTTATTTTATGCTTGATTTTTACCAGAATGTACAGTTAGTCTTATTTTAGATGAAAATATTTACGTTATAAATAAGTATAAATAGAAATTTAATTTATTAATTCATCAACCATGAAAATTCAATTTAAATAAAGTGGAGTGTAAGGTTGATTTTTATACCAACTATGTTAAAAAAGGCCAAAGTCAGAAATCGAACCCAGGCTCTCCGCTTATGGCAAGGTCACTGTGTCTGCAAATGCAGAGCCTAGGTTTGATTCCCGGTTCTGGCATTTTTCACATAGTTGGTATAAAAATCAACCTTACACTCCACTTTATCTAAAATTAAATATAAATATTTAGCAAATTCGTAACAAATAAAATTTATGTTTGAGGTTTGAATGTTAAACATTCTTGTAATAAAATTATAATTGATACTATTTTTCGTATATAATACTTTTCAAGTATACTCATACCCCCTTCTCTCCTTTTTTAAGATGCATATAATAGTACAGTCGAACCTCATTAACATGAATCTCAAGGAGGATAAAAATTTGTTCATGTTATCAGTAGTTCATATAGTTCATGTTATCAGTAGTTCATATAGTTCATGCTATCAGTAACTCAAAATTTTACCTTCATTTTGACGAGGATTTTGATAACAGTTCATGTTAAAAGCAATTCAAGTTAAGCGTGTTCCCGTTAACAAGGTTCGACTGTATCTATTTCATATTTATGATGATTATTTGAGTAGTAATGCATACTTCTGCTAATTATTACATTTAAAAATTTATGTAAACTGAAATTGTTGTTAACTTTTTTAGTTTCTTTGATTGTAAACAGAAAATTTAAAAATTTCAAGCCTAATATTCTTAAAACAAATTTTTTAGAGTTTCAATTCATTCTAACAGAATATTCACTAAAAGGTAAATCAAGTTGCAGGGTTGTTGATTTTTTTTATTTTTATTTTCAAAAAAATCGGATTTATTTGATTTAATGATTTTTATTATGCATTCATACATTATTGTACAACATTTGTTTTTTATTATGTGTATGTGTGTGTATATATATGCACAATATCCACACTATCAATCATTTTACTTAAATTATAAAAATATAAATAATATTCTATTTCTATAGAAAAAAATCCATGTAGGCATTTATTACCAACATTTTTATTCAACATAATATCTTCATAATAAGAAGTAATTTTATAACAATCATAAATGCGGTAGTATGAGCCACTCAACTTCAGACTTTGACTTTGTAGCTACAATAATGTATTGAAATAAAGCAAGATTTTACTCATGGTATTGAACGCATAAAATAATTTTGGAAAAGGGTAATTTAATAGGAAATATGACATATAACTGAAGCAATGTATTAAGAGAAAGAAAACTTTACTCATAGTTTCTAATCAAAATTAAAAAATAAAATAAATAAATAAAAATAAGGAATTAGGGAAGATAAAAAAAAAAAAAAAAAAAGATGATATCCTAAAATATTTTTACTTAGGTTTAACAAATATCATTTGAATCAAGAAAATTTTTTCACACTTTACCCATTAACACAATTCATATTTTCATTACCATTTTAATACTTTCACTTATTTTTTTTATCTTTTTTTTACAATTAGTGGGTATAATTCATTAAAACAAGCAGTGACAGCAGCTTTGAATTGTATTTAACTGATTATATGTAGTTAAATTAAAATGTTATTATTTTTTAAAAACTTTTTGGAGCCTTCAGGGCTTTTTAAACAGTACAATGTAAACTATGCTATTATTTTTTAAATATCATATGAGCCAATGCTAAATAACATAAACTGGTATGAGAGCTAAATAAACAAGGAAATATTTTCTTTTTGAAATATCAACCGCTAGGTGGGCAAAGCGAACTAGAATATGTATATAATATTAATCAATGAATTATACACTAATTAAATATTTACAATTCATACACCAGTCATAAGGCTGTACTTGTATAAATAATTAACCCATTAACGCCCAGCGTCCTCATTTGAGGACAGCTAATAAAATGGCATGTATATTTTTGGGGGTTTGTTGGAATGATTTCTGCTTGTTAGTGACAGTTTATAGCATCACTCCGAATGATCCCAGAGAGTTTTACGTGTATACTATTAATTACTATTTCGTAATTCAGATAGTTATTTTATGATTTTTCATTCGTCGCACATATATTTGCTTTTTGCGCAGATATATTAACTTAAATCAAGTTGAATAATATATATTATAATACTTTACTTTCGAGGTCTTTGTCAGCATATAATAGAAAATTAATCTGTTATCTCAAAGTTTTTTTTATCAGAAAGATTTTTCACTAGAACACTAAATGTCCTCAAATGAGGATAGGTTGTTAATTTAAAACTATTAGAAGAGTTTTTTAAATTTAAAATATTTCATTCTCAGTTGTCCATATTAGTTTAAAATTGATATATTCATCAAAATATATTTTTCAAAATTATTTCAGGCATTAACGGGTTAAAACATAATAAATTATTAAAATATATAATAAAAGTTATAAATAATTAAGAAAGTTAAGATATAACTTATTTTTGTGTTTATTAATGTTGCTTTGTAGAGATGAATCTGAAGTCAAGAAATGAGAAATATTAGCTCGTCTAATGAAATATTTTGTTATATTTTACGAATTGTATTTTTAAATTTACATAAAAAATAATTAAATATCTCATTTTTTAAAGTTAGATTATCAATTACATTCCATTAAAGCCAATAAGTTTGATATTTAAATGATTTAAATCAGTGATTTTTTTCAAAAAAAAAAAAAAAAAAAAAAATCAATTGATTTAATCACTACAACCCTGCAAGTTAGATCAGCCTATTTCTTATACATAGTTACAAAAAAGTTTTTTATTCTTTACTAGCAGGCTACGCCCGCTTCGCTGGTCACTATTTTTAAATGAATCACAATAATTAATGAATTCTCAAAATTGCATTAATTTTTATCATGTGATAAAAAAAAGAAAAAACAAATTCTGATCGGGAAAAATGTCGCACTGGGTCCCCACTGCCTTCGGCAGCGTAGACCCGTGTTCTACATGCGCGCATTCCTTCACCATCCTTATGATTTCTCAAAATTCCATGTTATTACTCATAAACTTTTATTCTTGAAAAGGAATTAAAGAAAAATAGCATTTAGCATCGGATAAAAACTCGCACCGGGACCCCACTGCCTTCGGCAACGCAGACCCATGCGCGCACGTGTGAGGATTTGTTGTCGCCAATATGGCTTAATTTAACATTTAGCAAAGCATAATATCATGCAGTGGAAACAACTCCATTAGTTAGCTCAAAGACTTAAGTTAATGTGTATAAGGCAGTTCAAAGAATGACAAAGTCATTATAAAACAAACTAACAATTTTATTGAACAAACTTAACAAGAAAAATTAAAACTTAACAATTGAAATATTTAATAAAAGTTGAAACAATCATTTAAATTCATCTCAGGCAAGTGATAAAAATTAGCGTCCAGCACTAACTAAATTTAAAACTTTATATTCAAAAATAGTTAATCTTAAGCCCTATATAAAATGCAAAAACGATGTCAACTCTTAAAGTTAACAAACAACATTTCTCAAATAACATGGCAGGCATACGACGTTAACCCTAAAGGCCAACGAACAACAGACTCAAATACCTGACTCCATGGTTCAAACTTTTATAATGAACGGCAACACTACACGGAAGGGAAACGGGAGGAAAAGGTAAACAAACTTGAAAACTAAAGCCACATTGTATTTTAATTACTTATATCTGAAGAAATTATTTTAAATGAAGGAAAAATAATTTAATAAAACAACTTTCATGTTTAAACTTAATATAACACCTTCATTACGACTAGCAAACAGAGCTATCGCTAATGCAGCAAACTAAAAACTGACCGCCGAATGCAATGAAGTTAGCTCTTATATACTATTCAAAGGATTCTAACATGCATCCAATAAGTAGCGATTTCAAGTAACGTCACACTTAATTTGCATTTTTCCTTTCGGAAATAATCACGACGCCATCTATTGAACTTTAACTAAACTTATTAGTTTAATTTAGCAATCGCTGAAAGAACGCGTGAACAAAAATGCCGATGATAAACATCGTTTAAATTTCCAGATGTTATACAAAACAACAAAAGTATATCTTTCAGAATAAACAGTAAGTGGCAATATTTCACATTTACTTTAATTTAATTTAATTTATATCCATAATTACTTCCATGTAAAAATTACATTAACTTTATTCAAGATAAAAACGTTTTCCTATAATGTAAACAAAACCTATTTAAACCTTTTAAAACTTATCAGCTATCCTATTGAATCAAATTCTTTTCATAAACGATGTAATAAAAACAACCTAATTCATTTATAGTTTACAGAGAAAACAACATGGAAGCAAGAATAAATCAAATAAATTTCCCAAATTTTGACAACAATGCCCCCCACCATGTTGGTTTTCTTTAAAAAGAATATCAGTTGCCTGAAATTTTTACATATAACAATAAAGAAAAATACACACAGTAAAACTTCTACTGAAAAAAAAATTTTAGAAACATTTTGTTGTTGGTCAGCTTCAGTTCATATGTTGCTCTTCCAAATACAAAGCTTTTTTCCACAAACAGTTCTCCATTAATCAATCTACTAGAATAGGAAAAGAATAGGAAAACATTAAACACAATTTATATACAAAATTTCCATATCCCCATTAAAAAAAACATTAACACATTAAGATGAGTTCAAACCATAAATATGAAGAACATGAAATATGAAAAACATTCACATAATACAAAAATCATTCGCACGGCGCCGTGTCTCACATATCCCAACTAAGGAATAAAAACTAATTGAACTTATATTATACAATACAATTTCAATGGGAACATGAAAACCCTGAATCATGTGCAAAACAGTTTTCAAACAAACTTATGGAAACACTTCCATAAAAAAAATTTATATTTAAACTTTATAGGAGACATAGCTCCAAAAACACTTTATAGAGAAACATAGTTCCCAAAAATTTATATGAGACATAGCTCCAAAAAAACTTTATAGAAAAACATAGTTCCAAAAAAAATTTATATTTACTTTAAGAAAACTTTATTAATAAATTTTGATAAATCAGATTTAGTTAACGATTTTGTAAAAGGATCTGCCAAATTTAATTTACTACGAATATATTTAAGACTGAACTGCCCCTCGAAAAGCCATTCCCTAATGAAAAACAATTTAACATTTATATGTTTTGACCTGTTATTTTCAATGGGAGATTTTGTAAAATCTATAGCGGATTGATTGTCAGCATATAGAACAGGAGAGTTATGTTTACCAGAAATTAAATTAAATTTGTAGCTATCTTCCAGTATATGGTCAAACCACTTTAATTCCTTTACACCTTCACACATGGAGATAAATTCACTCTCCATGGTGGATAAACTTACACCCCTCTCCTTAAACGTCCTCCATGAAATAGGACTATCATCCAAAAAAACTATTTGCCCTCCCATTGACACAAAATCATCACGGTTCATTGCAAAATCTGCATCTGAAAAGGCTATTAAATCTGGTTTATTACATTTTAAATTAAGTTTATAATATTTAGTGTAAGAAACATATCCTAATAATCTGACCAAACCATTCCAATGAGTTAGACCAGGACAGCTCTGAAATTGGCTAAAAATATTAGTGGCATAAGCAATATCAGGACGTGTACGACCAGCAACGAAAGATAAGCAACCTAGCAAACTCCTATATGGGTACCTGGATGCTTCATCAATTTCAAGTTGATTTGTCGGACAGTCCTTTTTTGAATATTTCAAGCCTTTGACAATTGGAAGAGAAGAAACAGGGATATGAAAAGATTTGAATCTTTCGCAAATCTCTTCTATATAGGTACACTGGGACAATTGAACGTCTCCATTATTGTACTCAAAATCCACTCCCAATAGTTTCTTAGTCTTTCCTAAAACTTTCAAATCAAATTTCTGTCCCAATAAACTAATCACATTGTCAATTTGTGATTGAGTTTTACCAAAAACTACAATATCGTCTACGTAAACAAGTAGAACGATAAAATCTTTAAACCTGTATGTGCAATTGCACCAATTAAATTTTTCAAAACCCAAATCTAAAAGAACACGATTTAACTCATAAAACCATAAACGTCCACTTTGATGTAACCCATATAATGCTCGGTCAAGTTTACATACAAGATGTTCCTTGCCCTTGACAACATACCCAGGTGGTTGATACATGTATATCTCTTCATCTAAGGGAGCATACAAATAAGCGCATTTCACATCACACTGGGAATTAAACCAATTTAAATGGGACACCAAAAGAGAAAAGAAAAATCTAACAACTGAAAAGTTAACAACTGGAGAAAATGTTTCATCAAACGTGTCGCCTTTCACCTGATTAAACCCTTGGGCAACTAATCTTGCTTTGAAACGAGCAATGTTTCCATGCTCATCTCGTTTTACTGCAAAAACCCATCTATTTCCCAACGGGGTTTTGCCTTTTGGTAACTCAACCAGGTGCCAGACTTTGCGACTACGCATGCTGTCAATTTCTTCATCCATAGCTGTTTTCCAGTTTAGATATTGTTCAGATTTTAAGGCTTGATTAAAAGTTTTTGGAACAGTTAAATCTAGTCAGATAAGTTTCTTACATTCAGTCTGTGAAACAGAAGTAACAGGTTCTTGTTTTACCACCCCTTCAAAAAGATTATTACCAGAAAAGTCAAAAAGTTCCGGCACAAAATTTAAATTATGATTTGAACAATATTTTTGGACATCATTCATTGACCTCAGCCTTGTACTTGACCCCTCAGGATAATAGTAAATATCCACACGTTTTCCTGTGGGCCTTGGGACAGGTTTACGAACCCATACAACATCTGGTTCAGGATCAACAGGACTTGCTATTGGGTCATCCTCAACAACCTCATTGCAGCATCCAACCCGTTAAGCTTGGCGAGTCCAGGCAGGCAGGGGCTGTCCAGTAAATATCCACACGTTTTCCTGTGGGCCTTGGGACAGGTTTACGAACCCATACAACATCTGGTTCAGGATCAACAGGACTTGCTATTGGGTCATCCTCAACAACCTCATCAGATCCGTCCTGGAGGATTACATCAACAGGATCGGATCCAGAACGATCTACTGGATTATCCCCGAACAGATCCAAATCAATTGAAGAGGTGCCCAGCACGGCTCCACTGTTTTTGCTGAAGAGGGAATTACCAAACGTAACGTTCAAAGTTTCTATAATTCTATTTTCCTCCTCTAACCAGACTCTGTAACCTTTGGTTCGCAACGCATAACCCACAAGAACACCCTTTTGAGCTTTAGGGTCAAGCTTATGAGACCGCTTCTGTTTAGGGATACCTACATATGTGATCAACCCAAACGGCTTAAGGTGCCTAACTGATGGTTTATGTCCACTATACAATTCAAGGGGGGTTTTACTTTGACCTTTGTGTATTACTCTGTTCCATGTATATGCAAAATAAAGCATAGCCTCTGGCCAAAAAGTGAGGGGCAGTCCACTATCTATTAACATGGCTCTGGCACAATTTAAGACAGTTTGATTTACGCGTTCACACAAACCATTCTGCTCAGGAGAGAAGGTATTGGTTAATTCATGTGTGACACCATTCTTTTCACAATAATTTCGAAAACTGTCATTAACAAACTCAGAACCATTGTCTGTTCTCAAAAACTTAAGCTTCTTTCCTAACTGCCTTTCAGCTCTAGCTATGTGTTTTTCAAAAATTGAAAACACCTGCGATTTTTCAGACATAGGATATAAAGCAGTTTTTCTTGAGAACATGTCTATAATAGATAGAAAAAACCTCTCCCCATTGTTACCAGAAATTTTTATCGGTCCCCAGACATCCATAAAAATTCTCTCTAAAGGAGATTTACATTGAAAGTTCTCATTTAATTTAAAAGAAATCCTTTTCTGCTTGCTTAGACGACAAGGTTCACAAAAAAAATTTCCACGTTTCAACTTTGGTAAACCTTTTACCCCATTACACTTGCTAGTATGAACTATAAGTTCTGGACTAACATGTCCAAAACGGCCATGCCAAAATTCAATACTTTTATTACTGGGTACATTAACAGTTGAAGTAATAGTTGAAACGTGCCCCCCATTATCTTTAAAATCAACATTTTTATAAACTTTAGGGTAAACATTGTAAATACCATTGTCAAGCACAGCAGAAAAGATTTTTACGTTATCTCTACCAATAACATCAATTTTTCCTCCTCTACCAGAGAAACTGGCGCCATTAATGTCCATTTTTGGACCAGATATTAAATTTTTTCTTAGTCTGGGGGAATATAAAACATTTTGCAAAATACAAGAATTATCATCAAAAATTAAATGAACAGAACCTTTACCAATAATAGGAAAACTAACCCCGTCAACGGCAACAAATAAACTTTCACCTTCAATAGGATTATATTCAGAAAAATAGTCTAAATTCTTGCAAAAGTGATGAGAGGCCGCGGTATCGAAAGCCCAACAGCACTCATCATCAGAATTACTTATGCAAGATTGAGCAATATAAGACATGGGGAAATTTTGTTTAGATTTGTTACGGGTGACAGAGTTAGCTCTTTTAACATTAGATTTACTATTATTAAATTTAGAGTTCTCAGAAGTACTATTGTCCTGTTTATTTAAATTAACAAAACAGTTTCTTTTAATATGTCCCCGACGACCACAGCGATGGCAGGTGATAGATTTAGGAAATGATTTCTTACCATTTTGCTGATGGTGAACATTCTGGACTTCGACTCTATTGGCTCCTCGATCTGTATCCCTGAGTTTTAGCCTCGTTTCTTCAGCTACTAGTTCCACGACTATTTTCTTGAACTCAAAATTTTCAGACCAACGCAAGATGTACTGGGTGGCCGACTCAAATTTGTCAGGAACATTCCTCAGCAGCTGGAAGCAAAGATATATATCTTCCATCTCATGTCCAGACTCCTTCAACTCGTCAGCAATTTTGGAGATTCGTGATGCATACATATTTATGCCCTCACCAGGCTTCATTACACAATGGAACAACTCATTTACAAGCTGCATGTGTTGCGCTCTTGAATCGCTAATGAAATTTTGCTTTAAAATTTTCCAGGCCACAACAGGACACTCGCAACTGTCTATCAAACATCTGTACTGTGGAGACACATTTAAATAAATAGTTGAAAGTGCTACCCTAGCTCTTTGCTTAAAGTCATTTATGTGACCTTTCCCTGTTACTGCTCCGTCCTTCTCCTCCGGTAGTGTTTCACTCCCATTCACTATATTCCAACAATTTTTCTCAATTAACACAAAACGAATATCCTTTTTCCAAGTATGATAGTTGTTTGTTCCCAATTTTTCAATACTAGGTAAAATATTGACTGCCATCCTCAAAAAATTAGAACTGCCAAAAAAATTAACTTTCAAAAAAAAATACCAACCAATGGGCTGTAATACTATACCAAATAGCCCATAACCTTTGTTGTCGCCAATATGGCTTAATTTAACATTTAGCAAAGCATAATATCATGCAGTGGAAACAACTCCATTAGTTAGCTCAAAGACTTAAGTTAATGTGTATAAGGCAGTTCAAAGAATGACAAAGTCATTATAAAACAAACTAACAATTTTATTGAACAAACTTAACAAGAAAAATTAAAACTTAACAATTGAAATATTTAATAAAAGTTGAAACAATCATTTAAATTCATCTCAGGCAAGTGATAAAAATTAGCGTCCAGCACTAACTCAATTTAAAACTTTATATTCAAAAATAGTTAATCTTAAGCCCTATATAAAATGCAAAAACGATGTCAACTCTTAAAGTTAACAAACAACATTTCTCAAATAACATGGCAGGCATACGACGTTAACCCTAAAGGCCAACGAACAACAGACTCAAATACCTGACTCCATGGTTCAAACTTTTATAATGAACGGCAACACTACACGGAAGGGAAACGGGAGGAAAAGGTAAACAAACTTGAAAACTAAAGCCACATTGTATTTTAATTACTTATATCTGAAGAAATTATTTTAAATGAAGGAAAAATAATTTAATAAAACAACTTTCATGTTTAAACTTAATATAACACCTTCATTACGACTAGCAAACAGAGCTATCGCTAATGCAGCAAACTAAAAACTGACCGCCGAATGCAATGAAGTTAGCTCTTATATACTATTCAAAGGATTCTAACATGCATCCAATAAGTAGCGATTTCAAGTAACGTCACACTTAATTTGCATTTTTCCTTTCGGAAATAATCACGACGCCATCTATTGAACTTTAACTAAACTTATTAGTTTAATTTAGCAATCGCTGAAAGAACGCGTGAACAAAAATGCCGATGATAAACATCGTTTAAATTTCCAGATGTTATACAAAACAACAAAAGTATATCTTTCAGAATAAACAGTAAGTGGCAATATTTCACATTTACTTTAATTTAATTTAATTTATATCCATAATTACTTCCATGTAAAAATTACATTAACTTTATTCAAGATAAAAACATTTTCCTATAATGTAAACAAAACCTATTTAAACCTTTTAAAACTTATCAGCTATCCTATTGAATCAAATTCTTTTCATAAACGATGTAATAAAAACAACCTAATTCATTTATAGTTTACAGAGAAAACAACATGGAAGCAAGAATAAATCAAATAAATTTCCCAAATTTTGACAACAGGATATACGTGCGCTGTGCACGCATATTCTTTCTCAACTCAAACTTTTATTATTAAGAAAATAATAATAATTAAAAAAAAATCTTTTATCATCGGGTAAAAACTCGCACCGGGTGCCATGCGCGCTGCGCGTGCACACATTCCTTCTGAAATCAGACTTTTATTCTTAAGAAAAGAAAATTTAAAAAATCATTTCTCATCAGGTAAAAAGTCGGACCGGGTCCCCACTGCCTTCGGCAGTGCAGTCTCATGCGCACACCTATTCCTTCCCACCCTTCCAGACCCTCCTAATTAACCTACATATACCAATTTTGAACGGTCTAACTCAATTAAGCTGAGATGCAAAAGAAAACCTAATCAGGACACCTTAAAATTGTAAATCAGGTGAAATCTTGAATTCCACTTTCGATAATATAAAAGAACTTTAAAATAGCTTTCGAATGATGTATTAGAAATAAATTAATCATAATTAGAATTTGAAATATTGAAATTTAAAAATATTACAGCGCCATCTGGCAGTAGAAATTTCTGTAATCTATTGTTCCATTCCAGATCAACAAAGCTTTCAAATGATGTATTACTTATGAAATTATTTTAATTAGTAGCTGAGATACAAAAGAAAACCTAATCAGGATACCTCAAAACGTGTAAATCGGGTGAAATCTCGAATTCCACTTTCGATAATATAAAAAGTACTTTAAAATATCTTTCGAATGATGTATTAAAAATAATTTAATTAGAATTTGAAATATTGAAATTTTAAAATATCTGGCGGTAGAAATTTCTGTAATCTACTGTTCAATTCCAAATTAACAAAGCTTTCAAATAATGTGTTACTTATGAAATTATTTTAATTAGTAGCTGAGATACAAAAGGAAACCTAATCAGGACATTCTAAAACATGTAAATCACGTGAGATCTCTAATTCCATTGTCTACGGTAGTCGGTTAATGGAAGTAAAAAGAAAAATAAATATTTTTTAGGTCCCCAAAACCTATATATACCACGGTAGTCGGGTAATGGAAGTAAAAAGAAAAAGTATTTTTTAGTTCCTTCAAATGTATTTTGTTGCTATGGAAACTCCTATCATCTATTGAAAGATAGATTACGTGTTAGAATAAAATTTAATTTGCAATTAAAATGCAACTGCTTTGTTTATTAATGAAAATTGATGAAATTTTAACTGCAGGTTGGTTTTGTGCTGAATAGGTTGTATATTAAGTGTTGTGTGCGAAAAAGAAAATTTGAAGCACTTTGAAATTTGCAATTTTTAACCCCAGTTCAAGATCATGTGACATTAATGACTTCCAGATGTTTTGTTTTCATTCCAGAGAACGGTTAAAATCGTCTGCTGATAGAATGCCTCTTTTTAAGCAATAAGCCGTGGGATTTTTGGTCATTTTTCAATCGACATGGGTCGACGTTTTAATTAATATTTCCGAAACTAATTAAGATTTTAAAATTCTGTTTCCAGGAGGACCTCGGAAAGGCTCCAGAGCATCTGTATGTCAATTCTTGTACTTCTGCGTTCAATAGGGGCTGAACGTATAGAACAGACGGACAGACAGACAAACCTTTCCTTTTACTATTATAGATAGCATGACTATTTTATTTCATCTGAAGAACTTATACACTTGACACTAACAAACAGAGCTGAAATTGACACATTTTTAAAACAACAAACCTAAAACAGTTTAGTTCATAGTGCAACAGCACTGTTTAATTTTGGCATTTGTGATAGATTTAAATACATTATTTTGACCTAAACAGAGAAAATTTTTTTAGTTTTTTTCAATGAACCCATATTTCGAGTAATTTCCTTCACTGAATTATGTGGTATGATATACTCTTCACATCACCGAAGTTCCAAAAGAATTCACAAGGTATTCATTTTTAGATATTCAACAAAATGCCAAAATTAGAAAGTATCCCAACACTTTTATCCATACAGTGTATATACAAATATACCCTGTGGCAGAATGCTTTTTTTTTTTTTTTCTTTCTGCAACAAGGGTTTTGTGTAAGATGTTATTCCATACTGACATATTTTCTAATTTACACATAATGTGCACATTTAATTATAAAGATATCAATATTATTAATACACTGTAGAAATGTTTTTTAAATATAAGATATGTGAGTTTCTGTTTTCTAATGAAATTAAGAATATCTTTAATTTTTATGAGCAAATGTTTCTGCAAGTGACAATTTCGTTTCTGCAACAATGTCACTATGTTGCCTAAATTCTGCCACAGGGTAAATATACATATTATAGTTTTTGAAAAGAAAATTTGAAGCATTTCAAAATTTTTATGCATAACTATTTAAAAAATATAAATAAGTTTTATATCCATTTTATTTATTTTTTAAATGGAAAGCTCATTCATAATGGAATCCTGCATATTAAGAGCTCATCGAATGAGATTAAGAAACATTTCTGAACTTTCAAAGGATAATTTATAAATTTAATCAATTTTGTTGTACTCAAAATTTTCATTAATGAGGGCCCCCAGATTCCGATTTTTATTTGTAAAAATATTTTGCAAATTAGAATTTGGAAAAAAAAAAGCATGATTTTAAACTGATATTTTAAAAATGCATTAATTTTAAGATATCCACTGAGTGATTCAATCACTGACTATCTTCAAACGTGCATAATATTTAAAGGGAATGTTAGTCTTTAAATGACCATATCTGATAATTTCCAATGCATAAAATTAATAATAATAATAATAATAATAATAAAAGAATTTTGTTTCCTTATTAAAATTATTGCATCACTACAATAAAATCAATGTAAAAAAATAAAAAAATAAATAAATCCCTACATTATTATATTCACACAAACAAAATAACTTTCAGCTTACTTAGTCTATTACAATGCAGTTCTATTTTGCCAAAAAAAAAAAAAAAGTATTTAAGTATTAAATAAGTATATTCTATAGCCTAGGAAACAAGTATGTTCTATAGTCTTTATTCATACCCATCTACAACAAATCAAGACTTTCTCTCCCTTTTCTTTTCTAATACTGTAAAAAGGGACATTAATTAACTAAACTAATTACTTTTCCATGGAAAGAATAAGAATAATTAATATTTAACAGTGAATAAAGATTATGTTTAAAGATTTATAAGAAAAAAAAAGAAGAAAGAAAATCTCTTTAAAATAAATGATTGGCCTTACCTTCCATTTTTAACATATTAAATATATCTTGTACAGCACGGTACTTTGATTCATTTCGAAAAGCATAAGCCCATATTTGAATCAGTTCCAATATTCTACTTCTTACATTATCATTTGTTGTTGTCTACAGGGGAAAAAAAAAATATATATATATATATATCCATAGGAGATTTATACAGAAAATGTATGTAATTTTTTAATATATACATATTAAAAAATTTATACAAAGAAAATTTTATTATTTTTTAGCTGGAAATACAGTAGAAAATGTATTAATTTTTGCAAAAATTCCTAAGAAAATTATTGAATTATGGACAAAATCTTTTGGGTATAAATAACATATTTTAAAAATATAAAACATAACAAAAGCCATATTTAAAACTTTTTATTTTGAAAATATATCTGTATAGGGGGGGGGGGGGGAAATGAGGCAGTCCTGAAACCAATACAAAACATTGCATCTGTAAAACATATGGCATCTTGAGGCTTATCAGAGAAATATATATGAAACAAGTGAAAGTAAACACATCTAGCATTATGAAGTAACACAGAAATACTTCAGATAAATGACAGAGCACTTTAAGATAATATCACATTTTATTTCTTTGCATAATGAAGTACAAAACTTCAGCAAGTCATATTTGATAAGTACCTGACATTAAATTAATTGGTTGTGGATCAATTTTAAGAGTTATAGCGTTGGTAATTTTAGGAGGAACAATACTACTTACTATTAACGAAATACTTTCTTTTTTAGAAAAAATGAATAAATTAAAACCTAACATACCATTTACGATAAGATATGAGAACAACAAAACTCTACCATTGCTAGATATTAACCTTATCCATAAAGATAATATGATAGAAACCGAAATTTACTGTAAACCCGATGCCACACAACCTACTATTCCTTATTTAGCTCCTATACCCTTAAATTATAAGTTAACTAATTTTGTATTTTTACTTAACTGTGATTATAAATGTTGTTCAACTGAAATTGGTTTACAAAATGAAAATAATTTTATATATAATTTAGCTTTTAATAATGGTTTTCTACGTAAACTATTAATAACTTAATTTATAAACTCACTGATAAAAATCATAATAGCAATCCTAAAAATAATAAGATTCGACAGCCTATCTCCTACTGGCAAGGCCTTCATGACATTTTACATTCCACGTGTAAAACATTTAAAATTAATTAATTTAATGTCAGGTACTTATCAAATTCCTTTCCTAAATGAATATAACCAACAACTATATTATATAGGCATGACTACTCGTCCTTTAAAAGTCATATATTTGTATGAAAATATAGAGTACGTGTAAATGTTCATTCTGAGGAGGGAGGTAATAAAGTCAGGAATAGTGAAAAATAAGTCGGACAAAATTGCAAGCAGAATAAAATGCGAGACATACACTTGGTGATAAGTGATTTTGTGACAAACACATTGCCACAAAAATTATTGCTAATATCAATATCATTGAAACTGAAACATTACATATATTTCTATTTATTTTAAAAACCTTAATGGCAAATAAGAAGATGCTAATTAATTAATTAATTTTGTCCATGAGAGTACACATTTGTATCACCCCAACTATGTTACAGGGTGGCTAATATTAGAACTTTTTTAAATTTCCTGACTTTTTCCATGACTATTTTCTACCATTTTCCCTGACTTATGTTGTTTATTTCCCAAAATATTTCTTAAAAGTTAACACAATTTAGTAATTTACAATAACGAGATTTCAAATATGGCTTATTTCCACAAAATTTGTCAATTTTCCTGACCTTACATGAAATTCCCAGACTATTCCATGACTTTTCCAGTCTCACTTAAATTTCCCGACTTTTCCATGATTCCCTGACTAGTGGCCACCCTGTATGTAATTTAACAATGGATGTTTTTGATTCTCTCATCTGCATCTCACTAAATGAGACATAAATCTGATGCCTTACAAAATTATTTAATGAACCTCTGCAATTTAATAAACATCATAGTCCAATTCTGTACTGATAAGTATAAAGGATTTAAGTCCAAAAATGTCGATTTTGAGTTAAGTACATAGTCAGACTCAGAAAAAAGTTCTCTATCAAATGGTATAAAGGATTTAAATCAATGTCATTTAGTCTTTGAGAAAATCCATTTGTAAACTAGTTGGCATAGGTGGACTCTGCTCAGTTCCCCATCATATTTATGTTCTCATAAATTTCTGGTGTGAGACATATTATAATCACGTTAAAAGAAATGAATTTGACCAAAGCTTTGATTCTTCTGATTAGTTTTTAGTTAGCTTAACTTTATTTTTCGTCTCTGAAAAATCAAGATTATGGACTTAAATCCTTTATACTTATCAGTACAGAATTAATGTCTGAAATCCTGAGAAAGACATCTAAAGTTTCAGATACACAAAGTTTAATTAGCTAATGCATAAAATAATCTATTGCTTAGGTTAAAAATAGCATGTGTCAAGGAATAACCTGAAACAGATGTACGTTATCAAATGACAATAAGTAATCTATTGTTTAGGTTAAAAATAGCATATGTCAGATATGACATGAAATGAAACAGACATATGTTATCAAAAAGATCAAGGTTTATGTGTGGGCCAGATAGTCATGTATTAAAAGAAACCACAAAACGTATCTGTACACCTATGCTGTATTAATGATATGTATAATTATGTATATTAAGAATGCATACTGAAGTCTTTACAATTTATCTCTGAGGTTTTGTAAAATAGTCTGCAATCTCTAACTGATTTAATCATGCAACAAATCAGTTGTTACAATACTTTGATATCACAATAATGGACTACCTGTAACTAGTGATGTAAAATACCCTGGTATTTATTTTTAAGGGTAAATACCCAAGGTATATACCCAGGTAAATACCCAAAATGGGTATTTACCTGGGTATTTATTTTTCAATGAACTGTATTCGAATAAAATGTCTGTATAATATGGCATTTATATATATAGAGAGAAAGGAAGAGAGAGACAGAGTGTGTAAAGAAAAGTTAGAAACATTTGAGACTTACATAAATTTTTAAATTTTCATAAAACTAAAAAAATTAATCAGAAAAACAAATGCAATACGACATCATGCATTTTGTATAAAATATTTGATTTAAATATTAGCTCTTTTTTAGCTATAAAGTATTTTCAGATTTTTAATAGCAATATTAATTAATTTAAACTGAAAGAAACTGTTGAGTTTGGTTCTAAATGAAAAAGGAAACTGATAATGGAAAGAAAAAAAAAAAAAAAAAAAAAAAAAAGATAGCTAGATACAATTGCAAAGGGAATTGTGATACTATTTTAAAAAAGTCCTGAGAATTATTGCAGGGTTTTTTGCAACCATATTAAAATTATCCTAAAATGACATTTAAAAAAAAACGAGAGATTGAGAGATAGAGAGCGGGGTTTAAACTTGAAATATATATATAACAATAGACTTTTTAATTTCTGTAATAAGATCAAAAATAAAATACAGTAACCGCCACTTAATAAATTCATTGGTTAATAAAATCAGCTGGTTAATCTAATCAAATTAATACAAACTACTTTTTAAACCACCGCTTAATAAAATCAGCATCGTTGGTTAATAGACTAAAAAAAAAATATCTCCAGCAGCAAAAAATGTAATTCATGCGCACTATTTTTTTTTTTAATATTTAATTTTATTTAATCTGTGATTTTTTTTTTTTTTTTTAACTAAAAAGGAAAATAAAAACAGCAATCTCGCTGTTATCACTTTTTGTCAAAGATTTTACACTTACAGCATAGTTACAAATTGAACATGCCCCATCACTTGTCTCGGTGAAAATTTCAAAGAACGTTTTCTTGCGGTAATAAGTTACAAATTTGATTTCGTTCGCAAGTGATTTTTTTCTTTTTTTCTTTTTAATTATTAAAAGATAATTTCTAATTCTTATTTTGAAATAACTAAGAAACAACAGATTTAAACAGAAAGATCTTATATAAATAAATAAAAAATGCATGAACTTTTGGGAAAGTAATAATGATTTTCTTCGAAGGAAAGAGTATCGAAACTTGGGATGTATTTAATTTATTTATTTTGAATGAACAATCTATTAATTATCTATCAAAATTTAATTAATATTGTTTATTAATTACATTATTCGTTACCTTTTGAAATTTCTTTCCATATTCAGGAAAGTAATACCTCTTTCTTGAGTACAGCTGCAGGATCTTTCGCCGGATATAAAAATCAGCTGCTTAATAAAATCACTTTGGCTCAGGACGAATGTGATTTTAATAAGCAGCAGGTACTATATATTACAAGCATGTTGCAAATTTTGACTAAGTGATATTTTGAATTTTACAGCTTCAAAATAAAATATTAAATTTTTTAAAAATCAATTTTTAGATAATAATAATCAATTTAACAGTTTTGAATTTCCCGAATGTCAAAACAGAATTTAAAAATATGTATTGGCTAATGATTTATAATTGGGTAAAATACCCCATACAAGCCCCCAATATTGGTTTTAGTTACTGGCTACAATAAGTAGAGAGTTGCCTAACAGTCAAAGCAGTCGCCTAAAGTTCAAAGCAGGTCCTCTTTCTTTCCCTTTTTTTCCCCACTTAAAATTGATCAAATGTATTAACATTTAATAAGTAAAAGTCTCTTAATGAAATTAAAAAAATAAAAAATAAACAAAATCCAGAAAAAATAATTAAAGCAGTAATTAATATTCTTTATGTGCATTAGTAAGTCAAATTATTGTATGCAATAAAGTATATATAATTTTTTTTCCAAAATACCCAGTTTTTGGGTATTTACCCAAGCCTCGGGTAAATACCTGGGTAAATACCCAAAAAATATTTACCTACCCACTGGGTATTTACCCAATCCACATCACTACCTGTAACTTATGACTGCAATACCAATATGAAATATATAAATTAATAATTTTTTAATGTAATTTGTAATAAAAATTCAATTTGCCTGTTTAATGGTAGAAATATTAACAGAATTAAGTTTGTCCATTATTTAAGTATAATATAAAAAATACTTATGTTCGCATGTAATTTTTCAATGCTAAAAACTATTATAGTATGCTGTATTTTCAAAAATATTTTATTAATTACTTTTTTAACAACTTTCATGAAATAAAAATTATTTCTTCTACTTTTACTTGAACTTAGTTTTCCCTTTCTGTTTATAACATTTGACAATATAAGCAAATTCTAACAGTCTACTACCTTAACTAATTCTTTAAGCTCTTCCATAAATGGTCTTGAAGCAACTTCAATATGGAAAGGGCTTCCACAATTTTTCATACATGATTCAAGGACCTTAAATAAAAACAAAGTGCATTTGGTAGTAAAATATATGAAAACAATTTTGGTAAAATGCATAATAAAATAAAAAATAATTTTTTTTCTGTCAAATATTTAAGATATATCATATCTGAGTCATTTAGCATTATTTATACAATATATTTATTTATATACATGAGGAGTATAGCTACAAACATGCATTACTCATTTAAAGAAAAATGCATATATATACATACTTGTAATGTATAAAGAACTACATGTGGATTTTGCACATATAACTTTTTCTTTATGCAAGATAAAACATATTTTGGTCTGAAAAGAAAAAAAATATATGTAGATAAGTTTAGATTAAAATGTTGATTTTTATACTTATTTATTTACTTTAAATAAATTGAAATTTTAAAATTATGTTTGAAACATTTTTTTTTTTTTTTTTTTTTTTTTTTTTTTTTCTAATATGATATTAAACTTTAAAAATCCAGTACTAAAACTTTTTTAAGATCACATAATTAATTATTTAAATTTGGCCTACAAAAGATTTTCTAAATAAACTGAAAGGATAAATTAAATAAATAAATAAAACAGTGCAAAGTTTAATTGAAAAACATTATTCATTCAAAATAAACATTAAGGTTACATATCAGATGTTTTCACTAAACTTTATATCCTGGATATTTTATAAATTCCAAAAAGTAATGCAAACAAATTCTTATGCATGAGTTTTATAATAATGGATTCTTGGTGTAACCCCCGTTTCGCCGACAAAAAATTTCCTACCCCCTTTTTTTCCCATTCAAGCTTCCCTTTTCAGCTATTTAGGGATTTGTCCTATAATTATGGGGAAAACAAGTGGAAAGGAAATTTCAATGAAATGAAATGGCGGGTACTAGTTACGTAAGGAGATTAGTGTCCAGTTCACCCCTTTTATCAGTTGATACAACTCACAGTCTCAGGTGCACAAACCCGTGGTAAATAACAATTTTATTTTATTTTATGTTTTTTTTTTTTTTTTTGGGGGGGGGGGGGGTCGATTTTTTTTTTTTATTTTCAGACAAAATGAGCGAAATTTCTTTCATAAAATCAAACCTTGGTGGAAATTTACTCCAATATCAGAATTTCCTTTTCCGCATTGAAAGAAAAAGAGAAAAGTTAAGTTACTGGAAGTGCTCATCTGATTCAAAGTGTAAAGCTAGTATAATTTTACACAAAGATATTTTAAAGAGTTTCTCCGGCTTTCATACACACGAACCAGCAATTAAAGAAATCAAGCAAAAAACGTTTTCTTCAAAATTGAAAGAAAGAGCCATCACGGAAGTGACAATCCCAGTTCCAAAATTATATAAGTAAGTATATATTTATAACCAAAATAAGTATATTTATAAGCCAAACAATAATCTACATTACAACCTAAACAATATTCAATTTTTGTATTTTTATTTATTATTTAGTGAAAAAGTAGCTCGAACTGCTAGAACAAATGAAGTTGCTTCATGTTTGCAGAGCTACAAGATTTCGCAAAAAATTATGTATCGAGCAAGAACTTTGGTAAGACCTCCATTGCCTGATTCTTAAAAAAGATATAAATTTATCGGAGTCATGGAAAAAAACGATGAATGGCGATGATTTTCTTCTTGTAGATGATGGTGATGAAGAAAATAGAATGTTGGTATGTAAACATAGTTCTCTTACATTAAAATTATTCTAAAATTTATAAATGAGAATTTGTTTAACATGTCCTATTATTTTTCAGATAGGAACAAGAGAAAATCTGCACAAGCTCTGACTTTCAGACAGAATTTTCTTAGACGGAACTTTTAAAGTTGTTCCAAAATTATTCCATCAATTATATGCAATACACAGCATGTACATGGGGCAAGTATTCCTCTTAATTTTCGCTCTTTTACCGAATAAATTGCAAGGAACATACCAAAGATTTCTGATGAACATAAAGAACAAAGCTGAAAGTTATGACCTACATATACCCCCATTTTGTCAGCAAAATGGGGGTGAAAATTCCCTGTCGGTGAAACAGGTGTTAAACTGACAATGTCGACTTTCCCTTCTTTGGGGGAATTTGTCAACAAAAGGGGGTAGGAAATTTTCATGTCAGCGAAACGGGGGTATAACCGGATTCTTCCCACGTAACGTCAGAGGTCACATGACAGGTGAAAAACTAACAGCAGACGAAGTCTTCTATATCGACAGCGATTTCTGAAATAACATATTTTCTATTCTTATTTTTGATCAATCATATTAAACCTGTGTTATTTTTTTTATACATCATCATTTTTAATCCATTTTATATTATTATTCATTATCTTTTGTTTGCTGTATACATTTACAATCATCATTTAGTTTATATTTGTTATTGATGTTCATGGAGAACATGTTAAATACTCTGATTTTTGGTACTTAAATCACTGACAGTGCAACATCATACAGTGTAAAGCCATTTAGACCAGTAACTAAGTTA